>JARHVA010009314.1:0-117500 GCA_037957365.1 Torreya grandis
TGGGTGTTTCCAATTTGTTTAACATCGATTATATTTTCTCCTACCATGTTCTTATTATTTGCCTAGAACTTAGTATTTTTGTATCAATTTAAAAAAAAATTATCTTGTTTAAATATTTTTATGGGACCCTTGAAAACTAAATATATTTCAATTTGAACTCTTTTTCTATGATTTTATTAAATTATGTATCATAATGGACTTGTAATTATAGGCCAATTCTAAACTAAGATTGTTTGTAAAGATTATTGTAAGTTTTTTTTGGGAGGTGACCATGAGAAATTACTTGACAAGGCATGTCATCTTTTCAATAAGAATATGAAAGTCTCCCCATTACATTTTTTGGTGTTATATAATCCTAAAAAGGTCAAATAAATTTCAAAATATAGAAAAAATGGCTTAATTTTTTTTAGAAAATGTCATCAAAGGTCCTTGAGGTAAGTGTAAAAATTAATCTATGTCTTGACCCAATAGATTGTATGGAAAGAGTTTTAATAGATAATCATTGATATAAGCATTATCTAATCATGCCATATAAAAATATTTAATATTTTCTATGGAATATCCTTTTCCTTTGTATAAACTTTAAGGTTTAAAAATATAAAGGAAAGGGTACCATCATAATAATAATGTCAAAGGGTGTGGAAAAATTTATTCATACTTAATTTTTTTTCTTTTGGAATAACCACCATATTATAACCCTTGGATATTGTTTTTAATGTCTTGTCATTCTTGGATAAATTCCACATCCTTAAATAGTGATATTTGGTTCAAATTTGGATTTTAAATTGGATGATCATCTTGGGAATTAATTTGTATTGGCAAATGAATTGGGATTAATATTTGAAATGAAATGTTACTTTTGATTTTGATTAATTTTATTAATATTTGAAGTAAAATTCAAATATTAATTTTAATTTTGATTTTTATATTGGGTTGGAATGGAATTTAAAATTACATTAAAATTTTGATTTTGATTTTGATTGGTTAGATTGGTATTTCAATCAATCAATGGTAATACAAATCCAAGATGTGGATTTGGATTGATTGATTTAAATTAAAATATGAATTCAAATTACGGATGTGGATTTTTTGATTGATTGATTAGAGGATTATTTGACATGTTAGTTTTGAACTCAGCTATTTCTCTATATATTTTTTTACATGATCTTCAACAAAAAAAGCATGGATTTGTTAAGATGTCTCATATATAACATATATAGCCTTCCTTACCTTTATCCATGTAAGTTTTAGAGAGATATTGATTGGTTTTATTGCAACCTATAACAATTTTTATATTCCCTAAGGAATCAAAATATTTTCCTTGTTCTTGGATGAGAGATGTGATTTATTTCCTTCCAATCAAGAGTGATAAGTCATTAGAATCAAAACCTAAAGGAAACTTATCTCCTGGACCTAAAATTTATAACAACACCTCATTTTTATTCTCTAGGAGATATTCTATGATTTTGAATGGTGGATTCTTGTGCAAAGTCACCTCATTATTATGTTCATCATGGTAAGGTCTCTCATCATCAACACTATCATTGATCCTAATATGATGTTATTGGATTCCCAATTGGAATGGGTCATTTCCAAAAGGTTTTTCTATAAAATTAGGACTATTAAATAATTCCATTTTTCTTGTATTAAGAGACATCACTTTGAAATTTTGAATAAAAAATGGTGACACTAAAGAATTACTTGAAAGTATAAATGTTTGAAAAAAAGTTTTGAATTTTGTAATTTTAATATTGATTTGTGTTTTTATATTTTTAAATACTTTAAAATCAATTTTAAAACATAAAAAATTCAATTACATGATATTCAAAAGGTGATTTGAAATAAAAAGATCAAACAATATCTAATTTAACCAAAAAAAAACATGCATGTCACATAAAAGGATAAAACTAGGCTCTTATATATACTAACTCATTTATAGGAAAGTGTCTAGCCTAATATTTCATAACACTTACTATGGAGGTAAAACCATACCCATAACCCAATTAACCAAGTTTTAAGTGTAAGCTAAGAATGACTTCCTAGAGATAACAAGTTGTTGATCTACTAAAATTCAAATGGTTGAAATGGATATCATAGGATTAAATTTTGTAAAAGATTATGTAAAAGAGAGTCCTATATATACCTTTCGATATGTTGAGGCATAAAACCATGGAAAATTTTGATTTAATAGATGTATAAAAATGGGTTTAGTCCCAATATACCTAACCCAACCATAATATTTTATTATGTTGATGTCAAAAAATTTAAATTTGAGTTTTTTTGTGTAAAATATTGGTATTTGATCATAGAATCACCTAATTTCACTATGTGCTTAAAACACATAACTAATTGGACAACTAAAATAGTGGATACTTAACTTACATACCCCACCAGTACATGGGGTTTGGATTACCATGTGGTGGTGAATTCATAGATGATAGAACTCTTATAAATTAAAAAATAGGATGGAAAATGTTTTTAATTCCTAATTATCATCACCAATGTGATGCCAAGAAAAGAACATACACACAAGTATAACCTAAGTAATACAAATTCATAAGAGTTTTTTTTAATTTTCAAGTATCATCACCAATATGACACCAATGAAAGGGAATACTCAACCATTTTTATATAAATAGTGAAACTTTATAATAAACGGAAATATGATCTAATTACTAAACTTTATTAATTAAACCAAACTTGCAATAAAAATAAAGTTAATAAAAATAAATTATAATGAATTTTTGGTTAAATTTTTTAATAATTTAGAAATATATCCTACATAAAAAAAATATTATTAGTTTGTATTAAAAGGTATTGTAATTCCAAGTAACCTTAAATGTATCCATAATGTTAACTAAAAAAATACAAACTTAAAATTTATAAAAATCAAAAAATAAAAATAAAGAATAATAGCCACAAATTTGATGGTATCTCAAAAAATATGATTTGGGTTTGTACATTTTTTTTTTCATGTACATATAAACAAAAATAAAAAAATCATAAAAAACCTATGTTTAAAAAAAATATATTACCAATTTAACAATTGTGTTTTTAAAACAAATTAAATTAAAAGAAAAGTCAGTAATTTTATTATATCTCCTGAACTAAAATTTAGATTTACATGAAATTTTAGTATATTGGTGTTTGTATTAATTCAAACCAACATGAAAAAAATATATTAAAAAATATAATGTAAATTAAAATTTATTATTATTTTAATAGTAATGTTTTTTTTAAAACAAAAATAGATTTAGCTTTGGGAAAAGAAAAAATAAAATAGAAAGCAAATTGGATTCAAATTATCCTAACACGTGCATAAAAACAAAAATAATTTAATTTATCCTTCAAAATAAACAAGAAAAAAAGAATAATATGAAAAATGTTTCTTAAAACTCACATTTGGCATACTAGAATATGATAGCTAAAAAATTATAGTCCTTAATGTAAGATAGGAAATGAAACTAATGTTAATCCTATTATAAATCTAAACTAAATTATTAGATTGAGAAATTAAAAAAAATAGCTATAAGAAAAAGATACAAAAAAATTAAAATAAATTCATCACCTTATCCATTGTGAGCATTTGATTTTCTCTTTCTTCATAAGATGTGTGTACTCAATTTGTTTCTTGAAATAAAGGTGAATTGGGTAGAATATTGGTGCACATAGTTCATATTCTCAATGGGTGTGTAGAATGAATTTGATACCAATTCTATAGCTTGAAAGTGGAGGATGAAAATGGAGGATGACACTTCAATTTATAGGTTTTAGGGTGATGCAATGAATGGTTAAGAATAATCAAAACTTATTAAACTATGTTAATAATTATGAACTATATTTGAGTCCTCATCTCAATGGATGATGACTTATACCCATGTGTGTGATAAAAATATAAAGAGTTATTTGGTAGTTAAAAATATCTTAGGAATGATTCTAGGTAGTTAAATGACTCAACAAAGTAGTTGAAATGTTCAAAGGTGACTCATCACTTGGTTGAGATAAGTGTAGAAGATGTCTAGGTGAGGTGGAAATTTTGGATTTTAATTAATATTGAAGAATTATGTGTGCATGGTTTAATTAACTAATTATTTGGAAAAATGAGGTAAATAATGTTAGTGGGAAATTAAAATTTAGAAAGTGATGATGTTAGTGTGTTAATTTTAAACAAAGTTAATCATGACACTAAATTAGGGGAATTTAATTATCTATAGTTCACAATTTAGTCTTAAAAATAACTTTATTATAAACTACAAGGCCAATCATAGGATGGGATCACCTCTCATCCTTTTTCCATCATTATGAGTCAACCATCATCACCCTTGAGATTAATATTCCAAACTATTAGCATCATCACATCATGGTTTAAGGCACAAAAGTTTGTAAAAAATAGGTTTGGATAGTAACTAAGGCTTGATAAGAAACACTCATAAGGAAACACATCTAAGAGATTACAATGCCATCTACACAAAAAATGATTCTATACCCATAAACTAACATATAAGGAAACAAATACAATATAAAACACCCAATTATAACAAACAACCATAAGGTGTTTCCAAAAAAAAAGACCTACTAAATTAGAATAATAACACGGGGATATCTCACCCTTGTTATACCATATCATTTCCATGGGATATCCTACACATAGTTTACCATTCCAAATGGCATGTATGAGGGCATAGGAATTTTGATTCCATATTAAATACTATCAATATGTAAGGGATACAATGTATAAGGGTATAGGAAATTTATTTCATAGTTTCCACTATCACTACATAAGGGATAACCATGTAGAAGGGCATATGAACTTGGTTCCATTATAACCACTATCACTATGAAAAATAACATAGCAAGGAATTAAAATTTTAAAAAAACTTTGGAAGCATAACTTTGCAATTTTAAGTAAATAAAAAGACAAAAAAAATTACATCTCCAAGTATAAATGATAATTAAAACTCACATGGTGTAAATTGACACAAACATGTAATACAAATAGGGGAAGATGGTAAACCAAGTGGACTTACCCATTTTTAAAATTATAGTAAAGGGAAGGAAGAAAGACATAAATAAAATTAAATAAAATAGGGGCATAGAATCCTACCTTAGTTCCTTATTAGATTCACTAAATAACACCTCTTACAAACTTTGGGTAATGACTCTCCTCTTCCTTATCTAATCCCTTCATCTAAGACACTACTCTTATTTCTCCTTATTTCCACTTCTAATTTACCAAATTTAAAATGAGAAAAATTACTCTCAAGGAAGGATTTCCTTCCTCATATATACTATATTAATTTATCTATAATACAATGGAATGTGACATGTGTCCCTTCTCATCCTTTAGATCATGGTAAAAAATCATTTCCTCTCCATAACTCCATTTATAATCCCATGTGTGAAAGTAAGTGATTCCATACCTCATAAATTAACTCATTATCCATTTGCATAATAAGAACATGAGTTTCCTAAAATTTATTATTTATATCATAGGAATATTCTCCAACATTCTTATTAGTCCAAGGACATAAAAACCAATGCAAAATAGATAAAATCTACTTTATGTCACTCTATAGAATTGGTTGTTCCAATCTACCTGAGTTTTAAATCAAATGGGGTAAAGTAAGTGACCTATAAAACACTTTATTAATGAAATAAAACTTGAATATAAATCCTAAGGTTTATAGAGAAAGTGAGAATAATATCCAATGAACCAAATAGTGTTAGAAGGGTCAATGAAGTCTACACTTCGTACTAGGTATGTAAATTATATAAGGAGTGGTTTGGGTCATGAAAAGGTCAAGTAAACATGTCACCACTATAAAAATGATGTTCTCAAGCATATATTTGTCTTATTTACATATTTGACCTCCCTTTTCACCTACACAACATTGGCCTCTTAAAATGCCCCACCCTAGATAGTTGAAGCTGTAACATCTAAACAATAGGAGTGATATTAGTCCACATAGCATGGACATGACATATCCAAGGAATCACATATAAATTATAATAAAATAATTCTAATCATCTAAACATTCATATTATTCAACTACATGTTTAATAACAATAGCTCTATTGGTACATAATCAATATGCATCATAATTAGCAAACAAATAGTGTGATTAAACTTATATCATAATGCATAGAATAATAATGCAATATAATAAATTCATTTTTATTTTTTAATAAAAATATAAAATATCATAACATATAAAATATTTGTCTCAAACATAAGGGATAAATAACATCTTGCATCTCAACATCACATAAGGCATGTATCTATAAGATGTGTCTACAACACCAAATGTCTAAAGTAAGCAATATGAAAATAGGGGTATCATATCCCCATCCCCTTATGGAAAATTCTTCATAAAATTAATATAAGATCAAAAATATAGTTTTAAGGATGTTATAAAAATCATAAAGAATCTAGTTAACTCATCTCAACAACCTATTTAAGTTAATGATCATAGATCTCTACTAAATATCACAAAGTGTAATGTGATACAATAAATTTATAACATCACCACATAACCTATATACATCACTCATATAGTTATGAGGAAATATAATCTAATATTTAACATAATAAATAGGTTTAAAGATCACATTGTCCTTACAACCTCTAAATAATGATCAATCAAGATAATGTCTCTTTACTTGCTCATGAATTAACCAACAAGTCATAAGGTTATGTTATACACTAAAGATAACAAGATACTTGTCATATAACACTCCTAGACACAATCAAGGTGAAATGTAAATAAAAATTTTCATCAAAACAAAAAAAATTAAATAAGTTGAAAATCTAAAAATCTGATCAATCAAGGGTTAAAATCAATTGGCTAAGTAACCTAGCAGAATCCATAAAAAAGGAGAATAAATAAAAATAGTAAATGATGAAATATAATCCAAATAATAATAAAGGTGAGAATGTTTAAACAACCAAATTCAATCTAAATGTAAATAAAATTAATAAAATGAAGATCTCAACAATCATTAATTTTTTTAAATAATACATGAATAAATAGATTTGAAATCCATAACAAGAAGTATCAAAACAAATATGGTTTTAATCCCCTTAAAAATCCAAATCAATAACTAAATTAAATTAAAGTTTTACCACATCATATGGTAAAAGTTTACAAATTCAAATATAATAATACTAAATATTTTAGCTCTCTACGGCCACAAGTGTAGAGTAGGGCGCTAATGTATTAATAAATTGAAACATAAATTCTTCAATACCCTCATGTAATATGAGGAATGTATCACAAATACAAGTAGATAAAACCTCCACCCACTTATAACATATAAGTGGTAAAAATAACAACACATTTCCCAAATAGGACAAAAAGTATTAAACCAAATGGAGGCATAAATCTGGTTAATGTATACAAATTCTCTATCTAACACAAATTTGAAGATACCACTATGTGAATACCAAGGAATGTAGTCAAAACAACACTAAAGTAACAAGTCCCTAATCAAAATGTAAACTTAATTTATGTCATATAAAATATAATCCACTCAATGAACTTATAGTGATGTATCTTGATGGTGAAAGAGTGTCAACTCATCTCAATTCTAGCCTTGTGCTAAGCATCACATATTCCAAAACTAAAGAAACATATAGTATACCAATCAATGATCAAACTCTTAACACATAGGAAGTCAGTTAAATTAAATTAAAAAACTCCTATATTATGAGGAGAATACCCATAAAAAAGGGTGGTAAAAATACCTGGGGGTGTATGTATGCATATTATTTTTAAACATTATCATTTTTTGACACTTTCTTTCTTGTAGGAACCTATCGAGTTTCAATCTCTCTAAGTGCATGTCTTAAAGGGTACACCAAGAAAGGAATGGGTATACTTTTGGCTCTTTGAAGAATTATTGGTCCTTATACCATTACCTAAAATCACTACAAGTTAGTTTTATCTAGCTCCCTAAGTAATTAAAACCTACTTATACACTTCTCTAAGCAATTTACCTTCCAAAATAACCCTAACTATGCATACACCCCTTTTTATTCATTTTATTAGTATGTCATCTTGCTCAACCTTGTTGGGAATTTAGATCACATTACAGAACTCCATTGGCCCAAATGACTTAGTTTGAGGCCTAATGACTCTTTTTCTTGCCAAACAAGATAGACTTAGATAACCTTGTTGGATATATTCCTATGATGGTTTAGGTTCAATACTTTGATATAAATACCCCCTTTACTTCATTTATAAAGTGAGGAACATTAATTTTCACATTGATACATCTTACAATTATTATATTTATAAATTGAAGAAGTCATTGCTTAGGATTTTACCTTGGAGGGAAATAATTTTGTCTTGTGGGAAATTCTTGGATGAAAAGTATGAGTATTTTAGCCTAGAGATGATTTACATAGTGTGATCTTTAAAAATACACAAAATCCTCTTGTAAATCATAATTGGCTAAGGGAAAGATTGAAGCATGATAGGTTCAATTCAAGATAAGTATTCCTAAATTTTAATTTTTAATTTAATATAATATATATTGCACAAAGTAGTAGGATGAATGTTATACTCCTTAATTTACCTCTACATTCACTTGAGTAGAGTTCTCTTTGCATGTTTTATTTTATTTGTTATTAACTTTCCCCACTTTGTGCCACAAGCATTAGTGAGCACTAACTTAAATTTATTTTATGTATATTAGGATTAGATGGGGTTATTGCATAAAATCATTTACTTATAGGTTTTGTAACACTCTTCTTTGATGTTGTGTGCTAAGATACTCCTTAGTTAATTTTAGTGTATCCAAATTGATCGTGTCCTTATATAAATAGTTATGCTATGAATTATTTTGGTAATATTACCTTCTATGATATTGGAATCCATTAAGTAGAATAATTTGTAGATATATCCTAAATCATTACATACATTCTATTGAACCCATCATGAATCTAACCCTTACAATTTTTAATTTTTATTTACAGTCAACTAGATTGAGCTTATCGATCTAGTTTTATATTCTATGCACATGTCTTAAACAAGGTCATGTATATCAGCTCAATTCTATTATTTTACTAGTAGGTCTTTAAATAGGTTGATCCTATTGAACTAACTTTGTATTATGTGCATGGGTTTCTAAATCCATAGACTAAGTTCTATTTTTAATATGCAAGGTTTTTAATTCTAACCAACTAAATTGAACTAATTGATTTAGTCATTTATTCTACATTTTATGCCTAGTTAAATTGACCTGATCAATTTCATTCCTTTTTATATTTCAATTTCAGCTAACTAAATTTATCTAATCAATCTAGTTTCATTTTCTTATTTTTGTCAATATTATTTAAACTATATGGACTTCTGTGATTTATTCAATAGCATTATTTTCTTCCTTTACATGATCAAAAAGTTACCCAAATGACCCATCCAAATAATAATTCAAAATTCTTAGAAAAAACTACTATATCAACCTATTTGATCTTGTTTTTTCATCTAGATTCATTTTTAAATAGCCTAGTATTTCCATTTTGTCAAAATTTTAAGTAAATTTCATTTCCTCATTTTTATCTAAAATTTAAATTATACATTTTTTTCTTAGTTTTTTTAGTTCTATAAAATTATACCCATATAGTCAACAAGATCAGTCAGCATGATCCAGTTTTATTCATATTTTATACTATCAAACTAATTTAATAGGGTCAACTTTGTTTTAGCTTATTTTGTACTCTGATTCAATCAACTTGATTTTTTCTATCTTGTTTGCCAAACTAGATTGATCTATTCAATATTGTCTTATATGTTTCAATTTTATAGCATAGGCAAAGGAAATTAACCTCTATTTTAGATTAATTACAATCACTTTGCTTTTTATATAAATGTTTATTTATTTTCTTTAAAAAAATTCAACATTGATTTTGACAAATTGATTTTCACCTTTATTTTCACTTTATTTGGTTTTTCATAGAAACGGTGTACTAGCAATTTTAAAACTAATTAACTAATATCATGAAGGACTACATGATATTTTGATTATAATACTTGTCTATCATTTATAGATAGCATGGTGTAAGGGTATTTTCCCAATACTCATATCCATGGTACATATATAAGTCTTTAATTTCCACATACCTCATGGTATTTATGAAATACCTAGGGTTTATCTTTGTATTGAAATTTAGGAATTTGAACATTTATTTTATTTTTTAGTGCATAAATTAATAGTTAGCATCATGAAGTTACTTCCAGGTTACCCTTGAAACTAGCTTTAGTAGGTTATGGGAATGGCACTTCTTCCATAGTTATTAATTTATAATATTAGGATAACACTATCCAAAATATAAGCCAATATATTTGGAAGCCTACATTATCGATCACAACCTTAAGTAAAAATTTCCTAATCCTCATTTTTCATAATTAGTTAGCATCTAAATTACATTCTTGCTACTTTTTTTTTGCCATTTTATGTTGTATTTTAGACTATATTATACAACATTGATACAAATTTTATGTTATGTGTTTCAACTAGATTGAGCAACTTACTCTATTTGCCTTTGTTTTTAACTTTATTTTAGTATTTATAACTAAATCATCCAAATTTAAACCATTTAAATTGTTTATAGACTATAGAACTAGATCAATTAGCTTGACCTGACAAAGACTATTCTATTTTCTTTTTTTCCTAACTAGAGTAACCAACTTGACCTACTTAGTTTAAATATTGTTATTTTGTCTAGCTTTTACAACTAGTTTGATGTAGTCAGTTTACAAACTATCTATTTCCAATTTTTTTGACTAGTTTGATCTAGTTAGTACATAAACTGTTATTTTTTCCTAATTTTCAAACTAGATTAACCACATCAACTTAGTTAGATTAAAGGGTATTTTGTTTCCCTAGTTTTCCAACCAATTTGACCTAGTCAATATAGAGATTGTTATGGTTTCCTACTTTTCCAACTAGATCTACCAACTCAATCTAGTGATCTTACAAACTATTTTATTTTCCTACTTTGCCAACTAGATCAACCAACTCAACTTGTTTAGTTTATATATTGTTATGTTTTTTTGTCTTTCCAATAGGTTTGACAAAATTAAATTAGTACATGTCCCAATTTATCTATTATCTTATTAATCCAAATAAATCAACCAACTAGATCTCATTCATTTTCAACATATTAATCTCCATTTACTAAGTAAATGTCTATATAACCTTTTCATCATGAAAAATTTATTTGACAAAGCTACAAAATAAAATCAGACTAACATGATGATTATTGATAATTGTCATAAATCCTTTAAGACACATCTACCATATCATGCAGTAGATAATTCTAATCTTAAACATATCCATGTTACTACAAGAAATACCAACTATGGGACTCCCCCTATTTTACTTATTTCAATCCTATATTCATACACATAGTAGAGGATCAAAGTGACCTTGAGTATACATCGGAAATGATATTATTCATTCATGAAAAATATCAATATCAAGGTAAGGATACCACAATCCTTTATAACCTCATGATGGGAACTCATATTTGAGAACCCCATTCACCTTCACCTAAATTTTATATAGGATTTGGGTTAATTCATTCTAAGATGAATGCTATATCATTTTCCTTTCTCATGCCTCCATATTCCAATGTGACATCATATCCGTATCCTTATCCATCTTCTATGAAAATTACTACTATAAATATGGTAGGTATGACATTTAGTGGCTCCACTCAAAATACCCACACTAATAATCAAATCCATATAACTAATAGTGTATCTCAATATAATAATGAATTTAAAACTCTTAATTCCATGAATAACACTAACACATTCCATGCTACTTGCACTAGTCAATATACCAATAATACTTATCAATTATTGTTACAAACTCTAAATCAAAAGGCTAATTTTAAAACTAATAGTGCCAATAAAATTATACAAATGCAAAATTAGTTAATGCATTTCCAAAATTACCCTCAACCTACTCCATGTGGGGTACAACACCTTAATTCCCCCCACATTAGATATGGATCTATAAAACTTATACCACAACCTCCACTTCTTAAAAAGGTTATTAAACAACTACAAAATTAACCTCTAGTTATTGAAATTACAAACATTGACATAGGTGTAATAGTACTATCACTTATAATGGATCAACTAATCCATCCTTTAATTTAAATAATTTTGGAAACCTATACAATAATTAGGCTAAAATTAACACCTTTTCTTCCCCCAAGCTACTAGCTAAAACCTTTTTATGTGATTCTATATATTGGTATAATATAATTAAATATCATTCTATCGCTAGATTATAATACTTAGTCAATGCATTGATTCAAGAATTCCAAATTAACAATATTCCTAAAAGAAACATAGCTCATTTTATCAATTACAAATAATTAAAATCTGAAACAACACAAGTGTTCATCAAATGATGAAAAGCCTTGTCTAAAAAAGTTAAGTATAACATGTCTGATGATAATCTCTTTCATTTATTCACTAATTCTTTTCACTCCAAATTACAATATCATGTGAGGACTCCTACAAAATGTTTAAAATAAGCTCTTAATCAAGATAAATGTCAATACTTATTTATACAATAATTAAAGACTTCACACCCTATAGTATGGACCTAAATACTTATGAAATCCAAAACTAGACATGACACTAATGATAGTGTTATAGATACCTATGATTCCATACACACCATTAAAGACTTTGATCAAAGTAATCCAAACGATCCTTCCCTTTTATCAAAAATTTCCAGCAATGCTCATCCTAGTTATACATTTTCTCAAGTACATAATCTATATGTTCATAAACCACTTAGAAAATATTCAAAAGTGTCTTCCTTCACCTTCATCATGAGATATCCATCCTACTCTTCCTACCAAAAGATAGTATGGTCTACACAAATTTTTTGGTTTCATGTAATTTGGGGATATTCTCATGAAAATTGTCACCAAATAAGAAACCTTGTTATGGATTATCTTTTTGGACCTAATTTTGATCATGAATAACCCATGCCTACTGTTAATGAGATTATGAAGTAATAACTAATGATCATGAAATTAAAACAAAACATGGAGCCCTTAATTAATCAAATTCTCATTTAGCTATTGATAAGGATCCCATTCATAATCATCAATCTAATACTAACCAACCTCCCACTAGAAATAATGTGAAAAGCTTTATGGATCCTAAAATGAATGATGATAATGTTGTTAATATAAATAATACGAGGAGACTAGTCTCCTACATCAATCATTATCCAAATTATAACTATAAAAATTTACCAAAGTTACATATTATTCAATATTCTTAACCATTCCATCTCATGAAATTGGGGAAATCATAATAAATTCAACAAACTCACAACTATCAAATCCAATGATACAGTTAAATAATAACTAAACATATTATTGATATAAATGTTAATCCTCTTTTAACTAAGACACCTCATTTAGAAACCAAAAAATATTATATCATTACTACTTCTTCCTATAAAACACAAGAAACAACTAATTATTAAACCAAGTCATTTAAGATAACACAATCATCTATAATTGGTCAAACCACATTAACCAAATCTCAATCAAACACAACTTACTAGCATAAATTTCAATGTACTTCTGTTACACCCTCAAAGGATTTACTTCAACACTATGCACCTCTATCTAATAAAATTGTAATAGGATATGATGAATGGGATATTATATAGTAACTTTCACATATCCCATCTCATGAAAATGGGGCAATCAGAATAAATTCCATGAAATTCAATAATCTCACAAGAGTCAAATCCAATGATACAATTAAGTAATAACTAACATATTATTGATATAAATGTTAATCCTCTTTTAACTAAGACACGTCATTTAGAAACCCAAAAGTGTTATATCATTACTACTACTTCCTCTCAAACATAAGAAGCAACTAATGATTCAACCAAGCCATTTAAGACAACACAATCAACTATAATTAGTCAAACCACATTAACCAAATCTCAATCAAACACACCTTACCAACATAAATTTCAATATACTTCTACTACACCCTCAAAGTATTTACTTCAAAATTATACACCTCTATCTAATAAAATTGTAATATGATACGATGAATGAGATCTTATAGATTAACTTTCACATATCCCATCTCAAATCCCTTCATTAGAACTTATGATAATTTATCCTCATCATCATAACTATCTAATGAAATTTTTATTAAAAATGAATATGCCTTGTCCCACACTTGTGAGGAAAGACGATAATTCATTGGGGTATGAAGATAAAATTCTTTCATAGTGCAAAAAAATGTCTATCCACATTGATGAAATGGTAGATAATTATATTTCACTCAAATTCCCTATCTCTTTAATGATTCCTGACGAGATATTACTTTATGTGGATGATCATCCATTATTCATTAGCATCTAAATAGGAGATATACAATTTAAACATGCATTAATGGATGAAGTTCCAAGAAATTGTATGGTTTCCATTTATTTCATTAAAACATTTGGATATTATGAATGTAATCTCAAATCTACTCAAAGTACATGCCAAGGATGTGATAGAAGATAAATTTCTCCTTTAAGGTGTTTTTGGTTTATTATCATAGTTCCCCCCATCATAGTACATGTTAAAGTCATGATATTTAACTTTTCACTTTCTTATAACATTTTACTTGCTCAACCTTGGACATACTACATGAGAGCACTAGCCTTATCAACATTCCAATGTGTTAAGATTCCCCATAATATTTATATATAAAACATTCAATAGGATAATTATCCTTATAATTTTGAACAATTCCAAGAAAAAAGTGTTTTTAAAATATCCACCCTTGAACCTTTACCTAGCATACCATTTCATGAATCATAATGCTTTAATTATCTTTTTACTAAAGGTTATAAATATCACCTTGAACTAATAGTAAAAATACCACCTAATATTCTAGATTTAGATGATGATGAATCAGATGAGATCAGTTTGAAAATTAAAAATTTTGATCTCTCTCCTCACATAATCACTAAATTAACTCCTTCTGTATGACCTTAGCCTTGTAGAAAACCATTATATGAAATTCTAGTCACTCTAATAAAAACTAAACACTCCATTCACCATGCCTCTTAGATCAATTAAATCATCAATACATGTAGTATTGATCTTCACACTCGTTATTATGATGATGGATATTCTCTATATCACCCATTTTTAGCTAGCATTTATTAAGCTAAAAAATGAAAAGATACTTAAATATCAATCTTATTTACCAAATTATATTAGTTATATTAATGCATTTCCTTATATTTTTATAATACCTTATATTATTTCTTATTATTTTGATGTTCACAAGTCTGAGAAAGAAAACACACATACTACTATAGTAACTATTGAGCCTCTCAAATTATGCTTCTTGACCACATTATGATAGGAACTTACCATTTTACTATATACCATGATCCTTATAGCTTAATCCCTCTATAGATGTCTAATACACTACATCAACCTGATATGATCTCATCTCTTGATGTGGCACAACCTAGTCCTAATATTATCCTGAGTTCCCCTCATATTGGAGATGCCATACTACATTTTCCTAATCTTGATACTTAACTAACACAATGGGTAGATGTTAGTCATTTGGCTATTTTTTGTCATGTACATAAACATCAAAAATACTTAGTATCTATTTCTACTACATATATCTAACCTTCACAATTTTTTCCTAGATGCATTTGTTGCATTCATGGTACATGTAATCATTCTTTTATGAATTATTGATATCTTTGACAATACATTGATACACTTAACCTAGATAAGGCACATTTTGCATAGAAGGGGATACCCCCTCCTAAGATTCTTTTATAATACATCCTTAGATATGGGGAAGTTTATTATCTTTGGCATCAATGTAATACACATCATAAAAATTTATGTTGAGTACAACAAACATTAATTATTTTCAATGGCCTACATCTTCACCATCTCAACCACATACTCTAAGTTATTTGTAAATAAAGGTCTAACCTTCTCCATAGCCCACAATTACACACAAATCTAATGATTTTCATAATATTTATTCATCAACTCCTTGTATTGAGTATCCATCATAGGAAATACCCCATGTGCATCAAGTTACTTCTAATATACCCACCTTTTTAGTAGATATAGTGCATCAAGAAGTATTTTCATGACTTTTTGTAAAGATTGATGAGACTTCGATGAAATTCAGAGTATAGTTGCATAAGGATGTATTGAATTTTATGGATGATGTTTTTTAATGAAATTTATTATTACTTTTGAACACATCATGGTATTTCATCACATTATTTATTACAATTTCATATGATTTGTATTTGATTTATGAGAATATATTGATCTTATGTTTTATTTATCAATTGGAAAGTTTTATGGATTAATTTAATTTCAATTTATTTATTCCATATTTCTATGTAGGATGATTTTTTTTATATTTTTTATGTAATTTATTTCAATAATATATCTATTTTTATGACATGGTTCTAAATCCATGTGCCTTTAATACCCTATATTTTCAATATGATCAACTAACAAGCATATTTATCATTATATCACTACATACACATATATATTTTATCTCCATTTATCAATTATTATCCCCTCATATTAATCACAAATATGGTTATTCTAAATATCACATATTTGTTTATGGGCAATCTTGATTAATTATCAACATGAAAAAATATTTAGGTATTTTATATCCTATAACAAAAGCCTTATGGTTATCTATGTTTATCACTTTTATCACTCATTTTTGGTTATTATGAATCCATATGTAGGAATAATATAAAAATAAATGAAAATTTAAAATGAAAATTATTTAAAATAAAATTCAATGATAAAATGGAAAAAATAAACAATCAAAACTCAAAATCACACTAAAAGATGTGATTCATATTTTAGCACATATCATGTTGGTAGTCAAAGATAAAACTCTATAATTGGAGTCATGATAGATTTTAGGTACATTGCGGTGTGATGAAATATAAAATGGGATAAAATATCTCAAAATTTTTGTATTAGTGCTACCTACTTTCTCACGTAAGTACCTAATCTTCATAGTCAACCAATAACTCTGAAAGGAGCCTGAATAACAAAGAACATATTATGGAAAGTTTTACCCATTTTACATTTCTTATATATAAAATATTCATGATATGATATTAGTACTAAACTTATTAACCTAAAAATTTGTGTTTATTTTGAATAAATATCTTTTTAACTTGACATATAATAAGTTCTTATAACCTACCTATTTACTTAGTATGTCTCATATCTATTAAGATTTATTGAAAACACATATGACATGGTTTTTACATTTATTATTTCATTAGAACATCCCAAACATTCCTCCTTGATTAATATTTTTTGTTATTTGATCATACTCCTTTTAGTCTCCTTTTTTTTGACTTGCAATATAAAGCTTTGGATAGGACCAAGGCTTCCTCACAAACATTTCATTACCATCCATTACAATTTCCTATCAATTAACTCATTGGTTTACCCTTTATGATTTTTAATATAAAACCTTGGATATGACCAATCTTTCCTCACAAAGTATACTCAATATTCTTACCATGATTCAATCACAAAATAACTATACTTCTTCTAAACAAGTGATTTACACAAATTTACACGTCATTCTACTAGATGTTTTATTATCACTTATTTTATATTTTACATGTTTCCCAAATTAATTTAGCGTGTTTTAATTTTTCATTATTTCAATCCATTTATATATATTTTACATGCTTCCTAACATGATTTAGTATGTTTTACATTTTATTCCATAATTTTTCCCTTTTTATTTTTCATGTTTCCAAACTTCATTTAGTGTGTTTTACATTTTCATTATTACAAATTACTTATTTTATGTTTATACACACTTTTTTGAACATGATTAGTGTCATTTCATAAATTTATCATTTAGTTATGTTTTACACACATTTCATCTTGATTTAATGTATTTTAAAAATTTATTTATCTTTCATTTTTCATACTTCCCAACATGATTTACTGTGTTTTGCATTCTATGTTTCCATGACATATAATATATTTTACATTATTATAATACTTGTTTATATAATCTTAATATCTTATTAATACTATTTGTATTATGGTTATATTTTTATAACCATATGGTTAGTCTGGTTACATGGACTTGCCTATATTTGAATTTACCATTAACCTTATTACAACCTCCTCCACATTTAAGGGTGCTTTTTATTTGCCTATTTAATAAGTATATCTTATTTTCAATAAATATAATGTATTATTATTGGATTCATTCCTATTTATAAATTTATTATATATTATTTCAAAGCTTATAATTGAGGAAGCTTGGGAGATCCTATGCGAGAGTGAGGAGAAGACATATTTTGTGAGGAAGGAATTACCTGGTGGAAATATTGGTGAAGCACATTATGGAAAAAAGAGGACAAAGAAAGAGAAATAAAAAATATAATATGTATCACTGAAGGAGAAACTATAAAATAAAAAAGAAAAATAAAATAAAATGAAATGAAATAAGCTATTTTGGTTATTGATAAACTTGATTGAAGGGCAATTTTGATGAATGAAGGGGATTTTTTGCTGAGTGGAGGATTTTTTTTCTATGGACACATAAACATATTCCTATAGGTATGATATTTCAAGGGGAGAAGAATTCTAACCAAAGGAAGATATTTTTTGCTATAAGTAGGTTTTTTGGGTGCTAAAGAGACATTTTGTGCACACAAAGGCATAGATTGGGATGTGGCACTTCACCAAGCCATAAAATTGGTCCAAAAAAATATATATATTTATTACTCAAAATAATATATTATTTGATAATATTAACATTTAATTATTTTTAGTAAAAAATCAAGGAGTTTTGAGGCAAAGGGAGAGCCAAAATTAAATGAGGAAGCTATTTTGTAGTATACATGCATAGGTGTTTTATCATTGGATAAAATTTTTATGACCCTTTTATTATAAATGTTTAAATCATATAATCATAAATACTTATAATTTGATTTAATTTAAAAAGTGTAAAAATCAATTATTTTTTAAACTTTAGAAAATGTCATTTTTTTCCCTAGACTAGCCTAAAAATCACAATTAATTCTATTGGGAGAAAACCATAATTCAAAAAGTTTTGGAAATTTTACATGTTTTAAAAGTTTCTCTCCTATTTTACATGGAAAAAAAAATTTTGAAAATTTAGTTTAATCACTTTGTATTTAATTGCTTTTGTCATTTTATAGTAATTTTTTAAAAGATAGAAACATTAATTTTTTACAAATTGTAGAGAATTTTTTGTAAAAATTGGTAGTGCTATCCAAATTTAGGTTATATTTAGTGTAAGAAATAATTTATATAAGATGCATTGGAGTTTTTTTGGTTTAATTATTTTCATAAAAAACTAGGTAAAAATGGCTAGTTTGCAACATTTATTGTTCCCAAATTCTCAAAAATTGGATGGAAAAAACTTCAACTTATGGAGTCATAAGATACTTAAAACAAGTGAGTATATGAACATTGACCAGATAGTCCTTGGTAAAGAGTCTTAGCCAATTGATTAACTAGATGAATATGATAAACATTATCAAGAGGCCCTCATATTATTGAAACTATCTATAGTAGACATTTTAATTCTAGAAGTTAGAAATGTTGATAATGAACCAAAATTGTGGAATAACCTAAAGATAAAATAATAGGATTTTCAATTTTGTATAATATTTTACTTTAAAAATATTTTATTTTACACTAGAATGCAAGATGGTAGTTCTATTTTTGAATACTTTTTGTAGTTGAAGGACATTTGTGATTAGTTAAAGGTAATGGGAAAATCTATAGATGGCCAATATCTTATTTCTCTGGTTATGAAAAATGTGTCATCTTCTTATGATTATTTTTTAAAACCATTACACATGATTATAGAAACAAAAACATTAGATTTTGAGAATTTTTCAAATCTTCTCATACAGAAGGAAAGGTGGGAGGAATAGTCCATTACTTTAGCATCAACATCTAAAAAAAGTATAGTCATGGCATAGTCATAAATAAAAGGTACTTATAAATATAAATGCAAGTATTTTTATTGTAATAAACATGGTCATGTGAATAAATATTGTTTTAAGTGATAATATGATATATAAAATAAAATAAAGATTTCAAAAACTATAAATGTGGTTGAATAATATGAACATAATTCAAATGGTGTGTTGACATTTGTGGTGACACAATATTAGTGTGTGGAGTCAAGAATATGGTATTTTGAATTAAGTTCATCAAGAAATCTACACATGTCAAAAAGGCTAGTATGTAAACTTTGTCGAAGATGATAGTTGCAATGAATTAGTTTTTCTAGATGATGGTTGGATTATTTATTCACTTAAAAGTGACACTTGAGTGCTAATATTGATACTTTAGACCACTTATCCATAGCTTACCCCTAGACCTATTATAGGTCCTATTTTAACACTTATCCAACCTCCATGTGGGCTACAGGCATATATAGTCATCCATAAAGTAGTCTTAGACCCTCATTCTTTCATCCTGACCCTTCATGCCTTAGGCTATACCACCTAGACACTAGTTCCATAATAGTAACAATAACACCATATGGTGCTAGTGTCCCAATATTATCACTACTATATTTTCCCTCATTTTTCCATGAACATATATATTCTCAAATATTAAACCTCTTAGGGTTGGTCTAGACCTCTTTTAACACCCACACAAGAACAAAAATAATACAAATACATGAATTTTGTCCATTTATCCACTAGATGAAAAATATATAAAAATTGCATATGCAAACTAAGAACAAGTTATGCACAATTAAGGTTAACAATCCCTTTTCTACCGTACTTATGCATACTACCATCTACAACATTCCCAATCTCATATTACTAAGATTTGTAGTCTTAAACACATTCAAATCACTCAATTCAATCATCATACTAAATTCACTTTCACTTGTACAAAAACTTAAGTGGGTATAAATACATTGGCCTTGATCCCTCTTTGAAGTATTGGTATGTAGGCAACTTTCAACACAATGGGTTGTTGACGATATCTAGCCTACCCCACTAACAAACACACTTTAATTAGATGACATAAAAACATAAAGGATTAGGGTTTACTCATAAAACTAGGCAAAATATGTCATCTATAGGGTTTTAAAACTCCACATAAGAATAGTCCTTATAGATCTAGACACATGTACAACTAGAATTTTGGAATAGTCCTATAAAAAGGACACTACCACCAAAACAAAGACACTAGAACCATAAGGAACTAATTCAAAATTATAATGTTACTATCTAGGAGGGTTTTTCACACCTAGATCCTATTTTAAAAAGTCAAACAAGCCTTTGACTTAGTTTTCATCCTCTAGATCATCCATCTCAATCTTTTTCTAGTTGGGTTCTTATTTGTATTAGTTATTATTATTTTTAGAAAGTTAAATTTTGGTCAATTTTGTAAAAAATTAGTGGTTGTATTTATTGTAAATTTATATCTTGATTTACTATACTTAGTTCTTTAACAACATAGGATTTACATTCACTAAGTCATAAAAGCTTAAAACATTTGGTGAACCTAACATACTTTAAATACTATTCAAATCCTAACCCTATATGATACTATGGTTTATATCCTTCTTTTCCCTATTTCCATTGGATATGTCAAGATTTTCAAATTTCATACATTCTATTTTAGTATCCCTATCTCATTTTTTTATTATATGCCATATAAAAAAGCTATTTCTTTTCCTTTAAGAAGAAGTGCTAGACTTAACAGTATTCTTATTGACCATACTCATATTCCTTCAATTTGAGATTATAATATAGACAAGGGGCCAGTTACAAATCCCATAATTGATCTTTCACATCCTAATTATGTGTATTTCAATCATAACGCATTAAAATATGAGAAATACAGTCAAGATCAATATGATCTAAAAGATATGGATCATGACACTCTCCACCCACTTAATAATGAAAATAAAATTATCAATAAGGATGAGATAGACTTTGGGAACAACCCCATGATCATGCATAGATTCTAAAATCCATAATATAAATAAAAAACAAATTAACAATGGGCAATATTCTACTCTCTGAGATAACAACATTATTACACCTACATTGGGGTCAAATCAGCTATCACAACCAATTTTAACTCAATAATGTTTAGTGATAGATACACCTCCTATGGCTAATTCCTTCTCTCTAGGTGTATAATCCCTTATGATGGAGGTTTTTACTCTATAATATAAGGTGTTACATCTTTAACATGGATCCACTAGGCCATCACATGCCTTAGATTCTCATGTTCTTTTACATACACCTTCAACACATAACATAGTGACAACTCCTTTACCATCCAAATTCCTGGCACCTAAGCTTACATTGTATAATGGTAAGGGTGACCCAAATCACCATCTATAATTTTTTTCATGTAGCATGTTTGGAATACATGTCCAATGATTGGATCCTCACTAAGTTGTTCCTACATAGTTTAAAGGATTATGGCTTATAGTGGTTATATGATCTATTGAATTAATATATCACCACATTAAATCCATTGGTAGATATGTTTATAACACACTTATCAATAAACATCAGTGATAAGATATCATATGATCAAGTATCAAAATTGAAATAAAAATCAATTGAGCCTATTATAAAATATGTCTTATGATATAAGAATCTATTGGAAAAGTTGACTATCCCCATGGGAGATAGAGAGCTCCAAGATATCTTAAAATAGAGCCTAATATCATCATTACATGAATAAATATTGATCAATTTTTTTTTAACCTTAATAGACTTATGTCATGTATAAATATAAAGAGAATTAAAGCTTCTCTATATGGTAAAATTGAAATATATAATTGGATTAGAATTAAATAATAAGAGTTATAGTAATCCTCTATATAAGATAAGGGCCACTAAAAAATAAGAGTAACCCAAAGGCCATAGTTAATGAAACTTCAAAGCCATCTCCTCACCTAGTTTTATTAGTTCTTCCATGTAGAGTTTTCACCAAACTTCCAAAAACACCAATACATGTATTATAGTATCTCTTAGAATGCAATTTCATATCTCTCCCTCCCATCAAAGAGGTTAATACAATATGGCATCTTCCAAATAACTATGATTTCAATGCATTATGTGACTATCATAGGGTACTAGGCCATAAAAACACAAATTCATTATCTTTAAACACAAGATATAAGATTTGATAGAGGATAACATTATTAATGTGGTCACATCCACAAATACACCCAAAGTTCAAAATATGGAAGCTAAAGCTTTGAAAATATTCTTAGATCCATTTTAAAAGCACACAAAAATGAGGTGGGGGTACTTATGGTGTTCACTACATGTATCAAGCACATCCAACACCAACATCATATCACACTACTATAGAGGATACACACTGCTTACATAATATCACTAGTGTGTACCATACTATAGTTCCATCTAGACCACTCATCACTTTCTCATTGAAGGAGATTGTTGATGATGATTTAGATTTATATGTAATATTTTTATGAGCCTACAAAGATCACCATCCTATTTAGAGTGTTATGGTTTAGAATGGTTTGAGTATTAACATGTGCACTATCATACTTATATAACATTTTGGATATTTAGATCAAGATATATCTCCTAAAGACATAGTTATTCATGGATTTAGTTCCCATGTTCATATCTCCATTAAGGAGATTGTACTTCCACTATAGGTTGGACCAGCACATGTGGCAACCTAGTGTAGGCACACTTTCCATGTTATTGGTAAGCCATAGATATAAAATTTATAATCCATCCCATTTACCATGAAAAGATGTGTTAAATATATACATGCAAATCAATTGATCATAGTTTAGGGTCTTTCATATGAGTATCCTCTACATATCCCATAGGTAGTTACATTATAGTTACTAGTTATAACACAATTACTAGTTACAACATGGTTACTAGTTATATCTCTGACCAAATTTCTTATCAATATACCACAAAGTTTAATGGATCCACTAGTGCAGGTGAGGTCTACCCATATAGTGTTGTCACATATGCATACTCTCCCATGGGGACCATTATTAGAGAGACCCCTATGTTAGAGATATGTTATCAATTATGGAGGGCTTCCCTCTACTCACTTTATTTTTAGATTAGTATTATTTATTTCTTAGGGTTCTCATCATAGGGAACCTATGCTAGATACAAAATCTTCTACCATATGGGTCTATAAAACCCTTATAGTTCACAAAACACCATAGTCAGTTTCATAGATTCATAGCACCACTTCACATGTGTGATATCTATAGATCACTTAGTACAATAGGGTCTAGGACCATAATTACCTTTTCATACAACACACATGATCATTATTCCTTTATTTCACACATGCCACATTGATAGTGAGTCTCCCATGAGACTCATCAGTTAGTATTACTATTCCATTCTTATACATACTTTTCTTCTTTCTTGTTCCTTATATAAAGTTTCATTTTCAAGTTGCTTCTACATATTTTATATCTATAAAATAAAAGAATAACATAATATTTCAAAAATAAAAAACATTCAAATATTTACACAAATATATATATATATATATATATATATATATATATATATATTGTATGCATTTCCATTTTTACACTTGATATATTTTCTAGACACTACATATGCTAGATATCTTATTATAATCAATTTTATCATACATGCATGCTTCACTTGTTCTTGTCGAGTGCTTACTAATTACTTATAGGATTCAAGACCACTATACCAATTTAAATTTTCTATTATCTAGCCACTAGGGCATATATACTTATATGTGGGTTCTTTATTTTACACATTCACCCATTTTGGGGAACCCTATACATATTTTTGACTACCATGCTACATCTTTCTATATTTTACATCACAAATTTATCACTAATATATCTTTATATTGATCATGCTACACACACTCATTTTTTTATTGGTTATTACTAATTCAGACTCAGTATATGTACCTCTTGGCTATTAGATATATTTTTATCACATGTTCATGCATACTTTCATTTCTAGCTTTCCTATTTTAGACTTGATTGTGTATTTATGTTTCATATATTTGAGGGAATTTAAATATTCCATTGATTTTTGGATCTACACCACTTCTTTTCATAGTATTTATGATTTAGGGATGTGTCTATTTCCTTGTGTATGCCTTTCTAATTATGTATGAAAACATTTGAGCATGTCCTTATATGTGATCTAAGACAAGTTGATTATTTTCTACATATGCAGACATTTGAACATGTCCTTGTATGCCTTAATTTATCATATTTAGTGACATGTTCCCATGTCCCTTGTATTATGGACCCTTGGCCTCTTTTATGTGCCTCAAGTGTATTGTATGTATGGTTCACTATATGAGTTATGGCCATGAAACTTTTTCTTGTTGTACACTCTAGTTTTAAATTCCATGAAGGACCTCATGCATGTCCCCTTCTTACTTAGGTGTCGTGATGGACATCATGCCCCATCCCCTAGGTAGTTACTCAATCATTCCTCAAATTTATAGTTACATACATTTTTATATCTATCTTTACATCCTTATTAATGTTGTATGTAACATATGTATCACATCAAAATATTATGCTTAGATTATCTTCCATTTTAATGTTATGTATGAAAATTATATTGGATTATTATGTAGATATATATCATATATGCTTTGGCTAACACACATCTTCTAGAGCTTATTCTTTTGAAGAAAGTTTTTACATAGGTTAAACAACTCCCCTCAAAACATGGTGCATTCAAAAGGGTTTTTCATAGGGACCAGGCTCCCATAATTTAGTCACAGTACATTCTTAGCACATAATGTCATATTATATAAATCGTACTCAAGTTAACATAGTGGGAAACATTAACACATAGATCAGTGGAGTTTCACATAAATTATAATAGTTAGACATTAGTACCTGAATTGGAACACTAACACCATATGGAGTTAGTATCTAAGATATGAAACTATTGTCTAATAGCCTTAGATTTAAAAAAAACTAGATTGGCCTAAAAAATATAGTAGTTACAATCCAAGTTTTCATAGGTTCAATTATAGATTTAATCTTTTTGGCATAGTTTACCTCATATTAATACAATATTTCTTAGATTAAGGGCATCATGCACATCATGACCATTATAATTTATATTTTAGATACTTAGATACATGTTATTACAACTTAATCCAAATTCCATATGCTTAGATATCAAATTTTAGGGCATGTGCTTAGCACATTGTTTCCATTTGATCACTTACACACTAGTTGATTAGATGGAATAACAAACTATAGTCATATAAAATATGAAAATTAGTAGGTTTACTGTGGATTATTCCACCCAACTCATAGGTCCTTACATTCTCCCATGACCCTTCCAAACACCTTTTTACTTATAATCGATCATTTGTAGACTTTTGAGACCTAATTCCAACTTAGCTAGGATATATTTCCTATGATAATTTAATCCCCTTAGGTCCTATACCTATAGTACAATAGATATCAACTTGGACTATAGCATTGGACCCTAAGGTGTTCATTTTTGGTGCTCCTATCCAATTGCATTTTTAGTTCAAATGGTCACTTCCTTTTAGTTCATATCCTTCTTATTGGCCTAATGTGAATACATTCAACCCATGACCAATATATATCTATAAAATCCCATTCAAATTTCATTTATAAGGGGTTAGAAAATATCACCAAGCAAGAAAGAATACAAGTAAGACTATTCAGACATATTTTCCTATTCTCTACATACAACCATCTAATATAACCACAAGCTTATTAAAACCCTTAAATAAGTCCTTATCCACCTCAATCACACCCAATTTTATTATTTTACATATTAATACACACTATTTCACAAAGCACATCAAGTGGGAGAACTATATATAGCTCGATCCCTCTTTGGAATATTAGTATGTAGGTAGTGTGCCCACACAAGGGGTGTGGATACACGTTCAGTGCATATTACACACACTAACCCATCCATTTATCAAAGTTTGTCAAATAATAATGGATTATAGGGTTTGATGACTAATTCAACTCAATAAAGAGTTTTTTAGACATCTATCATCTAAAATTTCATAGGTAGGATCACACAGAGGCAACAGACAAAACCTAACAAGCTCAAGGATCTAGGAAAATAGTAGTAGAAGTGGACTATAGCATCAAACCCCATGGTGTCATATTTTGATGCTCCTATACTTTCAAAAAAAAAATTTAATCCTAATTTGAGATACTATCCATATCCTATACAATAAATTTTAGACCCTATCTTAGTCGTCTCAGTCTAGTTTAAGCTAAGTTACATTTCTCCTCAATTATTACTATTTTTAGAAAGGTTTACATTAAAATTAAATTATACAAATAAATATATTAATTATTCCAATATTATATACTAATTAATTAACTTAGACTCTTAACTAAATTATGAATAAGACTCCAATATTTCCAAAATTGTTAAATCATTTGGTGAACATGACTTACTTTGTTTGTGCATTAAAAACATGAAAACCTTACGGTAAATTACTTACTAATTTTTAAAATATTTTTTTAATTTTTTACTAGCACATTTAAATTAGAAATTCACTATAATTTTTAAAGTTCCATTGTAATTAAAAATATTATTTTCTTCCAAACTATAGGTGCATATACTAGGTCCCTTTAAATCAAGAGTTTTTCCAATAATTTTTTTATTTTTTACCTACATATTTAAATAAAAATTTCACTTTAATTTTTAAAATTCCATAGTAAATTTTAAAAATAATCATTTTCAAAACCCTGGTTTCATATACTAGGTCCCAGTGCTTTTAAGATATCACCTTACATGTTTATGAGTTTCGTATCCTTATTATGCATCTTCCAATTTGATATTTTTAGGACTTTGAATTTAATTTATATAGTAATTTCCTTCCATAGAAATATGCTTATTACAAATTATTACAAAAAAATCAATCAACTTTCATTTTTTTTCCTACTTTAACAATGGCCAATATGTCATTTTTGATGAAACTGATAAGAGGGAACTTCAAGAACTTTTAACTAAACATACTAATATACAAGATGACATACATAAAATAATAAAATAAGAATAAAAAAATTTAATAACGGTTAATCTTCTCAAACCATAGAACAACCCGTTATACATGACACTACAGGGGCAATTAAGATTCAACAACCCCTATAGCAGCCCAACCTTCCTTTGAGGCACCACCAGTTATGGCTAGTAAATTTTTGTCTATTGATGTGCTAGCCCTTGTGCCAGAGATAAAATATCTTCAATCTAAGGTGATACATCTTGATCAAGGTACTTCTAGACCTACACAAGCCTTGCGTTTCTTTTTATACTTCAAACACCATTGACACATCATATTGCTTTGACACCCTTGCTATAAGGTTTTGTTCAACCTAAGCTCACTCGATATGATGGAAGGGGTGATCTAGAGACACATTTGATAGTTTTTCTTGTAGCATGCTTGGACTATGTGACAAATGATTGTCTACTAACTAGTTTATTTCTATAGAGTCTAAAGGATTATGCATTATAATGGTTCTATAGTCCATTGAATCAGTCGATCATTGCATTTAATCCTTTAACTGACATGTTCCTAGCTCATTTCATCATTAACATTGGTGATAAGGTTTATTATGCCTAAGTTACACAATAGAAAAAAATTTAAATGAGCATCTCACATATTATGTTCTTCTATATAAGACTATCTTGGCTAAGATGACTAGTCCCATGGCCAATGAAGAGTTACAAGATATCTTCAAATAGATTCTTCTACTAGTTTTGCATGAATAATTAATTCTCAAAAGACTTTCTTCATTCACTAAGTTATGTCATACACTAAAGGAAATGAAATTCAAACTAATTTTAATGGGAAAACTCAAGTACACAAGTACATCATAAACAAAAAACAAGAGTAACAACAAAGTCCCATACAAAGTAAATGTCAATGATAGAAACAATTATAATCAACCTAAAGGAAATGTAGCTTCAGATCCCCCTAATTGAGTGGTTTTTTCAACACCTCCTTGGCAAAATTTTACCTATCTACCAATATTTCCAGCTAGAGTCTTACAATAGTTATTGGAATGTAATATCATATATCTCCCTCCTATTTGAGAAGTTAATCCAACAAATCCTATTTCATGGGGATATGATCTGAAAATATTTTTTGATTTTCACAAGGTACCAAGACACACAAAAAAAAGATGCATCAGTTTGAAACATAAGAAAGAAGACTTGATAGATGGTAACATTATTGATCTTGGCACTCTAATTGAGCCTCCTCAAGTAAAGAAAACACAAGATAAAGCTTTAAAAATATTTTAGATCCTTTTCCACAACATTATAAACAAGATACAATGGATACATTAGGTTTCACCATGTATATTATGCACATCGTCCACTAGCTACATATTAGGCACCTTCAGTTGAGTTGCACCCTTTGAGCAACATGATTGGTGTATATAGTTCTAGAGTTCCATCTAGACCTTCCATATCCTTGTTAGTGTAGGAGATAGTTGAGGATGATTTGGAATATGTGAAATATAGTGAGTACAAAAAAGGGATAAGTAATTATATTTTCTTACTGATTGTATTATTATGATTTTGTTATGATAGTGGCAAATAGACAAAGGGAGATCTATGAATTTTCCATATAAAAATCCATATTTCTATATATGCATGGTCAACTCTATTATATTTGGGTTAGTATCAACTATTGATACTAACTCTTAGTGGTCAATAGTGACATATGCTGAAAAGAGGGTTTGTGATCATATGGTCACCTTCTCTTATATTTAAAATCTTTGTATGCATAGTTAAAACCATGATGATTCATAAAATTCTATAAATCAATGTTTTTAACCTTAAAATGTTAGGTGTTATTTTGATTTATAGTAACCTATAAAAAATAAGAAATTTTAATGCATTAAGTTGAACCCAATCACCCTTGTTGATGATTGATAATTGCATACATATCCTATACTCCAAGGAGGCAAATAAAGCCACTTGCAGTTCTCCCACCTAGTGTGATCATGTAATTTTAATCATTTTATATATGAATGTAACTATTTATTTGGATTTGAAAATGTTTACTTTGACTTCACTTTGGTATGCTTTAAACTTGGCTTGTGACTAATCCTAGTGTCAAATTTGTAATCTGGGAAGAATATGATAGATTTTCTAAATGTGTAGTAGTATATAATTTTTTAGTAGATAAGTGTCAAGTCCCTTATCAAGATAGGCCTTGATTGGTGTATATAGTTATAGCATTCCATCTAGACCTTCCATATCCTTTTTAGTGTAGGAGATAGTTTAGGATGATTTGGATTATCATGTACTCTTTATCAGATCTTAAATTCATAATCATCTTATTAATAATGTTCTCATAGACAATGGATCTAGTGTAAACATGTGCACTGCGACATTATTGCATCATTTGGGATATTCAAAGTAAGATATTAATATTATGAACACAATTTTAAATGGATTTAATGGGCACATATAGAGTTCATTGGGTGAGATTTTACTTCCTCTACAGTTTGTTCCAACACATGTGGCCACACCATTTATGATTGTTCCCAGTGCAAGAATTTTTGATATGTTACTTGGTCAACCATGGATTTAGAAACTTTGAGTAGTACCTTATATAGTTCATAGATACATGAACTTAATTCATGATAACTAGGGTGTAAAAATTGGTGGAATTTTGTATGAGTTACCACTCCCCACTTTAGATCCATCTACTACTTTACAGTCACTAGTTTTAGTTCCACCACTAGTTTTAATTTCTCGACTAGTTTCAGTTATATCTCTAGTTTAGATTTAGAAATATTCAAGGCCTCCATCACCAACATAGGGAGTTCATACATCATCATAGAGGTATCTTTAAGAGAAACCACAATTTCAATATTCTAGGCAATTTCCAACTACAATGTTCACACCTAGGGTAGTATCATTGATATCTCATGCCTCTATACATAGATAAATTTTTTTGAGAGATTTCCTTACCACCAGATGGGTCCCCAGGAACCCCATAGTTGCATCCACTTCTCATATTTTAGGGGGACCCCAAAATTGGTTTCCACTATAGATATGTTAGAGCATTTATAGCATACACAGCTTTTAGATCCATAGTCTCAACCCTTCTATCATGTTTTATGATCATGCATGATGGCTCTCCGTGATACAGGACACCATGATAGGGATTCTTCCATGAGACTCATTGGTTAGTATTATTCCTTCCCATATTACTTGTATATAACTTATATCAAAAATACCAAAAAAAATATAAAAAATACAAAATACAAAAACATTTAAATATGTTGAAATACAAAAAATAATATAAGATTTCAAAATCCAAAAACATTCATATAATTCAAAAACACAAAAACATTTCAATTGTATGCATTATCCATGTTTTACATTTCTACTACCATGTTAGACTTACATTTGTTATTCTATAATATTATTTTTTAATTTATCTACATTACCATGCTTCACTTGATCTTATTTGAGTGTCTACAGTGACATATAGATCCATGATTGCTTCACTCTACCCATTGAGGGGGCATCATACTTCTACATTCTAAACATACATCAATATATTTATCCACTAGGGACATCCTCTACATGACTACACCATCTAGATTATGTCATTCCTAAACCACATACTCTAGGTATCATGATGATCTACATTATTTACTAGCTTACATAGATTAATCTATCAATATTTCACTAGTATATTGTAGTTGTGTATATTTTAGCATTTACCTAGACTTGTCCTTCCTATTTTTCATGCTTTCACTTATTTCTTTGATAGTTAGATGTGATTATATTTCCATTATATTACATGCCTTCCTTTATTTCTTTACATAATTAGATGTGATTAAATTTCTTAGTTCTTGTTTTATCTCTTGTATGTACCTTAAGACATTTGACAATGTCCTTTGCTTCTATTCTTGTGTGTGCCTTAGGACATTTGTCAATGTCCACTTCTTGTACTCTTCTATGCACTTGTGGCCCTAGTGTCAACCTTGATTTTTTTTCAAATTATATGTATATGTGGAATTTGAACATGATTGTATGGTTGATTTTTAGTTTGAGTGACATATGTCCATGTACCTTATTTATTTGGCTCCTTGGCCACTCTTATATGCTTCTTTCTTCTTGCCTTGCATGCTTGCTACTTGTTTTCTTTTCAATTGTTTATAATGCCATGATCCACATCATGCATTATCTTTCCTTATTGGATGTCATAATGGACATCATGCTCCGTCCTTCCTTGACAACTAAAAATTAACATTTCTAGTTCTAGTTTATTATATTGTACATGTTATTACATTGTTATATTTATCTAGGCATACCCCTATTGATCTAATAATCTCTCATACAAATCGTGGTATATCTTGAGATATATTATCAATTATCATTTATATATCATGACTTTTCATAGCATAACGCACTTGTAGGGCTCTTTCTTCTAAAGATAGTTATTGTAGGGTCTTCATTCTTACCCTCATAAGAGGGAACAATAAACAAAGGTTTTGTCATAGAGATCAGAACTTCTACTAGTCAAAATATTATCTTTTAGAACACCCAAAAAAAGTATCCAAACATCAAAATAGGCAGAATAGACTAGGAAGAAAGTTATAATCATAGAATAGTCATTAGAATTAGCTCAAGATAATATTAGAAATATTGGACTATAGCATTGAACAATAGGGTGTTTGATTTTGGCATTCCTATCTAAATAACAAAAAACCCAAATTTTTGAGAAATAGATAGAAAGGTAAGACCAATTAAATTTTTTTTAGCTATAGTTCACTTTAGAATCAATAGTTTTAGTATAGGTTTTCTAAAAGAATCTATATATAGGGAGCATCATACATGACATGATGACTCTCACTTCTCATTTTAGATTAGGTAGTTGATATAACTTCTAGATCATAATACATGTTTTAGACACCAGTGATTATGGGTAATGTGAATGGTTCATGTGACTTATTTTCTTTCCAAGTCTAGTACATTATCTAGATATTCTCAGTAGTTACATGCCTTATTCCATTTCTAGGTGGTCGGCATCATTTTGAGGTGGCTTCTACATAAACCTATTGCCCACTTTTGGAGTGGATTTCATACAAGCCTAAACTCCACCTTTTTTGAGTAGCCAAGAGTGGCCTAGTTTCTAGCACACATTTAGATATCCATGCCACATTGTTAAACTACAAATAATTCATGGGCTTTAGGATCCATCTCATATGACACACATTTATACTAGTATCTGTTCATAATTTCACTTCATAGGGAAATGTTGGAGTCAAAGGACTAGCTAGCATTTGTATTCTTGAGCCACATACTCAGAGGGATTGGATACACAATACAAACATTGATTAACACATGCATGATCATATAGCTTCACTTAGTGGGTGATGATGGAGCTAAAGGGATATCCTTTACATTCTTGAGACACTCTTAGGGAATTGAGCACCCAGCTCCATTCATGATATTAATCTTGGTACAACACATACCTAGAATTACTTAACATCATCTAGTATCACTTAGAATCATAATAAGTTTTGTATTGGTTTGCATACTCAATGAGGTGTATTCATTCCTTTTTCTTCCTATCTCTCTTACCTAGCTTTTTATGTTCTTATTATATATATAGCATATCTAGTAAGAATTTATCTACTCTTTATTTTTTCTTATATATTTACACTTCATAGTGTTCTCCCTCTATACACAACTAGCATCATACAACTTCACGGGCTTCACCCTTACCGATAAGTTTAGGTACACTTTCTATTTTTAATTTATCCTATATTTCACTTTTCTGCATCACTAGAATAAAGTGGGGGTAAATATAGTCATATAAAAGTGAAAATTGGTATCTTGATTTTGGGTTGTGACACCCAACCTATAGTTCCATCTTGCATGCTCTCATTACCCTTCCAAACACCTTTTTACTTATAACCAACCATCCATAAACATTTGAGACCTAATCTAGCTTAGCCAAGCTATATTTCTTGAGATAATTCCATCCCACTAGGTCCCATATCTATTTGATAATATCACCCAACTTGTATTATAAAACTAGACCCTAGGATGTCCATTTTTTGTGCTCATATCCAATTACATTTTTAGCTCAAATGGTTACTTCCTTCTAGTTATTATCCTTCTTGTCAATCTAACATGAATACATTCAAATAAGGACCAATATATCTCTATAAAATCCCATTTAAATTTCATTTAGAAGGGGTTGGAAAATATCACAAAGCAAGAAAGAATACAAGTAAGACTACTTAGACATATTTTCCTATTCTCTACATATAGCCATTTGATACATCCATAAGATTATTCAAACCCTTATACCAGTCCCTAACCACCTCAATCACACCTATTTTTATCATTTTTTATCTTCATACACACTATTTCATAAATCAAATCAAGTGGGAGAACTACATATGTCTTGATCCCTCTTTAGAGTATTGGTATGTAGGCAACATGCCCACATAAAGGGTGTGGATAAATGTTCAATGCATCTTACACATACTAAATCCCCCTCTTTCCCAATTTTTTTCAAATAATAATTGATTCTAGGATTTTAATACTAAATCAGCTCTACATGGAGTTTTGAAGACATCTAACATATAAAATTTGAAAGGCAAGCTCACACAAAGATAATGGACAAAACCTAGAACACTCAGGCCTCCAAGACAATAATGGTAGAGGAAGACTATAACACTGAACCCAAAGATGTCCAATTTTGGTACTCCTATCCTTTCACAAAATGAGAGATAGATCCTAATTTGTGACACTTTCTTAGTCTTATATAATAAATTCTAGACCCGATCTCAGTTGTCTCAGTCTAGTTTAAGCTAAGTTACATTTCTCTTGACTTATTAATATTTCTAGAAAGGTTTAAATTAAAATTAAATTATACAAATTATTAGCTTAATTATTCCAACATTATTTACTAATTTAATTAACTTATACCCTTAACTAAATTATTAATAAGACTCCAATATTCCTAAAAATTTTAAATCATAAACTCCATGTCATTCTCTACATATAATACATTATTACATCAGAATGCATACTTTAGGTTACACTCCAGTTTCATGCCTTACTACATATATAGTCATTGGAATTATTTAGTGGCATAGATATTTTTATTATACCTAAGTGGCCATATAACTAACATTTCTAATTAGATAAATCCACTTAGACATTCTTAGTTACATTATGTAGTTTCAGATTTAGATGCATCTACTACACGTGTAAGCAATGATGGATTCATAGTCTATTTGAGTTATTTAGTCACCTAAATGATAGGTTTGGACACACCATAATTCTAATACAATATATTTATAGGTCATGATCCACCAAGCAAGGGTGGCCAATGATGGATTCAAAATTAGATTGAGTTCTTGATCCATCCACACATGAGGATTGAGTAGAAGCTAGAATATACCATTTCAATACTAGGTAGAAGATATGAATACAATATTGTACCCTCTCAAAATATTTCCCACACAAGCCTTTCAAAACTTAATAAATAATATGCATGCTCAAGGAAAATAGTAGATGTATTTAATCTTTCTATTTTCATATTTACTGCTTATATACTAGACAAAGTATTTATTTTTGTTGGTTATTATGAGAAAACAAATGCATACAGAGTACTATATTTATCTACATATAGAATTATGGTTATTAAATATTTTTATGTAGATATCAGGTTCTATTATTTTCTAATAATGGCAAATATACTAATATAAATGTATTACTACATCATGATGTTTCATGGACCAAGTTTTAAGACTAAATTTAAATAGGGTTCAAAAATAAAAATATTAGAAGTGTCAAGTTATAATGGTGAAAAGAGTGTTTCTCACTCTTCACATTTAGATCAAGAAAACCAACATAAAAGGCATAAGTTATACCATACCATAATGAAATGTGTAATAAAAGATGATTTGCCTTACATTTTCTAAGGGAAATCTACAAGGTTGAGAACATATGAAGTGCAAGCTAAAGAGTAGGTAAATTTTGTTCTTACTACTGTTTCACAAGTATTGAAACCAAGCACAAGTTCAAAGACCAAAGTCAAAACAAAATGGAATCTTTCCATGAATTTTGGTGAAATAGGAAGGGTAATATAAATGAATAACAACAGTGATGTGGACAATAAATGTCCCAAAGCTACCCAACAATGAAAAGTAGTAGGTTTTGGGTTTTAAACAAATAAATATAGAAATATCTCTTAGGAGATATTCTATGTTATTTATTCTTGATGTATATTCTAAATATCTTTATTATACTTTATCACTCTAAAAAATAGGTAAAGCATGACACATCCAAGGCATGCCAATGATTTAAGGAATGATAGAATCTAGTGAACCCATTTTTCAACACCATTTCCTAATCTACTTGGTAGTTGCAATGACTCATTACCCATGTACTCTGGTAAGAATGGTATGGATTGGAAATAATAGGGACATTTGGATACATTTCTAGAATGGTATTAGATTTAACTTTGGCTAATTTCATGTATGTAATTAATGCTATTATTATATTAATGACTAAACTAAATCATTTAGTCATTAATGAAGGATATTAGAATAATTGTTTATATAATCTTATAGATTATTAATATTATTTGTATTATGGTTATATTTTTATAACCATATGGTTAGTGTGGTTTCACAGGCTTTCTTACATTTTCATTTACCATCAACCTTGTTACAACCTCCTCCAAATTTTAGGGTGCTTGTTATTTGCATATTTATTAGGTTATCTTATTGTGAATTAATATCATGTATTATTCTTGGATGAATTCTTTTGTATCAATTTATTCTATATACATTAGATTTTCACATTTTAAATTTTTATATCATTTTTTAATCATAAATTTGTTTAAAACTATTATAAAATAATCAAAAATACATCATATATTTTCTCATAGCATATATAAAAAACTAAACACATGTTAAAATAAAAGACATACATCCATAACATCCATGATCCATAATAACAAACATAGACCTAAACATATCAATGCATCTAATGTTTTATAAAATACAATCATAATACAATAAATATCTATGGTTATGGTCTACCCTACCTATCTACTAGATGGACCACACAACCCATCGTACCCTAAGATTTCCCCCTCTAAATAATTTATTGTAGTGACTTCATCCATGTATGAAGGCCTACCACCTAGCCCTTTACATGAACCAACTCTCTAGATGTATCTAAATGAGTGGCCTTCTCCTTGACCACTATCTACCATTCACACAACTCTCCATCACCTAATCTTAGTGGTAACTATACTATATCACCTCATCTCTATAGATCTAATGCCACCTCACTAGCCAATCAAAACCAAATAGCATAATTTGGGGCATAGGGTATAATAGGATCAATCATATCATTAGTTTCATGATGTAATAACATATTATCTATAACATCATAATGTGTCACCTACACTAATATGGACCATAAAATTTCCTCCTTAGAAGTATCTATAAAATACAAACCAAATGTACATTAAATCTCACATATATGCATCTCATGGAATCATATTTATTAAAAAATATGCATCTATATATCCATAACATAATAAAATTTAACTACACAAATAAATCACCAACAACACTCTCTTCATCAACATGCACACCAAGTACCTCCACTAGGGCATGCCTTTGAGGTGATGCAAAACTAGGTGGGAGAACATAAGCACATTGTGGTCCAATATGAATTTGTCTCTTTATGTAAAAACTCTATATTGGTTATGCCATATGATCTCCATGCTTGGTTTTATTTGACTATGGATCCTCCTCCTCTTATACTTCCACCTTCATTTACACCTACGTACGTATACATTATCAAGGTGCCAATTTTGGTAAATAAATATCATGTTTTGGTGAAAAAATAAATACCTCTTCCTCTTCCTCCATTGCTCTTACCTCTCTATGTTATTGTCATCATCATCATCACATGCAAGGTCTCAATTAGCATGGATGAATAATAGGCACATCCATATGCACTCCTATACCTCCACTACCCCTATACTCCCTATCATATCATGCCTAATATATAAGTGCTATTATAGGTATCCCTATAGGTTATAAGTCCAACTACATAAGTATGTAAAAGGATGTGTCTCTACCCATCATCTATAATGACTAGTGATACAAAAATGGACTAGTCCCTAAAAAATAGTTAGAAAAGAAAGATAAATATCTACAATAACCACATAAAGCCACCACATAATATATACTCTAGTGATAGTTATAATGATAGGTCATGAGGTATATCCCATAGCAAATTTCCATGTCTCCATCAAAAAATATGAGATAAAATATCATCTATACCATGGGGTAACCCTACATGATGATGCATAGGAAACCTCTCATAAATATAACTACTGAACAAAATAATGGAGACCATACTCATACACCCTCAAAAAAGAATTTTATATAGATCATATAAAAACTACACTTAAATAAATTAACCCTGGTCATAAATAACACCCTACTCTAAGATTTAACAAGACAAGGTGGCCACATATAGTGGCACCTTCCAATACGATGTGATATATCATGATCTATCACAAGGACAATAACAAAATACCAAATATATATAATGGATGACACATAAACATCAAAAAACCTACCCATAACCGCTTAAAATATCTCTCTCATATAGTCACCCATAAGTCTAAGGTTCATTCGTATGGATCTGACTCAGGGGTATCACAAATAATATGAGTACTTACAATACTAAGTCCTAAGATTGACATCCTAGAGGTTAATACCCACATAAATGGTATCCACATCCACCACCCACCTAAAAGTGTTAGTTATCCAATCACATTCCCATAATAACATGGTAACTAAGTCAACACTCAAAATAATATTGTGCATTTACATAATGCATCCAAATCTAAACATCATCAATTATGTGTGATCATTATTTATCAATCTATCTAATGAATATGGTATATAAACTTCATCTACCAAGTGTTAGAGTTTTTTTCATCTCTAAGAAATATCAAAAAGTAAACGTATTATCCCATGATACTAGATAATCACCAAATTACATTAAAAAAATAAAAAACACTTACATTTAAATCAAATTTAATTAATTTATTAACCTATTTTGTCATTTTCTTAATATTCTCTACTACATTGACCACATAACTGACTATGCCAGATAGAGATAAACTTGTTACTAAGTTTTCCATGTATCTAACTATGTCAAACACTATTAAATTCAAATTGAATTAACCATATGAATTTATCCACCTAATGTAGCTACATCATCCACTTGATATGTAGTCAACCAAATAACCCTATTACATCAACAAATGCATATAGAGTTGATCATTTATTAAAAATAAATAGGCCACCTCATCACATTAATAAATAATCCAAGATGTATGTGATTTCCCACCTATACATTGTCACACTAGATTGTTACCTATATACAAAGTTGGACACCTATGGACTAACTACATCATCTTGATATAACACAATCAATTACCAATGCTAACCTAATAATTTACAACTACATCACCTTGGTTGATTTCATTCACTTATTATAGTTATTTTTAACACATTGTCATTAATGTCCTAGGCATTAATGATCCTCTTTGTGCCTACCTATTATCACCCAAGTTACACCCTATTGAAGTAGATTGCTCATATCTATTTTAAACCTAGATTAACATTGGATTGGTCTATAGGTTATTAGATACCTATAACTAGACAAAACCTACTGATTATGAGGATAACTCATCTATAGTCTCTTTGTCATGATTTTTATAGTTATAACCTTATCAAAATGACCAAAATCATATGTCTTCATCAAACACATTATTGAAGTAAACCTTCTCATTAGGTGGATGCAAGTATTTAAGACCACCTATATTATACTCTTTGTGCTTTAGGATTTCATATCCTAGATACTTGACTATTTTTATGATATTTAATGTTGACTAAAGTTCCAATTAGGCTCACTGGTCTCTCAAATAATCTTTCCATTCTCCATTAGGTTTGAACCTAAGTTTGTTCCTCAAGCAAGCCTGTAGATGTTTTGAGAGGGTCTTGAATATACCTATGAACTTAGTCCTCATTATATTATTGACCTATTCTGACCCTATTGACCCTATATAAAGTCTTAAATTTGCTCAAAATATCCTTTTACAATAATCTCTCTATTCTCTTTCTGCCATTAAGACTAACTTGTTCCTTAAGTCACTTGTATGTGTCTTAGGATCATTAATTCAATTATTAGAACTCTCTTGACATGATCAAATGGCCTAGTGTCTCCCTCAATGGTCCTAATATCCTCAATATTACATGAACCTATTTAAATCTTCCAATCAGGTTCAAACATCTTTCATATCCCTATCAACACTTTAGCTTAGAAAATGGATGATCTTTAGATAGGTCTGTATGTTATCTTAGGATGATTGACTAAAAGTTTATTATCTTCCTCATTGGATTGAGATTTTAATGAAGTCCCAAATAGTATCAAGAACCCTTAAATCTATTATAACTCCCACTTATGTATCTATTCCATGATCTAGCCTTTATAATGATTGTGTACCATACCTTCATGACAATTGTAGGTGTTTGTGTGGGGTTATTTTATATGGACAAAGGTGGAGTTAGAACCTAAAAAGGTCACAAATATTGTTGATTAAATTCTCCCATTCATTAAATACAACTAAGGGAGATATTTCAACCTATTTCCATTGAGATATTCATGTTTTATATTCTTCTCAAAACACCATATTCACGAAGAACATTATTGAATGAATTTGCATTGCTATAGTTGATCATTCATCTCTCTTTAGTAGTATTTTTAGGCTTTACAACATTTACATGACCATGATGCTTTATAACACTCTTGACTCTTATTTGATACGAGGTTAATATAGATGAAAAGTGGTATGATGACAATGGATCATGGAGAATGAGAAAAGAGATGGAGTAAAAATCTTATACAATGACAAAATGGAAATGTGAAGACTATGAAAAGGGATGAAACATGATGGATATAAAATAAACATCAATCTAACCTCTAAATAGTAATGAAGACCATGAGGGAATCATAGCAATATAGACCAATAGGATATAATATTTTAAAGGCTTTTGAGCAAGCATAAACTATAAAAATGTAAACCTATGAATCATCAAATACCTTAACAAATGATAAGTTTCCTCAACCTTTGCTAAAATAAGATTATGAGGATGTCTGGGGATGATTGAGGGTGTTTTAGGGTAATTTAACTTTAATAACTTTGTGTCTTCTAATTAAGGATATCTAAGATGAATAAAACCCTTAAAAATAAAATATCAACAAATCATGATATTCTTGGATCCCTCATGAACCATACAATGTTCCTCTATTTGCTTCCAAACTATAGATTTATCAATGTATGTCTTCTTGAGATCTATATAGTCTTACACATGTGTAAATAAGTTGAATAATTTCATGTAAAGGTAGTTCATCTCCTGAAAATATCCATAAACTTTCATTTTTTTGTCACCATGCTCAAGATGAGAGAAAACTTAGAAAAACAATTGATTGCTTGAATTAAGAATGCATTATGAGTGCCTTAACTTGTAAATTATTTTTCATAAATGAGAGATATCCAAAAAAAATAACAATTACCAAAATATGTAAGCTCTCTAATATCCCTTATTTTTTCCAAAATAATAGATCTTGATATTCTCTCTCATGGCCATACCATCTACAAACCTGAAGGTCTATTTCTCTCTGTAAAGAAGCTCTATGGTGTAAGCGAACCATTTTTGAGCCTGTATGGAACCTTATTACAATGAATATCTTGTGGAACACCTATCATGAAAACTTATTCAAATTCTTGGCCTCTATTATATGGAAAAGTCTACAAATTCATACATCTACATGAAAATGCCTATCTCTTGCATTTTATTTAGACTTTAAGCTTTGAACCACCAATTTAGGGAAACACAAGGAAGATTATGAGTCAAATATCACATTAAAAAAGTAATAAGTATTTTTTCATAAAAATAGGGGCATATTTCACATGTGGTAACTCCTTAAGACCCAAAATACACCTTAGACTTGCATTAAAAGATACTTCCAAAGAATAAGACTTTTGAATTAAGTAAATTTCATAAATATGAAGGTGTTTAAAAGTACTATAAATGATTTAGTGTCTTTTTGAGGTGTAATTTTATAATTTAAAGACCCAAAACCTTTCTTTAAGACCACATACACATAGTTTCATAAGAAGGTTGCTAAATAATATTATGGAAAAGTACCTTATAACCTTATTAAAATTTATTCATGAGGATTATATGTATGTTCATCACCCCTTTCAATGATTATAACCCAATATTCTTGAAAATATTAGATATATCAAAAAATCTCACAATGAATCATTAGTTTCCACTCATCATACATCTCCATCAAGGCACTTTAGATCAACCTTAAAATATTCTAAAACATCATGATGATGGTTAACACAATTGACATGAAACTAAGACATACTCATTTCACTTGATAGTTATTGAACATTGTGATGGCTGCAAAAAAAATTAGTTTTAGGGGTTAGCATTTGGCCTTGACAGGACAAATTTCCAACATTATTGGTCACTCATAGGGTTCCACCAGCCTGTTGATCAAGAAAATTTAGAATCTAAATATCCTTGCTACATGAGACTTTGGACTACACTCTAAAACTATCAAAACTTCTAAACATAACACAAAATAAACAAACAAGACACAAAAGAACAAAGCATCATACTAATACTTATTGTAACCACTTATTGAAACAAGAAAACAAACTAAAATAACTAACCTAATATTAGGTTCTTTCCTATAGGGTCAAATGGAAAACATGATTGACCACTATGGCATCATGAGGTTTAGTTAACACATCTTAATAGCTCCTTCTTTCAGCTAGGATAATTTACACATTCATGGCTTCTTGGGGAAGTAGCTAGGCCTTCTATTTTCTCTTTTAAGTGCATGGATTATACATGTGATTCCAACACCTAGTCATATTCGTCCCATATCCATATTTATTTCATCAACAAATATCAATTCTTCTTTAGTCATAAGTTGATGATGGTCATGTTAGATAGCTTGAAGTGTGTCTTGTATTATGGATTCAAGGATAGATTCTAAGAGAGATGCATCTAATTTCATGACTTATTGAGGACATTTGAGTTTATTTCCAACTTCCAAGAATGAAGAGACATCTTCAGATGGAGTGAGGTATTGATAACCTTGCTTGAAAAGCTCAAACAAGTGATCTTCTTATAAGACAACTTTTTGGACTTGTTTGCTTGGAGATATAACTCATTGATTGATCAAACTACTTATCTCAACCTGAAATAAACCACATTAAAGTAAATATTAACCTAAATTGATGATATCAAACAATTCTATTGACTATTTATCACCAAGTTCAAGTGTGATTGGTGGTTCTTAAATTTGAATAGTATAAGATACATGAGAAAGTATATCATAGTTTAAAATATCAATTTCTTGGTCATGATCATGAGGCTAATAATAATCCTTTACTATCTCTGATTGATCATTTGAATTTATTTAATCTTCAACATAAACTTGATTAGCTAGCATGCTCACAAAGTCAAATTGTTCGTCATCTTCATTAGATAGATTGTACTTATCTTCTACCACTACTCTAAGTTATCATGAACTATTATGATTGAGGTTAGCTACCATGTAGTCAATGAATTATTAGGAACCATATTATTTTATCTCAATTGAAAACTCTTTCTTTTATGTCTCATATTGTATCTAAATAACCTCTTCAAACTCATCCTCTTTTTAATTTTGAAATATTGAATCATACCTATCCTAGACAAAGGATCTATCAATGATGATATTCTCCTCTTGCTCACTCAAGTCACTCTCATCTTCTTTCACTATATATATATTTGATTCACTTGTATCATAAGGAAGAGGCTCTTTCTCAAGGATTGACATGATGGACCCTTGGAAAAGATCAATAAAATGAGACAAATCCAATGGTGTTACCATGGATGCTTCATTCTGCTCATTAGAATACTCAACATTGAAAAACATCACATCCTCTCTCTACTATATTTGTCCTTTAATAGACTTCCATGAGGGGAAGGCCTTACACTTTTGAGTAGGGAAGAGTGGGGGCTGAATGATCTCATGCTTGCTTTCCACCTCAACATCTTGGCTTTTAATTGATTATTGTTCTCTCTCCCTAGACTGTTGCATTTGTTTCCAATTCATAGCCTTGGGTTTAATAACCTATTATATTGTACTTTTTGCATCCATGGGTATGGTTGGATAAAATTCCTACTCATATTGTGTTGCTTTTGCAACTACTATTGACTGATGTATAGTTGGTTTACAAGTTTAATTTATTTAGCAAGGTGAGCCTCAAAGTCTAACACCATATCATTGGAGATATCTCCCTACTAATTAGAAGATGAATTCCCTTGCATAATTTTTTATGAAACATGTGATTCATCCTACTCAAGACATACTTCTTCCACATTTTGAAGTCTTTATTGGATATATTTCTAAGTAGGAAAAGTTGTCAAGGTTTGAGAGGAATTTTGAAGGATATCATACATGTTTTTTTGAGACTCTAGAGGTAGAAAAGGAAACTAAATGGAGAATTGATGTGGAATGAATGAGGGGACATGTTTTTAGTTATGGTTAACTTCGTGTCTCCCATAGACTACCAACTTATCTTTAATGCCTTAAATTAAACCACCTATGTCAAGGATATCACCATTAACTTTTGAATGGACTTGTCTTATGAAATATGCCAACTCCCCTTCATATTACTATAATGAATCTCTCATGATATCAATATCATGCCTAGGAATGTCCTATCCATATATATATATATATATATATATATATATATATATATATATATATATATATATATATATATATATATATATATATATATATATATATATATATATATATATATATATATATATATTGTGTGTCAATGCTCACTATGTGTTTTTCATATCCAAACAAGGTCTTTTTAAATCTTTATGTGGATTATCTTGGAACTTGGTTGAGATTATCTTTAATGTCATGAGATAGAGATTAATGATTAGATTGATAAGTAGGATGATAAAGAGGTGAATGAGGTTCACAAAGAGGGATAGAGTAGTGTAATTGGTATTGAAAAGGATCATAGTCCTAATAATTGCTCTCATATTATTGATCAATGTGAATATAGGACTGATAAGGGTAATAATGAGATAAATAGGGATCATAATCGAATGGGGATGGATCATAGGGTTGTTAATAAGGAGATGAATGACAAATGTTTTCTCCATAGGCTATCATAGCGCATCACAAATGAACTATGAACAAGAATCCTCCTTACCTTAGAGATGATGACCATATGAATGCTTGAAGCTTCTTTTGAAGATCAGAATGTTGATGTGAATACTTTAATATCTAAATATATGTCCCAATGAGTGTGCCAAAATTATTATCAACCTAAGTTGTACCCTACTAAAGTAGATTTCTCATATCTCTTTCAAACCTATACTAAAATTAGATTAATCAATAGATTATGGGCTACCTATAACTAGACTCAACCTATAGATTATGAGGCTAGCTCCTCTACACTCTCCTTGTCATTCTTTGGATATTTGGAACCTTCTCACAATGACCAAAACCATATGTCCTCATCAAACACACTATTGAAGCCAACCTTCTCACTAGGTAACTATAGCTATTCGAGACCACTTGATTGTACTCTCTATGCGTTAGGATTTCATATCCCATATACATGACTTTTTTAATGATCTTGAATGTTGACTTAAGTTCAAATTAGGTTCCCTGGTTGACCTTGTTGGGAATTTAGCACATGCTATAGAACTCCATTGGTCTAGTCGACCTAGTTCAAGGCTTAATGACTCTTTTTACTGCCAAAAAAGATTAACCTATAAAACCTTGTTGAATAAAAATTTAAGAGGTTTTTGGGTCAATTATTAATTAAAATAAATAATTCACTTCATTTATAAAGAGGTGACTTATAATTTTTACATTGTTACTTCTCATAATTTTTTTATTTCTACATTTTAGGCGTCATTACTTAGGGTTTTATGCTAGAGGGAAAGAAGCTTGTCTTGTGGGAAATTCTTGGATACAAAGTAGGAGTATTTTATTTGATAGTTTATTTTTATAGTGTGATTCTTATAAATCCATAACAATGTTTCTTAAATCATCATTGACAAAGGGAGATATTGAGAGATGATAGATTCAATCAAAGGTAAGTAATCCTAACTTTTAATCTTTTGTTTAGTAGATTAGACATTGCAAAAAGTAGTCAGATGAATGTTATAGTTCTTACTTAGTTTACCTTTAAATTAAATTGATCAGATTTCTCTTTCAATGTTTTATTTTATTTGTTATTAAATATCCCCCCTTTGTGCCACTAGATTTAGTGAGAACTAAATTAGATTTGTTTTATGTATTATAGACCTAGATAGGTTCATTGCATAATATCATTTTTCTAGAGGCTTTGGAACCCTCTAATTTGATTTCATGTGGTAAGAGATCCATTACTTAGGTTTAGTAGATCCAAATTATTCTCTTTCTAATGTAAATAACTATGCAATGAATTATTTTGGTAAGTTTACCTTTTATAAATTTGGAATCCACTAAGTAGGATAAGTTGTAGATCCATCCTAATTCATTATATATAGGGTATTTTAAGATCACTTCCTATACAATTAAAGTTAAAAAGGTATATAAACCCATCTATAATTTCACACTTTCTTAAGTGAGATGAATCACATGCTTGTACAAATCCCAATACACAAGGCACAATTAGAACTTAATGAATTTGATTACTAATAAAAAGGTCTAATTATAACCAAGGATGCTTTATATAAAGTGATCAAAAATGTTCTAGGAACTTTACTCATGAACTCATGAAATCTTCCAGGCAATCACCTACTTAACATGGTATACAATAAGAATTATTCAAGGCACTCAGTAGAGCTAGCCATTTATCAACTATAAGAAGGTAAAATTTCTCCTCAAGACACACATTCATTCTAAAACAAATCCGTAACTCAAAATGGCACCCAAAATAACATCCCAACTTCTAAGAATCATGTTTCATATCCATTATAGTGCCTTGGAGATTGGTTCTTGCTATAGTAGGTTGTTAACCTTAGCTGATGTTCACATAAGTGATTTTTTTATTATTCCCACCAACTTATGTGTGGATATTTCATTTATATTTTTATAGATATTATGAGATATTACATATTTATCTTAGATATTAGGTGGATAATTTATAGTTATTTTTTATTCTTTAGGGATAGTTATCTCTTAGTCTTAGGTTTGATCTCTAGCTTGATATCTTAGTTATGATGGATCATTAAATTTGAGGTGGTTATAGAGATGTAATATATGATATAGCTGAATTTTTTATTGAAATAAATAAGTCTATTATTTCAGATATTTGTTGATGTGAATGTGATGTTATGCTAACACCATATATCTTGTGGCTTGGAATGCTTTATTTTTCCTTCCTTTCATGGTACCAAAGCTTAAGGTGTTGTAGGCATTCATTTGTAAATTTTTTGTAAGGGAATTTATTTTGTATATCCATTTTTTTGGTATGATGTGACATTTTTAGGATGATCTTTGTATTTTTTACTGCAGGTTGTGGATCACGACATTTGCAAAAACTATCTACAAGGAAGGAAAAGGATCTAGTTTTTATGTGGATCTATGATTTGTTTTATATTTTCTATGGTTTGGGAATGTTTTTTGAAAACTTATGCATCTTTTGGCATCCTTAGTGTTGTTTTAATGTTTTTATACATCACGGATGTGTTTATTTTACAAACTCACCCACACATAATGATGACATTCAGGTGAGTGTCAAATTTAGGATAATAGTTGGGTGACATGTAAGAGAGTGTAAAGTTTAGACCAATACATAAAAACACTATTCATATCAAAATTTCCTCTTTTTTTAATAATGTAATACCCAAATCAATCAAATCAATCAAAATGAGGAGCTCTCATCCTCACCCTTAGCTCCTTGGTCATATGGTATGGGCTTGTGGAGGAGGCTTATTTTTTTATTCCTAATAGTGGGGGCTTAACTTCAGCCCTTGATTTTTTTTATATAATATCCCAAAGTTTTTCCCAAACATTTAAATATTTTTTGGTGATTTTTTTTAATTTTTGACCCATTTATGAAGAAAATAAAAAAAACTTCTAAAAACTATGTCTTTTGATTGGTAACGCAAAATTGAGTTCTATTTTTTTCAAAAGTTTTTGTTTTTTACACCCAATCTATTGATTTCATTTATTTCATAAAACACACTAAGTTATAAAGTGCCAAATTTTGGGTTGCTCAATATTTTCATCAGGAGATGTTAAACTGTCATGGGGGATTTGACTTTTTAGGAGTGTTCTTATTCTTCTTGACTTTCTCCTTATTTTGTTACAATAGATTCATGATTATTTGAGACCCTCAACCCTGATTGCCTCAAATTAAAAACATTGTGAAGATCAAAATTAAGATACACTTATAGAGAAAAGGCTTATGGAGAGTTTTATTTGGTGGTTTTCCTCATGTTATATATGAGGAATGTATTTCTTGATTTTCATCCATGTAATATTAGGCTATTTTTTATATTAACCTTCATGTTTCATAAACTTTGTAGTCCTATGTCATGCAACATCACACAAATAATTTTGGGACCACTTTCTATCCTTATTTGGTAAGGATACTAGGTATTTTATATCTTTTAATCCCTCTTTTTCTCCACATCCTTATGTTCCACTTCATTTTCCTCTTATAAGTGAGGATTTATTTTTTAATGATGACACATACATTTTTTCTCATGTAAGCAAGGATTTTTATTTTGATGGTGGTTTGTTTGAGGAATTTATTAATCCTCACATAATTTATACTCCTATTCATTTAATTGATTAAAAAGACATGATTCTTGAGGATGTGGCACCTCTACCATCACTTTTAGAGATCATGGATGACACAACATAATTTTTTCTTATGGATTACTTTTATTGTGCCATAGTTTTTGTTCCTTCATCACCTACTCCTCTTATTTATGAATATATGTGTTTAGACCATTATTTTCACAAGGAACCTTTTTTTTTTGCACATTCTATTCTAGACCTCATTTTTACTCCTACTACTATTATTGTTACTTGTTTTATGATGGATCCACTTACTCACATTTTTGGTTTCTTTCAAATATATACTCTTGCTTTTAGATCTTGCACATTCAACTATATGAGATTCACTGATAGAGTTCTTGACATTGAATTGCATAATATTATATGTCCTATTAGGCCTATTTAGCAAGGTCACAACATCATCAAAACTTTTATAGGTGATGTATCTTTGGGAGATCATGATCACATATAGTAGTTTACTTTTCTTCCTATGGGGAGAACTCATGGATTATGTACATGGGACCCTTTCACATAATATGGAGATTGATTCTTACATAATTTCCATCCATGAAATATATATAATACTAATATTTATGTGGGGTGAAGGAATTTATCCTTGGGGGGATTACATATGAATTCCTTCCTTCTTTTTTTATCTCTTTTTTAGGGGGAGTATTATTTTCATATGGGTTTTTTCCCTTTCTCCACTTCATGAGAGATTACTTCATGGATATATTGTATATGAATACCTGATCAGGCCTTATTTTTAGGACTCATACTATGGATATGCCACTCTATTTTGGCCCCTATCTTCACTTGAGGGGGTGTTGAGTACATTATTTATGTTAGGTCATGTTCACCTAGGTGATTTATTTTATTACTCCCACCAACTTATGTGTCGATATTTAATTTATCTTATTTTAGATATTATGAGATATTACATATTTATCTTAGATATTATGGGGATAATTTATATTTTTTTCTATCTTTGAGGGATAATTATCTCTTAGTCATAGGTTTGATCTCGAGCTTGATATCTTAGTTATTATTTATCACTTATCTTGTTCTCTTAGTTAAGATTTATATTACTTGCCTATATATGCAAGGATATTTCATTGTATTTGAGGTGGTTTTTGATATTGATTATATTATATAGTTTCTCTTTGGTTTGTAATCAATCTATAAGCCTATTTTTTTAGAATTTTGTTGTTATGAATGTGGTGTTATGCTAAAACCAAAAATATTGTGTCTTAGAACACTTTATTTTTAATTCATTTCAACTCCTATAAGTAAAACCTAAAACACATTCAATATGATTCCAATAAACTCACACAATAATCAGTGACAATCCTATGAAAAAGGGGAAATGACATCATACACAGATTCAATGTAAAAATGACACTCATATATCATTAAGGTAAATACACCACTACATAATACATCCTTTTATGCAAACAAATTACCAAGAATCAGTGGTTTGTAACACCTTCGCTACTCATCAATCCATACTCAAGGATGACCTAAATTAACAATCCAAACAAGGTTTTAGTATGGTTAATAAAATAAGGCATGATAATCACAATATAAGCATCTAATACAATACCATATGTCATTATATTTTGTACAAATTTATAAAATAATTATTATCAAAAGGATGCAATGGTCAACAATAAAAAAATGAAGGGTCAGTTTAAATGGTTAACACTCAAAAAAGTTTCAATGTCAAATTACATGCCTAATTATATGTTGTAGGAAACTAACATATAATATAACACATCAAAGGTATACTCTTAACATGAGTATGTTCAATAATGATGAGGTACACAAAATTAGGGTTACCACTATTTATATCTATAAAGAGACTTATATTAATTTCATGCTATTAAAATTCATAAGAAACCCACCCAACGAGGTACCACCACCATAGAATAAAAAATTATATATTTTGAATTTACATCCTTATTATCAATGAACTCAAACTATCATGGATTAATTAATCCATTCAATATGTTGCAAAACTAGGATGGTACACTATAACCATAATAGTAATGAGTAAAACCAAATCAAATTCCTCTTGTGGTCCCTATAAATAATTTTTCTTCCAAACTAGTGTTAATTTAACATAAGGATGTTCTCTAAAGACACTTTGAGAAACAAGGTCAGAAACTCAAAGATGTTGATGAAATCATTCAAATATCAACATCCAATAAATCCATATAAATTTGATATCAGTTACCTATGTACAAGAGATAAAATTACCACTTTAACATAGGATTAAATTAACTAAGTTGATGATTAGACCTACTTGGTGCCAAGATGCCATAAAGGCCTACATGTTCCTCTCTAACTAACACCGATGCCCAACTACAATGGACAATCTCTCCAATTTATGGATATAAAAACACATTTATTACTACAAAATGGAGACAAAGGATAATACATGCAAGGATAATAAAAAGGTGACATAGAGGAGGCTCCCTATCAAGGCCATCCATGTGGTATCACCAGTCTATTAAACATGATCAGTATTGAATCTCATAAGACTTACATGTGTTTAAAAAAAAATTCAAGTGGTAAACAATGTGAAACACCACAATGGTCTCATCCCCTCACATAATACCAATTATTTCCCCTAATTCTATGTAACCGTTTATGGTCCACAAAGATAAATATTTTCACCTAAGGAGATACTATGCCTAAACTCTTGTTGGAATTACTCATAAGGTAAGAGTTGAAAACTAATAAAAAAGGGAATGAATTCACTAATGTATCTATATATATTCTAATCTCATTACTCAAGGTGAGAGACATAAAGTAACCTTTTATCCTACTCCACTTGAGTGGTAATGAAATGTTTGCTTAAAAGGGGTCGTTAAACTTAAAAAAATCCCATCTAGACCCTAAACATATAATACACTCTACTATCTAGATAAAATAAATATCCATAGAATTAATAATATAAATAAATCTATCAAACAAATAATATAATAATTCCTTAAAGACAAGATGCATATGACAATGGTCATTGGAAATTCCAATTGACCTAGCACATAAGAGCTCATGAGTGAACTAACATTCACTTGGCCCATGAAGCAATAAAAATTACCAAAACTTGGTAGGAACATTCATTCAAGCCTTCATCAAACCTCATATATTCAAAAATATGGGTGGATGTCCAAAACTATTAGCATAGGTCTCTCAAGAATAGAGACTAAAAATTTAATCCAATCATCTAATACTTAGTCGAAGAGTCCATAATCTAAGGATATATTCATGCATAATGTTTTTACCTCTTTAACAAGGTATAACACCCAAAAAATTACACACATAATTTTGATGTGGAATAACTAGTATCAAACAATTATTCCTAGATATCATAATGTTTTAATCATGATCTGATACCAAAAAGTCATGCTAAAAATTAACACAATGAAAACACACACAATATTAAGCCAATTTTTTTAGTGTATAATCCACATTTTACATAGTCACATTTACCATTTACTATCCAATAATTTTTCATAATATCCATAATGAATCCAAATAAAATATCATGCCTGAATTATATGGATCATAATGTGTAAGTGGTCACATAATTACTACACAACTATGTTAGCCCAACTTGATCTAATAATCCCATAAGCTATCAAAAAAGCCTAAAACATTAAAATTTGGCATAGATAGACCCAAAATATCAAGGCCCTAAATAATTTGAAATGAATTTTAAGCGTGTTTAATGAACCACTGGACCAAACTATACAATCTAACTCTTTTAGGTGCACAAAAAGTGTCTAGGTGAATCTGGCCAATCACAAGGCTCAGTTCACACTTGTGTAATTAAATTAAAATTTTGAGTTAACCTTTCTTATAGTAAAGTGATTTAAAAATATAATTTATTCCCTATAGGAAATAAAAAGGTGTATTAAATAGCCCAAATAATTCCCTTGAGTATGGATCCATCCATACTAACGATTAGATCAATTCAAACATGAATTTCATGTTCATTCAATGGTGAGTAATCCTTATAAATCTTTATGGAATTCAATATGGGATTAAAATTATACATTAAATAAAAAATTCATAAAAAATAATGGAGGGAAGAAGTGTTAGACGATGATACTTATCCATATCCATCATCCTTTCCTTCTTTAACCTTAGATGACTGCCATTAGTGGAGTCTCCAAGATGTTTATCATTTTTCCACTTAATTATTTTTCAACATGTTTTTAATACATATATACATGGTTTTATTTTATAGTTTCCCATCATTTTGGAAAGGTTTTATGAGGTCTCAATCTCCCACAGTTTCAAAAAAGGTTTTAGGGAGATTCAAAATGTGTCATAGTTATTAATGGCCACTAACAAGTTTTATGAATAAAATACCCTATAATATTAGTTTTAATCTTATATTTTTAGTTGAAGAGGTAGTGGGTACAAAAATAGTAGAGTTTTCCTTTTGGGTCAACTAGTTTTGGGGTTTCTAGTATCCCACACAAGATAATAAGGCCAAAAAGACCTCTCTCAAATAGAACTTACACAAAGTGAAAACCATGAGGTTATAGGTTCCAAAAAATATTATATGTGGAAGGGGAAAGCAATTTTTTTTTGGGGTGGAGTCCATTGTAGGTTCCCCCACATTAAGATCACTAGGTCTCCGCAATCATAGAAATAAAATAGGAAGATTAATTGAAATTTTATAATAAAACACCTATGTGATAAAGGGGTCATAATTGGAAGGGGTCCCTTTTATGTCCATCCAACTCATCAGTATTCATATCACTTGATCAACTATATAACACTCATATCTAGGCTAATTAAAGCTTCTAGTTTTAAAAAATAAAGTTACAGGTATTAAATTTAGAAAATGCATAAGTTTAAAATAATAATGATATTGATAAGTTTTATTAAAAATTATTGTATACTATTTGAATAACCAATGTCACTTTTCTATAAGGTAGGGAGATAACCACTTGAAATAATATCCATGTGGTTTCCATCATTTAACTTCAACTAAAAAAATTGTTAGATGGTATCTTCCAACCCTAACCACCAAATCCTCTCAGTCCTTGGGCCTTTTTCCATTTCCAACTAGACCTTATATATTTACTACTTTTTACATGGTCACATAGGTGACCACTGGACCCCATATTTAATATACCCTACACAAAGGTTATAATTCCCTCCAAAAGGGCATATGTGATTACAAAAGTTTCCTTTAGAGGACTAATTTTAAAAAATAAATCATAACTATAAAAATTCATATTAAAAAATTATGAAATGAAAGGAACCAGGTTAATAAAATTCATAATTTCACACTAAAATTATTTATTTTGAGAGTTGTAATGTCATGATAAGTGTGCATGAAAAAGAAGTGAAATTCATGCTATTTGATTAAGGACAAACCATTTTTAGTGACTAAAGTTTAAAAATTTATAGCTTTGAAATAGTAATACATGAAGGGTAAATTTCTACATAATCTTAAGAAATCCTCTTTTCTATTCAAATTTACTTAGGCAAAAATAAATGAGTTTTAAATTACATAAAATTTATACAAATGCATCAAACCTTTCTTTGCTTCACATAAATAAATGATTTTTTTTTTGGAAAGAGAGAACATTAATTTTCAATCAAAAGTAAAAAATATAGATAACTAAATTTCCAATATAGATTATATAATTTTATTTTTCACACAAAATAATCACCTCATTAATTTTATAATCCAATACACTCAATAGGAAGGGTATGCAAGTGATTTAGAAACACCACACTATTTACCAATGACTAATACAATTTAAATCCAATATATACATATTTTCAATTGAACAATAACAATAACATGGCCCTTAAATATACAATATAATTTCACTACAAATTATACAAGGGGTTGTAAAAAAATTCCTTCATAAGAACTCATATGGAAGCTAAGAGGCCATCTGAAAGAGGGGCTCACCTCTCATCCTTTTTCCATCATCAAGTAGCTTCACTAGGCACCCTAGATGCTAAGAATATAAACTCCAAGAATCATCACATCATTTTTTAAGATGGAAAAGTTGGTAAAAAAGAGGTTTAGATAGTAGTTAAGAAGTGACAAAAAACACTCACTAGGAAACACACCTAGGGGGCTCAAGTTCATCTACATAAAAAGGATTTCATACCCTAAAACCAACATACAGGGAAGTAGAAACACAATATCAAATTATAAATGATAAAAATATGTATAACATTTGTCCAACACCAAAAATGTCTATCTAATGAGAAGAATAACATTGGGATAACTCACCTCCATTATACTATGTCATGTCCATAGGAGAGCATATGCATAGTTAACCATGACAAATTACACATATGAGGGAATAAGAATAAAGGTTCCAAGTAGCTATTGGGGTTTTATATTACACCCTAGTTGAGCAAGGGGATTGTTTAGGTCCTCTACTCAAATATAGACCAACATGGGATTAATCCTAGGCTATGGGTATCCTAATAATAGATCATACCTCTAGAGAAGGTCAGCTTCCTTCTAGATTTATCACCTAAACTAAAATTGATTAAGAAAAAGGAGAGAGAAATGGGTAAAAAAGCATGAAAACATTTAAAGGAGGTGATGCACTAGTAATGTGATTGTTCATCTACTCCATTTGAACTTCTAACAAACACTAATGAGATTAGATGTGTAGCTCCAAATGGTTATTTATGCATTAATATTTCATGACAAGGTTCACCAAATGATCAAAACTTAATGGAATTGATGGGAAGGCCTGATTTAAGGCACCAAATAGTTAATTTATCCACTTTTTATCTTTAACCAAATGACATTTGACACTAAACATGACCTACAAAATAATATAATCTAGTAGCTAGGAGAGATCAATATTTCATAAGGGAGAGATTTCTACCACATATGCAAATCAATCTGGCATTAACACACTATACTAGAATCATGAAATCTAAGAAAGAGTCCTTTATTTATCTCAAGAGGTTACAAAGATCAAATTTATAAAAAGTCTAGTCAAACCAAGAAGAGGGATTATCAATTTATTTTCAAGGCTTAATATCCTACATTTAAAAAAAAAGGAGAGAGAGAACTGTGCATTGGAAACGGACCAATTGCTTGTGATGGGTTATCAATAATTTGAGGATGTGGCTTAGTCAAGATCTTATTAATAGGGAAAAATTTCAAAGGGCTTGCAAAATAAATTAATGCTCCATTGATCCTTATTTGACCACCAAGTCATCATCTCAGGATTTCATGCCATTTCCACTTGATCTATTGAAGATGATTAATCCCTTATGCCTTAGAACTAAAATACATTCTTAGTCTATTTTGAATGGTTATATGTACCTTTTTTTGTCAAGGCTATAACTAAGCACAAATCTCTTTATAGATTAAAAACCAATCATATTACTGGTTTTCCTATATCTCAATGACTAGTCTCATTTTGAAAACCAAATGTTAACCTTTGAATAAATTAGTTCTAAAATACCAATCCTATCTTCAAGGAGCTCTACTGATGATGCTTGGTCCAAAAATATTCACCCAAAATGGACTCAAATCATGCTCGAGCTCTGTTTCCTTTGTATTAGCTTACCGAAGTCAAAAACCATCTCCTTGGCCTACGTTAAAATGTCTCAAGGCTCGATCTTGCTCATTGGTTATAAAATTTTGACTAAGAGCCTTGAATTTTTTGAATCTTATTCACTCCACTGATCTACATGTGAATGGATGCCCATAAGCTATTGATTTTTTTCCAATTGAATTTGCTTATGCCACTTATCCTTGGTTTATTAGCTCTTTGGATTTGTTGACTAGTTTGATTCATGTGCACCATCTAATCAAGATGTATGAGTTAAAGTGCATTGTATATCTCACTTGTCCCACTTTATTTTTAGTTATTTCACTCCATTGAATCTTGGATTGATTATCCCACACCATTGGAATATGTCCAACTTGTATAAATTAAAGGCTTTAACTTGGGGACCTTTTAACTTTGTTGATTGCATCACATATTGTTAGATCTTATGTGTCAGTATGAGGGCTCCTACGGACTGTTAGATCTTGACCAAATCTAAACCTTTTAAGGAAATTTTAAACCTAAATGGTTACTTGACTTGATTAAAATTGATGTTCATGATAACATCATTTGATGTCCATGTAGACGTATTTGATGTTCTACAAACCATCAAATTTAAGCTCATATGGATTTATCTAGTGTTTTTATTTTGACTCTCATGTGGCTATCTTTCATTATTTGATCAACTTTGATAATTTATATCTTGAAATGTAGGAATCATGGAGGGGCCAAATTTTCAAGATATGTTCTTGATACTAAAAGGGATGAACCCATTCGATTTAATGGTCTTGAGAGCCTTCTGAGTGAAGATAAAAATATATAATTTAATTGGCTCATTTATTCTCAGATGATGTCCCAGTGACATTCTAGCTAATTTGGCTAAGTATGGAAAACCTAGCACAAATTCATGGGGAGGCAACTTTGGACTTCAATATCTTTCAATGTACTTCAGTAAAGAACTTGAGATTTGGTACATAGTAACCTGGGACTAAAATGAGCAAACCCATGTGATTATTTTATCCAAAAACTATCACATGTGTGAGATATAACATCAAAAATTACCTATTTAAAATTTTTACTACTTCCATTGAATTCTTGGATTAGACAAATTTTGGTATGAAGACCAAAATTGGTCAACATATTTGGCAACTTGGCTAGGCAGCATGCCTGCTATGCTTGAACTTAGACTATTTACATGATTTCTAATTCATAACAGATAACACATATATTCATTGAATACAGAAAACCTCTTGATTTGTGAAGACAATGGAATTCACCAAAATAGTGAAGAAAATAAAATAAAGTAGGGAAACTATCCTAACAAAGTAAATGTGAAAATAAAGAACTTATCTGGGACAAAATATAAGCAAACTAACCTAAATAATCATGACAAAACATGATCCACCAAGATCAAAAGGGAAATTCATGAACTCATTAATTATAAAAGATGGTACAAGTTTCAAATTAGGGGGTTTATTAAACATGACCTTTGAAGAGGCACTCTTTTTACCAATTATATTACTTTACATCTCCTAAAATGAGCCATTGATAGTAAACCAATCACCAATAAGAAATTCAGCTTGCACTTCTAGATTTTCTTTATGCTCCTTGTTAACTAAACCTTGTCAAGTGACATCTCATCTATGCATGATATTTAGATGACCTTATCCTTCTTATCAACTATTTCAAGTTCATCTAACTATTCAAGGAGCTATGAATAGTCAAACCAAGTTGTATCATGATCTTGAACAAGTGATTCTTGATTAAAATTTTTAATATTATGCTCTCCAATGGGTAACATATCCTTACAAAGCTCTTCAATCTCTTACAGAGAATCAAAATATAGTTGTTAATAATATTTTTTCTCTTCACTTTGATAAACTTGAATAATATCATTTTGAAAGGTATCTTGATCTTCCTCCAGTGGAGAGATCTTAGCATCATTTATGACATTAGCCTCTATCAATTTCTCATGGATTTCTTGCAAATCAAGAACATTTTTCTTCTACATACATGAGATAACTTCTTAAATACCATCTACAATCTTAGTTTAAACTTGGAATTTAAGTGGAGTATCAATGAAAAAATCTTCATCATACACACCCGTATCATCTTCTTCACATTATTCATGAACTTAATTTGTAACTACAACTTTTTTTTCTATTTCCCATAAAATAGGCTACTCTTGAAAAAGGGAGATGGTGGGAGGGTGATGAAATTAATTTTGTTGAGAGTAAGTATGAAGAATGGGAGGTTGATCAAGATTATATTTTTTTATCTTAAGGGAAATGGAATCATTTACATAATCTTGAAGAGGAGGAAAGGAGAAAATTTTGAGAACTTCCACATTCTGCTCTTTTCACTTGGCTATTACTTCATCAATGTCTAAGACATTTTTGTCCTCATGGATAACTTGAGATTGAGGGGTAAGTGGTGAAGAAAGGGAATAATAATAATGTTTATCCCTTTGAATAGGCTCTTTAATAAGTTCTTAACTCTAACTAGGAATCTCAATTGGATCACACTGAACATGGTCAAGAACTTTATGATAATAAGGAACATATGAAGGCTAGTAAGGAATACAAGAGGGTTATTGAGACAACTAATCCAACTAAATTTGATACCTCTCGCAAGCCTCTATTTTGATTATAAAAAGCTATAAAAAATTAAGCCTCTCATCTAGATCATTAGACACATTATAAATAAACTTCTCATTCACTTCCTCATACTAGGAATCTAAACATACTTTTCTTGCATATGCTATAAATTTAAGCTCTATTTCATCTATTCTCTCTTGGAGACAAGGTTTCTCATGTACTACATCATATCCATATGGGAAAGGTGAAATTTTCTCTTGAAACTAAAATGATTCATAAAGAAGGTAAGAGTCATGATCTTGGTAATAAGGATCATGGTAAATTTGATAAGGCTCATCATAACTCTGATAAAACTCCTAATAAGGCTGATTTGGCTGATAACAATGTTCATATGGATCATGACAAGGCTGGTATGATCCATCATAGGGATGATAAGGAGGTATAACATAAGTATTTCCTTCATACACAGCCATGAAAATAACATCAAAATAGTGTAATAAAAATGAACTTACTTAGAAACTGCAATTTCACTAAGAAAGCTCCAATGGGTCCCACTAGGTGTGCCAAAATTGTTAGGGTTCTAGATTGCACCCTAGTTGAGAAAGGGGATTATTCAAGTCATATTATTAAATTTATACAAACATTAGATTAATCCTAGGTTATGGGTATACTAATAATGGATCATACCTTTAAAGAAGGCTGATTTCCTTTTGCATTTATCACCGAAACAAAAAATGATTAAGAAAAGTGAGAGAAAAATGGGTAACAAAGCATGAAAATATGTAAAGGAGGTGATGCACTAGTAATATTCTTGTTCATCCAATCTATATAAACTTATAATAAACACTAATGAGATCATATCTTCAACTCCTAATGGTTGTTTATGCATTAGTATTTGTAGTCATATAAAATGTCAAAATTGGTAACTTGAGTGTGACTTATGACATCCATCCCATAGGTCCCTCCTACTTGCTTTTATGACCCTCATAGGCAACTTTTCACTAATTCATAGTCATCCATAGTCTTCTATACTTGATCCTATGTGATTTAGACTCCTCTTTCCATGACACATCCATCCCCCTAGGTCCTATCATCTAGGACTATAGCACCCAAATTAGACTATAACACTAGACCCTAGGGTGTCTTATTTCTGACACTCCTGTTCAATCACATTTCAAGCCCAAATGGTCATTTCCTTATAGTTCATATCCTCTTTCTTATCCTAACATGAATACATTTAAACCATGACCAACATATCCCTATGAAATCCCATTCAAAGTTCATTTAGAAGGGGTTGGAAATTATCACTAAGTAAGCAAAAATACAAGCAAGACTACTAAGGCAATCTCCCCTATTCTTTGCATATAACTATACAATACACTTACAAGCTTATCCAAATCCTTACACCAATCCCTAGTCACCTCAAACACACTCAGTTTAGCATTTTTCATCTTCACAGACACTATTTCACAAAGTACATCAAGTGGGAGAACTACATATGGCTTGATCCCTCTTCAAAGTATTGATATGTAGGTAGTGTACCTACACAAAGGGTGTAGATACATGTTTATTGAATCTTACACATACTAAACCCCCCCCCCCCCCATATTTCTAAAAAAATTTCAAATAATAATGAAGTCTAGGGTTTGGAGATAAAATAATCTCTACATGGAGTTTTGTGGACATCTAATAGTCAAAATTTCATAGGTAGGGTCTCATAGACACAACTAACAAAACCCAAAATGCTTAGGTCTCCTAGACAATATCAATAAAAGAGAAATATAGTGTTAGATCCTAGAGTGTCCTATTTTTGGTGCTCTTATCTGACCATAAAATTAAGTTTCAACTGGATCTTGATTTGTGACAGTGTCTTAGTCCTGCATAGTGAATTCTAGCCTTGGTCTTAGTCGTATCAATCATTTTTCAGCTGTCTTATTTTCTTTCCCTTATTACTATTTTAAAAAAAATCAAATTATAATCAAATTATACAAATTAGTAGCTTAATAATTTCATATTTATTTATTGATTTTACTACTCAAACCTTTAGCTAAATTAGGAATAATACATGAATATTCCTAAAAAGGTTAAATCATTTGGTGAACTTGACTGACTTGATTTACGTATAAAAACCCTAAAAACCCTAGGGTAAATTTCATATTGATTTTTCCTATATTTTTTTATTTTTACCTACATAATAAAATAAAAAATTAGCATTAAATTTAAAATTTCATAGTAATTTTAAAATAATTTTCTTTCAAACACTAGTTGTCCATATTAGGTCCTAGTATTTTCAAAGTAATTTTTCAATAATTCTATGATTTTTTACTACCATATTAAAATCATAAATTTAACTTAAATTTCAAAATTCAATAGTAATTTTTAGAAATGTTTATTATTCAAAACCTTAGTTGCATCTACTAGGTATCTTTAAATCACAAATTTTCCAATAAATTTTTGATTTCTTACTAGCATATTTCACTCAAAAATTCACATTAAATTTCAAGATTTCATAGTAATTTTCAAAATAATCATCTTTCAAACCCTAGTTGAAAATACTATGTCCCATTTCTTCTTGAGGTATCACCTTACATGTTTATGAGATTTATATCCTTTTCATGCATATTCCAGTTCCTTATTTAGATTATATCTATTTAATATTTTATACTATTATCCAAGTTATTTTCCTTATGCCACCTAAGATCCTTGCATCTCTTCCTTTGAGATGAAGTACATGACCTAGTGGAAACCCTCCTAAATTCACCTAGATTCCTTTAACTCAACCATATACCATGGATAAACAACTAGCTTAGACTCATGTTATAGATCCCACACATCCAAATTACACCAATTTCAATGAGGATAATTTTGATGATGAGTAGGATGAGAGTAATAATGATGACACAAACACCTATGTTCATGATCCACCACATCAAAATCTTTATTAACTTCCACCAATTATAAATAATGATTTTTTCATCAATAAAGATTTGATCGTACAAAGTTTTTGAGAAAGACTCAGGGACCAGCCTTAAGATATTACTCTTATTTTACAATCTATCATGGAAATAAAAAAGGATAAACAAATTGAATCTTCTCAAACCATAAAGAAACCAATAATAAATGACACTACAGGGTAAAATATGTCTCAAAAACCACCTATAGTAGCCTAACCTACCTCTATTATACCACCAACTATAGCTAGTACATCTTTGTCTCCTAATGTGGTAGCCTTTGTGCAAGAGATAATATCTCTTCAATCCAAGGTGCTACATCTTAAGCAAGGTGACTCTAAACCTACACATGATTTGGATTATTTATCTATATTTCATACACCATTAGCATATTATATTAATTCTATAACCTTTCCACAAGGTTTTGTTCAACCCAAGCTTACTCTATATGATGGCAAGGGTGATCCAGAGACACATTTTAGAGATTTTCAAATAGCATGCTTGGATTATGTACCAAATGACTAGATACATACCAAGATATTTCCATGGAGCCTAAAGTATTATGATTATAATGGTTATACATTCTACTAAAATAGTCAATCAATGCATTCAATCATTTAGCCAACATGTTCCTAGCTCATTTTAGCATTAAAATTAGTGATAAGGTTTCATATGCCCAAGTTGCACAATAGAAACAAAGGTTAGATGAACTTCTCATAGTTTATGGTCTTTGATATAAGACTATTTTGGCTAAGATGACTAGTCCCATGGTTGATCAAGTGTTACAAGATCTCTTCAAATTGAGTCTTCTACTAGCTTTTCATGAATCAATTATGTTCAAAATATTATCTTCCTTCACTAAATTATGTCACACACTAAAAGAAAAGAGAAGTCAAACTAATTGCAATGGGAAAAATCAAGTACACAAGTATGTCAAAAACAAAAAACAAGAGTAACAACAAAGTCCCATACAAAGTCAAGGTTAATTATAGAAAGAGTCAAAATCAACTAACAGTTAATATGGTTTTTGATCCCCTTCAACATGTGGTTTTATCAACACCTCATCAATGAACCATTACCAATCTACCATTTTCTCTAACCAAAGTTTTACAATAGCTATTGTAATGTAGCATCATATCTCTCCCTCATATTCAATAAGTTTAACCAAAAAATCCTCTTCCATGGGAATATGATCAACATGCATTTTGTTAGTTTCACAAGGTACTAGGCCATAAAATAAATAGATGCATTAGTTTGAGACACAAGATATAGGATTTGATAGATGGAAATCATATTGATATTGTCACTTCAATTAAGACTCCTCAAGAAAAAGAAAACACATGATAAAACTTTGAACATATTCTCAAATCCCTTTCCACAACATTCTAAATAAGAGATATGGGATACATCAGGGGTTCATCATGCATATCATTCACATCCCCCACCAGATACATATACAACACCTTCAATTGAGTTACATCCTTTGAGAAACATGATTGGTGTACATAATTATAGAGTTATAGTTAGACCTTCCATTTCCTTCTTAGAGTAGGAGATCATTAAGGATGATTTTTATTATCATGCACTCTTTATTAGAGCTTACATTCATAATCATCTTATTCATAGTGTTCTCATAGACAATGCATCTATTGTGAACATGTGCACTATGACATTACTACAACATTTGGGATATTTAGATTAGGATATTACCCTGATGTACATAGTTATTAGTGGATTCAATGGGAACATACAAGATTCATTAGGATAGATTGTACTTCATCTATAGGTTGGTCCAACACATGTGGCCACACCATTTACTATAGTTCCTAGTGCAGGAATTTTTGACATGTTACTTGGTCAACCGTAGATTCAAAAACTTTGATCATTACCTTATATAGTTCATAGATGTGTTAAATTAATTCACACTAAGTAGGTTATTATAGTTTGTGGAGTTTCATATGAGTTACCACTCCCCACTTCAGAACCATATACTCTTTTGTAATTACTAGTTTTAGTGCATCTACTAGTTTTAGTTTCTCTACTAGTTTTAGTTCTTTCTCTAGTTTAGATTTTGACACAGATGTGGCCTCCATCACTATCATAGAGAGTTCATACACTTCTATAGAGGTGTATTTTAGAGCATCCATGGTTTTAGTATTATAGATAGCTTCTAGCTATAATATTCATAGATAGGGTAGTATCATTGAGGTCTCATACCTATACTCATAGAGCACATATTTAGAGAGATTTTCCTACTACTATATGGGTCCCTAAGAGACCTATAGTTGAATCCACTTCTTAGAGTTATAGGGAGACCTCACACTTAGTTTATACTTTAAAGACTTTAGAGAATTTACACCATATACATATTTTAGAGCTACTATCTCAACATTTCCATTGTGCTTCATGATCATGCATGATTCCACTCCTTGATATAGGACACCATGATAAGGAGTCTCCCATGAGACTCATCAGTTAGTATCATCCTTTCTCAACTTACCTGTACATAGTTTCTTATGCTTGATTGTACATAGATTATATCAAAAATACAAAAACAATACAAATTATCAAAAATACAAAAAACATTCAAATTTTTCAAAATTCCAAAAGCATTCAAATATATCAAAACACCAAAAACATTTCAATTGTAGGCATTGTCCATGATTTAAATTTATACTACCATGCTAGACTTACATTTGTTGTTCTATTCTATTTTTTATCAATTTATCTACATTACCATGCTTCAGTTGATCTTATTTAAGTATGTGAAATGACATCTAGATCCTTGATTTCTTCACTCTACCCATTGAGGGGCCATCCTAATTCTACATTCAAGACATACATAGACATATATATCAACATGGGGCATCTTCTATATGACTACACCATCTAGGTTGTCATGCCTACACCACACACTCTAGTTATCATGTTGATGTACGTTACTTACTAGCTTATATAGATTACTATATCAACATTCACTAGTATATAACACTTGTGTATTTATTGGCATCTACCTAGTCTTATACTTCATGTCTTGCATACTGTCATTTCTTGCTTTGATTAGTTAGATGTCATTATATTTCTAGTTTTTAAATGGTTTTTTTTCTTTCTTAGTGTAGTTTTATGTGATTACATTTCTCAGTTCATATTTTGTCTCTTATAGGTGACTTAGGAAATTTTCCAATGTCCTTTGCATTTATTCATGTGTGTGCCTTAGGACATTTGCCAATGTCATTTTCTTTTATTCATGTGTGTGCCTTAAGACATTTTCCAATGTCCTTTTCCTATAATATTCTATGTTATTGTGGATTTCACACCAACCTTGCTTGTTTTGAAATGTATGTGTATGTGACATTTAAACATGCCTTGTATTCTTGATTTCTAGTTTAAGTGGCATGTACCCATGTCCCTTGTTTTCTTGGCCCCTTGGCCAATCTTCTATGTTTTTTGCTTCTTGCCTTGTGTGTTTATTTGATTATCATTGTTTGCAATGCCATGATCCATATCATGCATTATCTTTCTGTCTTGTATGCCATGATGGACATCATGATTCATCCCTCCTTACCAACTAATAATTAACCAAACTTTTAGTTATAGTTTCAATTCAGTACATTACACATATTATTACATTGTTATATCTATTTAGGCATGTCCCTATGGATCTAACAATCTCACATTACAAACTATGTTATATCTTGAGATATCTTGTTGATTATCATTGTTATATCATGTATTTCATACCATAACACACTTATTAGGCTCTTTCTTTTGAGGGTAGTCATTGCAAGGTCTTCACTCCTACCCTCAGAAGATGGGACAATAAACAAGGGATTTTCCATACATATCAAAGCTCTTACAAGTTGAAAAAAACTATTTTTAGAACACTTAAAATAGTAATAAAAGGTCAAACTATGTAGAACAATCCATAAAAATAATGATGATTCTAGAATAGTTTTTAGTTTCATCAAAGGACAACAACATCAGACATGGATAATAGAACTATATACTAGGGTGTCTTATTTTTGGTGATCCTTTTCAAATAGTAAAAAAACCAAATTTTCTATAAGCAAGCAAAAAAGTAGGTTCAACTATAGTTTTTCACTTTTAGACTAGTTTATAATCAACAATTTTTAGTACACTTTTGATCAGAGAATCTAGATATAGGGGCATCAAGCATGACTTGATGGCTCTCATTTCAAATTTTAGATAGGTAGTTGGTATAACTTCCAAATCAAAATCCATGTTTGAAACACTAGTGATTAGAGGCAATGTGTGTAGCACATTTATTCTTTTTCCAAGTTCATCATATTACCTAGGTATTCTTAGTAGTTCTGTGGCTTAATCTATCTGAAGGTGGTTGGCATCACTTCAAAGTGGATTTAATACAAGCCTAACCTCCACATTTTAGAATGGCCTTCATATAAGCCTATTGCCCAGTTTTGGAGAGGCTTTCATACAAGCCTAAAATCCATCTTTAAGAGTGTCTTTTATACAAGCCTGACCTCCACATTTTGGAATTGATTTCATATAAGCTTAGTTCTTAGTTTTGGAGAGGGTTTCATACAAATCTAATTTCCATCTTTCATAATGGCCAAGAGTGGCCTAGTTTCTAGCATACATTCAGCTATACATGATAACATTTTTAGACAATATAACATTCATGAGATTCAAGATCCATATCATATAACACACATTTCATACTGGTAATAGTTTATAGCTTCACTTAATGGAGTAATGATGGAGCCAAAGGACTAGTCATCCTTTATATTCTTGAGCCACATATTTAGAGGGATTGGACACATAGTCCAAACATCTATTAACACATACATGATCACATAAATTCACTTAGTGGGTGATGATGGAGCTAAAGGACCATCCTTTACATTCTTGAGTCACTCTTGAGGAATTAAGCACACAACTTCATTCATTATATTACTCTTGGTATAACATCATATAACACTGCTCAATATCACAATAAGCTTTCTATTGGTTCATGTACCTGATGAGGTGTATTCATTCCTTTCTCTTCCTCTCTCTCTTACCTAGCTTTGTATATTATTATTTTAGATATATTGCATCTAGTAAGAATTGATCTACTTTTTGTTTTCTCTTGCATATTCACACTTCACATTGTGCTCTCTCTATGCACATCTAACATCATAATATATTGATGAGCTTCACCCTTGTAGGTAAGTTTAGGTACACTACTTATTTGTTCTTTTATCCTACTATTTCAATTTAATGCATCAATAGAATAAAGGGGGGGGAATGTAGTCATATAAAATGTGAAAATTGGTAACTTAAGTGTGACTTATGACATTCATCCCATAGGTCCCTCATACTTGCTTGCATGCCCCTCATAGGCATATTTTCACTAATTCCCAGTCATACATAACCTTCTAGACCTGATCCTAGCTAAGATAGACTCCTCTTTCCTTGATATATATATATATCCCCCTAGCTCTTATCATCTCAAGACTATAGCACCAAACTTGGATTATATCACTAGACCCTAGGGTGTCCCATTTTTGGTACTCCTATCCAATAACATTTTGAGCCTAAAAGGTCATTTCCTTATAGTTCCTTTCCTCTTAATTATTAGCCTAATATGAATACATTTTACCCATGACCAATAGATACCTATAATATCCCATTAAATTTTCATTTAGAATGGGTTGGTAATTATCACTAAGCAAGCAAGAATACAAGAAAGACTACTCAAGTAATCTTCCATATTCTCTACATATATCCAACCAATAAACTTAAAATCTTATCTAAATCCTTACACCAATCCCTAGTCACCTAAAGATCACTTAGTTTAGCATTTTTCATCTTCATAAACACTATTTCAAAAATCACATCAAGTGGGAGAACTACATATGGCTTTATCCCTCTTCAGAATATTAGTATGTAGGCAACATGCCCACATGAGGGGTGTGGATACATGTTCAATGAATCTTACACACACTAACCCCACCTCTTTCTCAAAATTGGTTAAATCACAAAGGAGTCTAGGGTTTGAATACAAAATTATCTATACAGGGAGTTCTATGGATATACAATAGTTGAAATTTCATAGGTAGGGTCTCATAAACACAAAAAACAAAACCCAAAAAAGATCACATCTCTTGGATAATAGCAGTAGAAGAAGACTATGGCATTGGAGCCCAGGGTGTCCTATTTTTAGTGTTATTATCCAATCATAAAATGAAGGCTATATCTTGATTTTTGATTATGGCTTAGTCCTACACAATGAATTCTAGCCTATATCTCAATCATATCAGTCAGTTTCTAGCTGAATCTTATTTTCTTTCCCTTATTACTATTTTTAAAAAAAATCAAATTATACAAATTAGTAGATTAATAATTGCATATTTATTTACTGATTTTACTACTCAGACCCTTTAACTAAATTAGGAATAATACACTAATATTCCTAAAAAGGTTAAATTATTATTTCATGAAAAGGTTCACCAAATGATCAAACCCTAAGGGAATTGATGGGGATGATTGATTCAAGGCACTAACCAATCAATGTATCCACTTGTTATATTTAATCAAATGACATTTAACACTAAACATGACCTATAAAATAATATAATCTATTAGCTAGGTGAGATAAAGATTTGATAAGGGAGATATTTCTACAACATATGAAAATCAATCTAACATTAACACACTATACTAGAATCATGAAATATGAAAAAGAGCCCTTTATTTATCTCAAAAGGTTACAAATGTCAAATATAGATAGAGTCTAGTCATCCCCAAGAGAGGTATTATCATGTTGTTTTAAAGGCTTAGAAGTTTACATTTATAGAAAAATAAGGGGAGAGAGAGAATTATGCATTGGAAAAGTACCAACTACTTATGATATATTAGCATAAATTTGAGGATATAGATGAGTAAGGATCTTATAAAGAAGGTATAATTTCAATGGACTTTGAAAAATAAATTAATTCTCCATTGATCCTCATCTAGCCACCAGGTCATCATCTCAAGATTCTATGCCATTTCCACTTGATCTATTTAAGAAGACTAATCCCTTATACCTTAGAACTAAAAGAGATTGGTAGTTTGTTTTGAATGGCTAGATGTACCCTTATTTTAAAGGCTATAACTAAGCATAGATCTCTTTATAGATTGAAAACTAATCATATCATTGGTTTTCCTATTTATTAATTCCTAGTCTCATTTTTAAAACCAAATGTTCACCTTCGATTGAAATAGGTCTAAAAGACCACTCCTATCTTTAAGGAGCTCTACTGATAATGCTTGATCCTAAAATATTTACCTTGACTTGACATGGATCATGCTTGAGCTTTGTTTCCTTTTTATTAGCTTAATAAGGTCAAAAAACATCTCCTTGACCTTCATCTAAATATCCCAGGGCTCGATCTTTGTCATTTGTTTTCAAATTCTGACTTGGACCCTTGACTTTTATAACTCTTGTTTGCTTCATTGATTTTCTTATGCATGAATTACCATGAGCCATTTATTTTATTACAACTAAATGCACTTATGCCACTTGTCATTGACTAATAATATATTTAGATTCACTAACTATTTTGAATCACATGTGTCATCCAATCAAGATGTATGAATTCACACACACCATAGATATCCCTAGTTCCACTTTCCTATCATTTATTTTTCTCAGTTAGATCTTGGATTACTTATCTTGCACCATTGGATTGTGTCCAACTTGTATATTTTTAAAGGCTTTAACATGGGGACCTTTTGACTTGGTTGAATGAAATATAGATCATTATATCTTATGCGTTAGTATGAGGGCTCTCACAGACTATAAGATCTTGACTAACCTCAAAACTTTTAAGGACCTTTTAAACCCAAATAGTTTTAGATTAGAGGTTAAAGCAGGTTTTGAAGGGGCCCCAAAACCCTTTACAACCAATAGAGAGATAACCTTTAAGCCCATATAAGTTCACAACACCAAAAAAGGTACAAACCAAACCAGGTAAAACAGGAACCTAAAAATAGCAGAAAAGACCAGTGGTTTCCGCTAACACAACACGGATCACACCGTCAAAAACTAGGAACAACATCCTTCAACCTTCAAAAAATAAAAATTACCTTTTACACGAGTGAAGGTTCATATCTAGAGGTGGGACCACAGGCTTAGACTTCTTCCTTTTCACAGTAGTCCATCCATCCTCTACCTTAGCTACCTCTGTCATCCATGCCTCAGGAAACGGTAGTTCATTAAGCCTAATGGATACAGAAGACACATCAAAATCCTTATGAACACCAACCAAAGTCTGGCACCTAGGTTGATCCTCCAATATAGGGGGAGAAACCAAAGCCTCCACGACCACTGGCTTTGAAAGATCATTAATCATAGTCACCACAGGACCATCTAAGGAGTCTTTTACCTGCAGCTCCACCTCAATCATCGGCTCGGAGTGAATGTTTCTTCATTTTCAGTAACAGCCAGATCTTCCATAGGTTGGTTAGCTATATAGTGTTCTGAAGAAGCGTTGGCCCACCAAGAATGTGGTCTTCTGGACTTTGCAGTCTTTGTCAAACAACGAGCGGCCAAATGACCTGTCTGGTGACATCTTCTGTACCAAAAAGGTACACCCTCAAAATCCAACACTTGGGACCAAGTTCCCCTTGGGGAATCTAGGCTAATCACCTCTGGTAGACCTTTTGAAACATCCATTTCAACCATAAATCGAGCACAGGTCGAATGGTACCCTAGCTGAGTATTTTTATCCACAAACAAATAGTCTCATAATGCATTCCCAATAGTTTCAAAGGCCGGTTCATGCCAAAGATGTATTGGTAGATTTGGTAACCGAACCCATATCAAAATCTTATTAAAGGATTCTGTTAGCGGATTAAAATATTTATGCCACCACTTGGCCATGAGAGGATATTTACCTTGCCAAAGAAAATCACTGTTACTCAATATTATTCTCCTGTCCTCAGAACTTTAGAATACAACAATAAAGAATCCTTTTGCACAAGGAAAGATTTCAACACTGTCATCAATAAGTGGCACCCAGTTCTTGGATATCCATCCATGTAGATCAACCAGTGAGGGCCAAAAACCTCGAAAACAAAAAATTGCAGCTTGAGATGAAAAGACTTCTATCCTTTCAAGGATTCCTTCAACTGTTTCCAGGTCTAGATTTACCTTAATGGGTTTTAGAGCATTTACTGGTATTGCAAAGGGCAGCCCAGATAATGCACAAGGTACAGTATCATGTAGATTCGCTTTGAATGCAGCCACGTCTGCAAAAGATCTTCCCCCTACTTCATACCCTGGTTCAGATGCGTTGGCAGAGCATCCAGCTGAATGCCTTCCTTCGCCCGCAGGGATAAACTCTTTAGGGTACGAAACCTTCTCCTTACATATCGGTTCAGGACCCGTTACAAACTTGGGGGCCGTAGCCGCTTCGGCCGCTCGGCAGTCATTTCCCTCTTTCAAAATCTGAAAATGCGTGCGTGTTGGGAGCGGCATGCTGTCGGCCACAAGTGAAAACATGCTAAATCTTAGACCCAAATAGTTACTTACCTTGATTAAAATTGATCTTCATGCTAACATCATTTGACATTTATGTAAACATATTTTAAATTACATAAAACATAATATTTAATCTCATATGGATTTTTTTATTATCTTTATTTTGACTCGTGTGTGACTATCATTCATTATTTGATCAAGTTTGACATTAATATCTTGAAACACATGAATCATGGAGGGGCTAAATTTTTAAGAGATGTTCTTAAGACTAAAAGGGATGAACCAATTTGTTCTATTGATCTCAAAATCCTTCTGAGTGAAGATAAAAAATATAAAATTTGACTATTTCATTCATGCTCATATGATATTCTGGTGATGTTTTAGCTTATTTGGCTAATTATGGAAAACCTAGTGAAGCTGCCTAGGGAAGCATATTTGGACCTCAATATCTTTTGATGTGTTTTGGTGGAGGACTTGAGATTTTTCACATAACAACTTGGGACTAAAATGAGAAAACCCATGTGATTATTTTCTCTATAAACCATCACATGTGTGAGATATAACATTGGCAAACTACATATTTAGACTTTCTACTACCATTGAAATCTTGGACTAGGTAAAATTTGGTATTTAGACCAAAATTGGTAAATAGTAGCCACTACCAATACATAATGAATACAATGCATAATGTCATAATAACTTGGTTTCATAGTATTCACTATCACTACATAATGGATAACCATGTATAATGGCATAAGAACATGGCTTCATAGTAGTCACTATCATTACTCAAAACAACATAGAAAATAAAGAAAATTTCAAACAAATTTTGATATCATAGATTTTAATTTTTAAGTCAATAGAAAGGAATTTAAAATATAAAAATTTATAATGGATGTTACATCTCTAAGAAAAAATGGGAATTAGAATTCACATGGTGGCCATTGACACAACCATGGAATATAAGAAAAGGAAGAGGGTATGAAAAATGGCCTTACACCTCTTGAAAAGTATAATCAAAGGAAGGTATACATATATAAGTATAATTAAATAAAATGGGGGCATGGAATCCTATCATAATTAATTCTTTAATCCACTCAATAATACCTTTTACAATCTTTAGGTAATGGTTCTCCTCATCCTTCTCTAAGCCCTTCCTTGTATCTCTTCTCTCTCTTTCTCCTCTTATCCACATCTAGATTTTAAAATTTCAAATGATAAAAATTCCTCTCAAGGAAGGATTTCCTTCCTCATATAGACTAAACTCCTTTCTCTACAAGCCTATGGGAAAGTGACATGTGTTATTTTCTCATTTCTTGGTTCATGGTAAATTACCCTTCCCTGTCCATAACTACATTAAAAATATAATGTGGGAAAGAGATAAATTCCATAACTCATAAATTAGCTCACTATCCTATGTCATAAAATGGCATATGGACTACTTCAAGAGTCCTCTTTGGTTTCTATAAAGACTCTCCAACATTCCTATTAGTCCAAGGACATAAAAAATCAACACAAAATATCTAAAAACTAATTTGTCCCTTTTTAATGTTGGATCTTCTAATCCATCCGATTTTAGAGTCAAATGGTGTCACTTACATAGATTAAAAAAAACTTTAATAATGAAATATAGCCTAAATATAACTCATAATTTTAACAAGGAAAGTTAGAATAGTATCCAAGGGGGTGACTAATGCTAGGAGGATCAAGGAAGTTTACACTTCTAACTAGGTCTATATATGATACAAGGAGTGGTTTGGGTCATGGTAGGGTTAACTAATCATGTCACCAATTTAAAAATGATGTGATCATATCTGACTTAGTCCTAGATCCATCATCATACTCCTCTATCCCATACATAACATTGTGCACATAAAAAAACCCTACCCTAGATATCTGAAGTTACATAATATAAAAAATACAAGTGATCTTAATCAACACAAAATGAAAATTTCATATCCAAGGCATCAAATATCAATGGTAATAAAGTAGTGCCAATAATTTAAACATATTTATAATTTGAATTCATGTTAAATAAAAATATCTTTAGTGGTATAAAATCAAAACACATCATAATGCATGGAAAAATAACATGATTAAATTGATGTCATAATGCATAGAATAATCATTTAATCTAAGCATGTATAATTATTATTTCATGATTAAAAAATAAACATATCATAACGTTTAGAATCCTTGTCTCAAAAATAAGATAAATTTGTCATATCATGACTCAACAACACATAATGCACATCTTACCAAGATGTGTACCACAACAAAATTTTAAAGTAAGCACTATGAAAATAGTAGTCTCATAGAATTGGTCTTTCTCTTTCCAAATTTTAGTTATTCATCAAGCTAGTATTTTAAAAAAACATACACTCTTAACTCATTAATATGTAATAGGTATAATATATTGTGTTGTGATTTGTTCTTTATTGAGATCATGAATTATATTAAAATTTTGATTATCTTTTATTTAGCTGGAAGCAAATATTATGAGTTCTAAATACTTCCAATGTTTTCCCCACCTAGTCACCATTTTTTGTCACCAACATACCCTTATTCAATAAGGAATAAGTGACACATATAATTTAATTAGGATACTGTTATTTTCCTTTAAAAAATTATTTTATATGAAATTACATCATGACAGTATAAGACCCTAAATTTTAAAATAATAGCATAAAATTAGGTTCATAAAGATTTCAAAATTATGTATTAAACTTAGTTTAAGTCATAAACCAATTTATTGAGTTTTGATAATTAATTTATTTAAATTTATTTCTAATTTTACATTTATAAATCTTTACATTTCTTGTTTTTAATGGATCTCATTTTGTAGTGTTGACTTTGACTAAATTTTTTCTTTATAATATCTTTCTCTAAGTGTACTTTGAAATGCAACCCTCTATTGGAAGATACTTTTATATTATATGTGTATGTTCATTATGTATGTCTAGAATAAATGAATAATAAATAATAATTCACTAAATTATAACATCCTTAGAGTCACCAATTATTTCTTATAAAAATTAAGAATGTGATATTCCAATAACACTATCACGTGATCAGGTACCATGTGTTTTTATAATATTAAAATTAGAATTGGGAATGTGATTTGTAAAATAATAATTCTTGAAAATGAAAAAGGAGAATGATTAACTATGATGATTAATATAATCATATTTAAAAATTCATCACATCCTCATAGTGTGTTATGGTAATTTTTTTCAAAAGCCTAAGGAAGGTTGTGATATTTCAATGGCATGAATAAAACACACGTCTAAATATGTTTCATTCCAAAAATGTATCATGAACCCAAAAACACAACTATTTTTTTCTTTAGTTCTAAGGTTGTGAGTCCCAAATTACAAAAATAAACCATTATTCATTAAAGGTAATTCCAACAATTTCATGAGATGGGAGCTAGGTTGATGCAGCACAACAATGTGATATTCATGTATAATCAACTAGACCCACCTTACTCGATAGTAAACATCTACCTATTCACATATAATCAAAATAATCATCATACTTCACTAAGTCTAAAATAGTAACATATTTTCTCTTATCTCCAATATATTTTACTATTCATAACTATTATTAATGCTACTATAACTATTTACATGAAATTAATTAGATATACAAGGTGTAACAAATACACTAGAGCATCACTATTAAAAAATAGATTAAACTGGAATTAGATCATTATCCTCTAACAAAAAATAATAATGCATGCATTGAAAAACATCCTCAAGTATTTATAATGAGTATATTAAGCTTAGTTAGGCAAGGGAGTTATTAAAGACCCATTTTAAATCATGAGGATACATGTCTCTTTTATAAAACTCAATGGTATTAATTAACCCTTATCAATAAACATTCCTACTTATAAAAGTTTCCACATGTTTAGTGTGAAATGTTAATTTCTTAATAGCTAATGTAAATAACTTTTGCAAAACATTACTCCCAAAGGAAATAAATACACTAAAGCATATCTTCCACAAGATCACTAATACCCATCCAACTAGGGACTTATTATTAATCATATCTTGGTAAGTCTAATGCATTAAAAATTAGTTCTTAGTAAGTGATATCACCTTATTAAGACATTAAGGATTTAAGATCAAAACTACACTATTTAATGTCAAAATATGAACCCACTCATAATCTAAAAGAAATGTTTATTAACCAAATATGTTTTGGCTCATTGACTTCCCATTAGTAATTGACTATATCTCTATATTTAATTTATTAAAATACAAATATATGATTCAATTTACCATTTAAATAAATAATTATAAAACAACTTTAATTCATTACCAAAATGTAAACTTTACATAAAGCATTAATATTTATTATATCAATTTTGATTTAATTCAAAAAGTGAGTTCTCTAAAATTATCTTAATCCCAAATTTTTAACTTTCTATTATTTGTGGGATTTTTGCAATGAACGGATTGAAATTGGGGGCTTGGATTCAAATTTCCACCAAAAGTGTTTAATAATCAACTAAATTTTTTGAAATAATTTACTCATTTGAAAATAGACATGCATTAACTAAAAATGGGTACAAAATAAATCATTTATATGAAATCTAGTTTGATAATACCATTAGTATTCAAATGTATTTACAAATTTCAAGTGCATGCCATAGTTTATCATTAAATAACGAAGACCAATTTAAGAGTAAAATGACATTATTAAATCAAAATAATATGAAAACATGATATAATTACAAATAAACAACATATTTAGAATTATGTAATAGTCTTCGACCCACTAATCATATAATTTAGCATTTACTCAAAAATACATAACATTCACCTTATCAACTAGAATACAATTTGATTTTATTACCACATTGAATTCACATCAGCATTACTAAATCCATCCATTCAATACATTATAACATTATACATATAAAAATAATTTGTCTCTGTATGTAAAAAAACAATATTATCCACTTGTTAATGGGTCAATAATATCCTTAGTTAAAGTAAATATAAAAGACCATGCAATTTGTCTTCCTCCTCCTCTAGGGAGGTTTAAACTAAATTTTGATGGAACCAGTAGAGTAAATCTTGGTGCTTTTAAACCTAGATGTATTTTAAATGATTGTAGTAGTTTTCTCATCAGGGATTTATCTTAGAATCTCCTAGATTAAACTAATAATGGAGCCCAATCTAAAGCCTTAGTCATAGGGATTAAGATGGAAGTTAAGTGTGGTATTTATAAAAAAAAATATTGAAGGGTACTCCAATATTATGATTTATGCTTTGAATAATAAAAATATCACTTCTTAAAAATTAGAGAATCTCCTTGTGAAGGATTGGGAGTGCCTAAAAATTCTTCTAGTGTGGGAAAGTAAACATTGCTTTAGGTAAGTTAATGTTACTTGTTTGTGTGGGTTTTATGCATACCATATCATATTAAATGAGGTAGCCTCTAAATTTTTTATATCTCTATGAAACAAGGTTACACTCCATCGCATGAGTTGGAGGTATGTAGTTAGAACAACAAAGTGATGGAATAACATGTTGAGATTGTGGGTTGTTTAACCAGGTTTTATGGATAGATGCATGGAATATAATATAAAGTAATAAATAAGTACATTTAATGGGTGGATAATTATTAAATGGTGGGTATATCTCAAATAAACTCAAAAATTGAAATAAGGGTAAGGTAAAATAATAAGGCTCTATGTTCCTAAAAGTCCACTTTTAAGACTATTTCTTTGGTTGATAAGTATATCCAAGGCTAGTGTTTTCCACTTGCAGCTATTACACACTCATGAACAAACATGGTTAGTATTTTGGTTTAGAAAGAATATGACTCTCAATGATCTCAATTGAAGGTTAATATCCTTAGGGATGTTTTTGTACACCCTTATCTGAGAGATTACAACTTGAGCCAAAAAGTTGTCTAGGGTAGTTATGGATCACAATTTAGATGATTATACCAAAATAAATACCTCTACACACCTAGACTATGAATTCAACCAGTGCTAATTTATTAAACTAATTAATACTACAAATACTTAATTTTTGTATCACATCTAAGATCAATATTCATCAATTGAAATAATTAGATTCATCTATAACAATAACACACTTCAAAATTATTTAAATGATACAAATAAAGAAACCTAAAATTTATTAACATAAAAAAGGGAAAAATAAAGAAAAAAGATAGTTTCAAGGACTTGGGAAAGGGGTCACATTATCCTCCAAGTATAAAAAAACTTTAATTACATCAAAGATAACTAGAACTTAGGTTATAGCTCAATACAAAATTACATGTTTTAACTTATAGATTGTCTTAGACATGTAATGTGTGCATGCCAGTAAAATACAAATTTTTTGATTACAACATGGTCGTAACAAAGACTTATCTAGTCATTTTTAATTGTTACATTCAAAATTATAAAAAATTAGCCTTTAACTAAGGCTATTTTGGGTCCTATTTAACACTTTTTAAGGTTATTATTGAAATTAAAGTTATAATATGGGTTGTACTAGCAATTATAGTTCAATTCATTATTGTAATAGCCATGGAAATTAGAGTTGAAGCTAGGGGTGAACTCACAACTTGAACTAGAGTTATAACTAGAGCTAATATTATAAGTGTCATTGATGCACTTGTTGAGACAAGAGAAACTAAAGTTGATGATGGTGTTGTGATGAAAACTATTGGTGGATTCTAAGAAATATAACTAGCAAGTGGTGCTTAGGCTACTTTCTTATTCATTACAAACTCTTGATAATGTTTTTATTCTTTGGCATGTTATTCCAAAATTATGTGCATATCAAGGAGAGGAGATCTAGTTAATATATCTACCGATTCCACTAGCCTTGCATTCTCTATCTTGGTGGCTCAGAATCCAACCCAAAATACCTCCACTTTAGTTGCCTTATTCCTTACTATATTCAAATTCACTTTAATTCCATCTAAACTCAGTCCTTGTTTAATTTTATTGAAACTATCTAAAGTTTGTTGAATAATTTTATCAAAAATAGCTCAAGATACCAACTTTTTAGTGTTATCTCTTGCTCCTATTTATTCTATCTAATCCAAAATTTGTGTTGCATTCTTTTCCTATGTAGCGAGTTTATTCACTAGAGCATCAAAAAAACTCTCCCAATCCTAGGGCCTCATAATTTATTATGATAACTATATTCAATACATTAGCTTCCCTCAATGGGGTCATTAGATTTAAGTGGTTGAATACCTTATTAGGAGTGTACAACACCAATAAATTCAATTTATTGCATCTTATTTGACAAGTTTAAATAATTTTGTTATTTTAGTTACAGGTGGAACCAACTAGACTCTAAAATAATAAATGGTATCTAAAATTTTTTATAACCTTAGTGTCTCACTTTATACATATTTCTCTATGTTAGAGGGAACTCATATTACCTACTACTACTCTCTAAAAGATTCCAGATCTTCTTCTAATTATTTTATGGACTACTTCATTCCCTCATTGATGTCTAATACTACTTTAGTGTGGGTCTATAGATAGGACTTGAGGTCCTTAACATAAGGGGACTAAACCTTCATTCTATCATAACTTTTTGAAATAAATTAAATCACATATTTTTATTCTAGAATCAATCCTCTACCATTTTTATCTTCAATCTTACCCTTATTAACCCTTTGCATTGAGTTTGTTACTTTATGAAATAGAGAGATCATAATGTTTAGCTTGGTGTTCTTCAAATTATGCCTCTTAAAAGATGACACTCCTATCTCCTTGGCCCAATATGGAAGAGTCATATTTGATGGATGTAATGTTTGGGATTCTACTTGTGCATCCTTCTCTAGCTTAGGTCAAGCTTAGTATATAGATTGGGCATTGAGGTCAAAATTATCTTGGAGAAGTAGATGTTCATAAAGTATGGCATGGGATGCACAACATAGATAGGTTTTTTATTGGGGTATTTTTTTCCACCATTATTGTGGTTTGAACTGGTCCTGAAGAAGGTAGTGGTGAACCTAATTGAGTAGAGGAGGAAATCACTTGGTTGATGGGTTGGTTGGTGTTTGTATATGTATACATAAATTTTAACAAGGAATACATATAGGGTAGGTTATTATAGTGTTGTTCCAATAAACACATCAAAATAACACACTAAAATACTAACACCTATAGCCTAGAAACTAGGGGGAGCATAGGTGACAAACATTCCAATGAAAGTACAACTAGAAAATAAAATAAATCATTATTTAATCTTCCTTATAACTATAAATTTCCTTTTGAAGTGGCTTTCTTAGTTTTTGAATCAAGAAATTTTCATCAATGGAGCTCAATTTGATTTACCTTTCCTTGGCACCTTGGCTTGGATGATTAGCTTGGATTAGCTTATGAATTTGGCATGGTAACACTACTCAAAAGGTTTATCTTCATCTATCTAAGTATTTTAACATTAAACAAATATATATATTAGATATAAATAGGTATGGCCTTGTATTTATAGACCTAAAAGTTGACTCTCACCCAAGGTGAGTTAAGGTTGAGTTTAAAAGTGGATTGAGCTCAAACTAACCCTAAGTGAGTTGAGTTTAACTCCAATTGAGTTAATTTTTTTCATGTAATTATGTTTTTAAATTACTAGGCATGGATCTCAAATTAGATATTTTGAGATATTTTTAAAAAGCTTGACAACCAATAAAGGCAATAATGAAAATGCTTAATAGTTTGATTTTTGGAATTTCAATTTTTACATATTCATTAATTACAATTGGATAATTCAACTAATAAGTTTATCATATTTAATTAGATGATTCATTTTTATTATAATTTTATCTCTTTTAATATTTGATCAATTTTCCCACTTAAATTATTCATAAGCGAAATTGCTAGTTGTTAGGTCATAATCTGATGGGATGAATCCCTGAGAGCTTATTATTGTGTATTGGCTAGTATCCCAAATAATGATGACCCAACATAATTATAAGATTTGATGAATGGTGTATAGATTAAATTAGGATGTTTAGTTATTCCTAGGCTTAATATTTAATTTTTGGTAGAAATTAGTCTAAAGTATAGTTTAAAGCTAGTTATGGATGGAATGGGGTGTCTACAGGTTTCCCTTATTTGGAAAGGCATTAAAACTTATAGAAACAATAGCATACTATAAAATAATGAAAAATCCATTAATAAATAAAGATGATAATTAATGAATAAGAATCTCTAAACAATGTTTGGGAAGCCTATAATGATACCCACTTGAGGGAGTGGATGATAAATATTATTGATGGAGGGTCCCTAAAAAATAAGTAAGAGTTAGAATGGAATTAATCAATGGGTGAGATTAATCCAATTTATATAATGCTTTCACATATTGATTTAAAAAATTAATGATTTTCCCAAAGGTGTTTATAATTAATAACAAAGATTGAGACATTGATTTTTCTAAAGATGGTTATAATCAGTGGCATAGGCACATGTCCTAATAGGGTAGATGAGTCAAAATAATGATTTTCCCATAGGTGGTTATAATCATTAAGATTACCTATACTGATTAATTATTTTTGGTTATGCCCCATTAGGGTAGAGTGGCAATCATAACTCAAGGATATAACCTATCATATAAATTATAGATGAGCAAGTGAAAATGTAGATGAGATGTTCTAATGACTAAAGAAGCCACAAATAACTAGGCACATGAGGATTCACAAAGTGATGAAAGAGATTATTAGAATAATAAAGGTGGTTGATATGACTTGAGATATGTCATGTATCCAAGTCTTGTCTACATAGTCTAAATAGACCTGAAGACAATGTAGTTTACCCAAATGTGGGAAAAAATGGAATGAGGAATAGAATAGAAGAATAAAAATTAATCAATTTGAATGATTTATTCATATATACCAATGCAAAGATGTTCATCCTTACTATCATTGAGATAACTAGAATGTTGAATGGGTTGATTCGATCAAGGATGATGAGAGGATTTTCCAAGGTGAACCATGAGAATTTAATGTGGAACAATTAATTGTAAGATTTCTTGAGCTATGTTTTCTTATAACACTTGATGGTATGCAACATGATATAAAACACCATAATAACTTAGCTATAACATGCATAAGGATTAACTCCCAATCCAATAAACAATTGAAAATAATGTACTAATAATAAAAACTATGATGATAATGGAAAAATATAAATATGAATGGACTCAAGAATAGTGCATAAGGAATCACCTAATTAACACATATAGAATGAATCAAGGCACAATACTGAAATCAAACAAATAAGAAAACAAACAACAAATAGCTAAGCCAATAAATAGAAAACCTGAAAGTAAAAGCAAGAGATCACATCCTATCATCAATGAACTCAATATAGATGTGTGAATGCTCAATGGAATGATAAATAAGTGGTGACCCCAAAAAAGGATACATATAAAGGGAATATCACACCTCTAATGAAAATGGAATAAAATAAAACCAATAATGGATTTTTCCCCTTTAAGGTAGATCAAGGATGGTTGACTAGGTGTAGATAGGACAAATGTTCTTAGATGTGGAGGATTTATATCTCTCAAGGAGATTATAAGCTGATTTTCTAATTTTTAGGATTTTGAAATTTTTTTAATGTTTTTGGAAATTTGAGGTATCTTAACTTATTATAAATTGACAAGACACTGATCTCAAAACAATATGAGCATTGTCATATCTTAATCACAAAATAACTAATGTTAGAAAAGGGTGATTAAGTTAACTTCAATAGAAATAAAGTGTTGCTTACATAGTCCCAAAATAGGACCTCAAGTCACATTAGTTTCTCTTTTTAGTGAAGGAATCAACTAGGTAAAAAAAACGGTCTCAAATTTAAGCAAATGATATAGAATAACATAGGAATGGTAAGGTGCTTCAATAAGGAATAGTTAAAGGTGTTGTTCCTAATTTTCCCATAGGCAATTATAATTAGGAAACAATGACATAGATCAATGGTAATAATTTTCCCAAAGGTGGTTATAATTAGTATCATGGAGTGGGATATGTATTTTTACAAAGGTAATTATATCTAATAACACTCAGAATGAAATGAAAAAATAAATGAGGGATGCAACTACAAAACCACTATCATATTAGTCCAAGATATTGCCTCTATCTAGAATACTAAATAAAATACTAAAATTTCATCTGAATCCCCTCACTGAAGGTGATAAAAAAACTAATGGATTAGAACCAAGGTCAAAATGGGTAGGCAGAAAAGTTAAAAACAACTTTGGTCTCTAGAAAAGGCATGGTAGGATGGTAAGGTAAGGCAAAGGGAAAGGCAAGATGATGCTATGATAAAAGGGATATAATGATAATAGGGTTACCCTAAAGTGATAAGTTAATGGAAATGGTAGGGTATGGAATAATGGCAAGGTGAATGAAAAATGAAAGGCATGATAAACAATGAGGTAGGAAAAATGTGTAGTAAATGATTTTATTATTCCTGTAAATCAAGAGATGTAGATCCTGATGAACATATGATACAACTAAAATAGTCTATCATGTTTAAATTGATATCCTAAACCTCTTCTAAATATCTACTCTATCAAGAATCTATTATTGTTTTACTATTTTTGGGAAACTATATGTGTTTAATTTCTTAATTAGTAAAGGGTCTGGATTAATCCTAAAAATTACTGAATAGTAATATGCCTAGGTTAACCTACTAGTTTTGCTAAATATAGATTTGATTAGTAAATAGGGGATAGGATGTAAATTAATCTAATTTTTGAATTTAAAGAAAGTATTTTGGAAATGCAAATCACTAATATGACTAGGTGGATTGTTAGAAATAAGACCTAATTTTTTTACCTAGATAGTAGCACCAAAAAGTAGACACTTTGGGGTCTAGTGATATAGTCCTATTTTTGGCACTATAATCCTTTTGATCTACATTGTTAGATCCTTTTAGGTTCTATCCCTCAGCTCTAAGAGACCCTACATATAATATTTTAGCTTTTGGAAGTCAACAAGTCTTGTCGAGTGTCTATTTCCATCTTCAGTACCTGTACTTGTCTATGCACATGGAAACAAAAAAATAGATTAAATGCCAAAGGTGGAAAAACTAGGTTAGGGGAAGAATGATCACACAATATAGAACACCTGCTATTTTTATTACTTCCTACATTAAACCTCAAGTTATGGTCTTAGATTCAATGTAATTCTCCCTTAGGGAATGTACTTAGTCAACATGCATGATTGATGCAAGAATGAAATTCACTTAGGCCCTTCCTTGATCAAGCATGCAAATATAAGTGTGATGTAGAAAAGTTGAGATATACTATTGATTGATTTTTATTATGTCTAGTGTGCCAAAGTAGTAAGTGTAAGATATAAAATGTCTTGTGAAGTCCTTTATATAAGAGACTCTTTATTTCAAATTTTGGAGCTTTATTTACATTTGGATGACAAAGGGGAGACTTAGGAATGAAGTAAATAAAGGTACTGGGACCTATCTAGTGGATAAAACTAATCATTGGGGGTCATATTGACTTTGTATAATAGCACTAGAAACTAGACACCCTAGGTTTAAATGCTATAGTCTAGTTTTTGGTGCTATTATCTAGGGGGTTTGGGACCTAGGGTAATGGATCAAGGTCCAAAAGAGGTCTCTAGGCCTGAAAGGGTCAATCCTGTTAAGCTATGAATGACTAGGAATTAGTAAAGAGATGTTTAGGGAATATAGTGAAACCAAGATAAGACAGATAGAAGGATATGATTAAATACAAACAAAGCTCATATTATAAAATTGGAGTCTCTTATGAAAGTACCATGAAAAGACATAATATGTATGTTTGCTTGACCAATTTAGATTGATTAAATTTGCCCCCCTTTTATTCTATTAATTTAATGAAATGAACTAATAGAGTAAAAGAAAGAGAAAAGATGCATACCTAGACATACTTGTGTGAAGATACGTGTGTTAAAAGGGTCCAACTTCCTAGCCAGGGAGGTGGATTGAAGAACTGAAATATTTCTAAAGGAAAAGAAGGAATCCATTCAATAAATTTCCCCTAAACTAATCATGAATAGTGCCTAGGAATGAGAAGGAATCCTTACAATAGATGCCCCCTGTAGTGTATTTGAATAATATAAACTAGATTTGAGAAGTGCTTTGAGGTCTAAAACCAATGCTTATCCTTTGTCCTACACAAACTCATGGGTCTAAGTAATATTATGGACCTATCATTGTAGATGACCATATGATCCATCTTGCTGACAACTTGAGTAATGCTTGGGTGTATACTAAAAATGCAGGTAAAATGTGTAAGAAGAAAATGGCATGTCCTACCATCTCAATCTATATAATCATTGAAGATGAAGGAAATGAACATGTATACCATGCCCCCAAATATAGTATATGAGTGATGCATTTGATAATCTAGAAATTTATATATCTATAAACTAAAAGTGTATCCCTTGAATGTCTTGTGTAATGCTAAGTGACCCAATCTAGTTTGAATCATTGTATAGTTTGACCAATTTGAGATGAGTAATGGTAAGTGACCCCTAGAGTCTGAACCACTTATGAAATATTTAACCAATCTAAACTAAGTAATTATAAGTGACCCAAATATTTTGAACCACTTGTGAAATCTTTGACCAATCTGAGCTGAGTAATGCTAAGTGACCCCTAGAGTCTAAACCACTTGTGAAATATTTGACCAATATGAGCGAAGTAATGCTAAGTGACTCATGAATTCTAAACCACTTATGAAATCTTTGACCAATCTAAGTTGAGTATGTAGTGCTATTAATTTAGATACTAAAGGTGTAAAAACCATGTTGAGTGACCCATGTAGCCTAAATCATTGAATGTTTTGATCATTTTGAGCTGAATCTTGATAGTTTAACAATTAGGTGCATAAGAACTATGATGTACTAGATATGTATACTAGATAAAATATGGAAGTAAAGATATTATAAATGATTCCCCCCTTTTGGGCAAAAGGATGATATCTAAGATAGAGGACGTTGAGACAAAAGTGATGACTAGCGGTAAGATGTATAGAAATGTGGTTGGCATGTAATTTCAGTAAATTGAAGGCTTAGTGTTTAAATTGATGAGATTGAACTATTAGGAGTGAAAGGTATCTTTGGTTGATTAGGATCAAAAATAACATCTAGGTTTTATGAGCTATATAGGAGATATTGTACCCTAGTAATGAAATGAGGTAAAAATAGATTTAATGGGATGAAAGATTGATTTGATCGAATAGGCTAGGTTATTTGAATGTTTTTGAATAGGTGTTTGACTTTTAGGGATTAACCTAGGTATAAAATAGGTGTAGAGACATGTGTGTCATAGTAGGTAAAAAAAATATTAAGAAAGATAGTCCTACTTTATTGTAAAGGTTTCAGTGTTATGAGGCTGAGGAACAAAATGGTTTGCAAAATGGAGCTACAGAGCTCAAGTTATTGTCAAAATAAAATGTTGCTTTTTGTTTAGAAAGGTGTTTGATATAGGAAGGATTTAACTGATTAATTATTCATTTGTTAATTTTTTATTTGTAAATTGGAGCTATAGAGTTAGAGGATGCTTAGGAGATTATTATCCCCCATGAATCACTATGAGCATCTAGTTGCATAGATTCAGGCTAGTGAGGGAGTTGCCCTGGTGGGTAATGACAATCCTTTGATTTTTATATGTTTGTAAGGCTTGATTTTTTCAAAATTTTAGTTGTTTTGAGCCATTTTTAATAAATTTTTAAAATGGTTAACTAATTCTAGTGCTAATCTCATAGGTTCAGTGCTACTATCCTAAATTTAGCATTATTGTCTAGGTTGCAGTGCTAGTGTCCTACAACACTAGTGTCCATTGTGGATGAATTTTTTAATTTTTGAGTTATTATTTCTCTAATATTTCTTAGGTGTTTTTTATCTAACATATAGTATATTTCATGGTGTTTTTGAAGGTGAGTTATATATGTGAGAGTTACATAGAGGCCAAGTTATGGAGATTCTAAGACTACTACCTTTATCAACTGATGAAAGGGTTGTGATGGATAGAGCTAGACTGGGATACATATGTGATTTTGGTAGAGTGTAATGGGATAGATATTTGATCATTACATTATGTGAGAGGTGGAATGTTAATACATACATATTCTAACTTTTGATAGGGGAGATTACTATGACTCTAGAGGATGTGTATCAAATTTTACGCTTGTCGATCGGTGGGTGGTGAGTATCGCTACAAGATGACATAGGTGTGAATGACATTGACCAAGCACCAAGATAATTTTTAGGTGCACCTATAGGAGTACACCATAGGGGTAATGAGAGTGATATTTTACTATTGATTATTATGTATTCAAGTGTTCTACTTTTTTAGAAGTGGTTGGCTATCTTATTGGTTTCTTTTATTGTTATGGATGGTAGTGGAGTATCTATTTCTTATAGGATACATAGAATGGTTCAAAGTATTGAGATGTATGGTACCATGTTTTCATGGGGGAGGACCATGATTTCTCATTTTTATAAATATTTGTATATATTTATGTAGGAGTATTTTAGTGGTACTATGGGTACAACCACTTTGTTACATTCTTGGGCTTATGAGCATATATTGGTTATGTGGATGATTGGTTTGCCAAGGGTGAGTTTGTCATATCCATATCCATTTTATGAGCATTAGAATAGTGATTTGGCTATTTTATCCCCTAGAATAGACCACTATAGGTGGTCTCTAGACATATTGGTGGCTGATGACATTAGATGAAGGCCCTAGAGAGGATTTCTTGGATAGCTAGCGGATAGAAGTAACTACATCTTATGAGAGTGAGTTATTAGTTACATGATCATTGGTCTAGAGTTTATGAGTGCTTTCAGTATGAGCATGTGACTAGGGATTTTAGAGTTCTATAGGATGTTCATCTTCTATCATGGATATGGTTGAGTAGTGCACAAGCACCAATGAGAGTGGGAGCTCATCCTAGACCAACTAAGGTGGACTTAGTACCATTACCATTGCATGCATGAGATGAGTTTATAGATGTTCCTAATTTAGATGATATGGGATGCACTGAGAGGTACATGGTGTGGTGGTTAAGGCATCAATGGGATACACTATATCTAACTAGTGTGATAGATGTTCCTATATATGAGTAGTATAAGCCAATTCAGAGGGTGGTAGGTGAGTGGTTATAATGTGATCTTGTAACTTATATGTATGTTTTGTTATTACTTGTAGATTATGTGTAACTAATAAAAGTGTAATGTTGTGTACCTAGGTGAGGTGGTGGATGTCCAAGGTGAGGCACGTATTGAAGTTAGTGGTGGGGATGATGTGTTTTGGGAGACTATTATTGAGTCTACAATATGTGAGCTTACATGGCATATTCATGATGATTCTATGGAGGTTTTGATAGAGAGAGATATAGTTACGACTAGTGTTTATGCTCACTTATTTGACTGAGATACTATAGCTACAACTACCTATGTTAAGGTAGTAAGAGAGAGAGATGAGCTGAGAGCTGAGTGAGATAGACATATGATGCTTCCTCTAGATGATAAAGCAATGAGATCTAAGATTATGGATCACTATATGGATCATTAGTAGTGACATGTAGATTTGTGTGAGGTGTATGGTCATTAATTGGAACAAGACACTTATCACAAGAGGTGTTTATGATCTCGAGGAGGTGGAGAGTCATCGAGTGCTAGACATGGTTATGGGCCATCACCAGAGGAGAGAGTGAGGGAATGACCCCCTTTTATGATTTATTGACCCTAACATGATGTATATGTTTTTAAAAACTTTGTGATAAATGTGTGTGTGTGTGTGTGTGTGTGTGTGTGTGTGTGTGTGTGTGTGTGTGTGTGTGTGTGTGTGTGTGTGTGTGTGTGTGTGTAGATAATTGTTTGATTTTGAAACTCATGTTATACTCCCATTATGGTTTCTAGATTATACTGGTACTATAATGTTGTGGTTTGGAATAATTTATTTGATGTTTGATGTTGAAGTTGTTTATGCTTGGTAAATAGTATGTAGGATATGTGATTTGTTTGTGTTGATATATTTGGTAAGATGATATCTAGGATATGTTTGGATGTAATTGTTTGATTTGTAATCATATGTAAGTGAAAATCTTATTGGGTTTTTGTAATTGGTAATATTGATTTGGTAAACTGAATTAGTTTGTAAGTAGGATATAAGTAAGGTATAGCTTTTGAGATTGGTAACTTGTTTAGATAAGTTAAATTATTTCAAGATTAGTAAAAGGTTTGTATCAATTGATTTGGTAAGATCTCGAATTTAATAGGTTGGTTCTTAGCTAGGGATGGCTATTTGGGATTGGTGATGTTAGTTTTTAGTAAAAGGGAAAAATTAGATAGACTTATGTGCATATTACCTTCCCAAGAGTGGCTAAAGAATACAAAGGTTAGCTAGACCTTTGGCTCCATCATTGCCCTACTAAGTGAACCTATAAACTGATGTTGAAATGAATGTATATTGTATCACAATGTGTTATAATACTATCTAAACCCTGATAACCAAGTAAACAAGTGCCCATATTGCTCATGTTATGGAAAAACCTATCTTGAAGCTGATGATGAATGTGATGTACTAATTGTAGCAGGTTGTGATAACTATGGAAAATGTAATCTGATTGGCTATGTTGTTGAAACTTTATGTTATATAGAATGTTCATTTAATCTCAAATGTAGTGGATTGTTGTGTGAAATAGGACCTATAAATTCTACCCAGAGTGAATATCTCTCTAAATCTATGCTCTATTATGGTGCCTCTAACTCTATTGGATATGTATATGGAATTTCACTATGTATACCATAGACTACACTGCTATATGTGGGTTGTTTGTGTTGTAATAGTTTATAAAATTTTTGAATATATGAAATAGGAGATCTCCTGTGAGATTCTATCCTATGAGCCACATGACTCATGTGATGAATGATCAATGACTCCTACGAAGGAATGTCCTGGGATGACTCAGTCATGGAGGAATGAGGTCTAGAGTTCCATGATGAAGGACATCTTTGTGCCCACTATGTGAATGCTATAAATCCATGAACAACACATCTAGAAATACAATCATGGAGTTTGAAACAATTATCATCATTGTGTCCATGGATATGATGATAATTACAAAATGGCTAATATAGATGTTTATTAAAAATATGTGGATCTCATCGATGAATAAAAGGTAATGTGATTAACCTCCTATCTAGTAGTGATGATAATATGATATATGGGCTATCTCATTATGAATAAAAATATAGTGGTAATTTTTGGTGGTTCTTTATATTGCATAATGTAGGTTGTGTTTTGAAAACTTGCTCTTTATTCTTGACTAGTTGTTTTTATAGTTGTGGTCTCCTATCTTGTCTAGGACATGGTAGATATTGAGTGGTAAGAGCTATAACTAAATATGCTACTATTAAATCTAGAGTGATTTAATCCATTAAATCTATCTCAATCAATCCCAATTTATTTTCCAATACTAGAACTGTGTAACATAAATGTCTAAAATAAGGCTTTATCAGATAAATTATATGTTTAAGGAGAGATTGACAAAGCCCCTTAATAAATATATGTTGAACCTCTAGGTCTTTTGGTTTGTATATCAATATTAACAAATGACCCTTAAATATTAAGATGTACTCACTTAATGGCTCTAAAGAATTTTGATGTAGTGTGACAAGTTTCTGATATGTAATATGAGGGATTGTGTTTTTACTATAATTCCTAAGAAATGCCTCCTATCCATAATCATATATGTGCAATGAACTGATGGGGATTAGATGAAAGAACCAATTTTATGCTTCCCCCACTAATGCATACTAAAATACCTTGATTAGAATCAAATGGATTGCATGAAGTGGTAAATCCTTTTGAAAGGCTTGAAGATGTGATAATGGATCTCCAGTTCCATTAAATTGAGGTAATGATGGTGTCTATAAATGCTTAGGAAATGTGGATTTTATGAATGTCTTTTAAACAGGGTTACCATGTAGATCATTGGCATCAATCCAAAATTTATAAGCTTTGTTTTCCAATGTAAGAAGATGTACTTGGTGTTTTAATTCACTAATTTCATGTATCAAGGAAAGGATCTCCTAGGATGGTACATTAGTATCTTGAAGTGGTTCATTTAATCATTGAATTTGATTGTTAATTTTAACCATGAAAATGCTACATTTAGCAATGGGATCATAAAGAGGAGGTGTACTGACTTGAACCTTAGGATTAATAGTAGCTTGGAACTTGTGAGAGGGATGTGGACTACCATTCTCTTTGGGTGATGGGTGAGAACTGGGTTCTACTATAGTGAGGGGTATCTTGGGAGATTCATTAATATCTTTATGTTTTATTGAATCACATTCTAAATTAGTAGAAGATGTGCTTGTAATATTAACATGTGCATGATTGGAAATAGAATCATTCATAGTTTTAGAATCAACATTTTGGCATGCATGAGACTTGAGAGAAGGGTTAGAAGCATGAGATGTAGTTTCTTCTTCATTATATACATAGTATTCATCATTATTCCATGCATTATCACAATATTCATTTTTTTCATTTGAAATAAAAGAATTTGAATCATCATTTTCATATTCATCTACATTTTCATATTCATTTCCATGTTCACTATTGTATTCATAATCACTTCCATCATTTATAGGGAGAGGTGAAAGAGTAAGATTTGATTATTTTGTAATATGCAATAATTTATTATTGGAATTTGGAATATCATGTGTATCTATGCTATCCATGGATGGAATATGTAAATTTCCTTAATTTTTAGCATGTGAAGTAAGAGTAGAAGAGTTATCATTTGAACATTATTTTGAAAGAGTAGAGTTAGGAACACATAATGCATCACTTGAACTATGCTTTGGTAATTTTATTCTATTGCATTTATATTTTTGTATTCTAAACATAACAATAGCAAAATGTAGAGAGAGATTAGGTTCACATGGAAGTAAATTATCACAAATGAGATGCTCATTTGAAAGTGCATGATTACTTTGTGCATGTTGTGCATTTTACCTAGGAGAATCAAGTGAGAAGTATTTTTCCCATTTATCAAAATTATTTTCATTAGAAGAAGGAATACAGGAGATGGGTTTAAGAAAAAAACATTCATATATTTGTGATTCATCCTCATCATTACATACATCATCATATTCTTCATTACAACCATAGTCATTATCTTCACTATAAATCAAATCATTTTCTATAGTTTTAGCTAATGTGTAATTTGGCAAATTTGTCAAATCATTGTCATAATTGTGAGAAAATTTCAGAATTTTATCGAAGGGATGAGAAGGATGAGGTGACTTTGTGGCTAGTTTGTCACCAAAGATAATTTTAAAAATTAATATAAAGCAAATAAATGCACAAAGAACTACTAACATTGAATTTTGAAAATTATTTTTTCTAACCCAAATAATTTACAATAAATTCAAAGTATTTTTCTAAAAATTGAGATAGTAATTTGAGGTTTGAGGACCTAGTTTGGGAATCTAGGGTTTTTAGCTTGGGTTTTTAGAATTGTTGAAAATTATATAATAATTTGAAATTGTAAAATTATTTTTAAAATGGAATAATTGTACAAAAATTTATAAGTGAATTAAAATTTGGAAAATTAAATTTTTGAATAAGAAACTACTAATTTTTAAATTTTTAAATAAGTTTTTACATGGTAATTATTTTACAAAAATTCCAAATATATTTGTCTAAAATTGGCTAGGAGGTAAGCTTGTTGTTAGATGACATAGTTTTGAAATCTAGGGTTTTAGTAAATTTATTGAAAACATTTCATTTTATTTGTAGTTTTTTTATGTATAAATTTAGGAAAATATTGTTAAAATTTAGAAATAATGAGACCTAGGGTTTTATGGTTTTTGTAAAAAAATTTGAAGTCAGGTTCATCAAATGTTTTGCTATTTTTGGGAAATTGTATGTGTTTAATTTCCTAATTAGTAAAGGGTATGGATTAATCTAAAAAATTAGTGAATAATAATATGCCTAAGTTAACCTATTAGTTTTGTTAAATTTGGATTTGATCAATTTATTACTAAGAATATCAAACAAGGGATGTGATGTAAACTTATCTAATTTTTGAACTAAAATGGAGGATTTTAGAACTACAAATCACTAATATAACTAGGTAGACTATCAAAAACAAGACCCAAAAGTCCATTTTCTACCTAGATAGTAAGACCAAAAACTAGACACTTTGGGGTCCAGTGTTATAGTCCTATTTTTGGAACTATAGTCCTTTTGATCTACTTTTTTGATATTTTTAGGTTTTATCCCTCAACTTGAGGAGACCCTACATATTATATTTTAGCTTCTAGAAGTCATGAAGTCTCACCAAGTGTCTATTTCCATCTTCAATACCTATACTTATCTATACACATGGAAATAAAATAATAGATCAAATGCCAAAGGGTTAAAAATTGGGTTAGGGGAAGAATGATCACACAATCTAGAACCCTTGCTACTCTTATTTTTTCTTACATTAAGCCTTAAGCTGTGGTCTTATATCTGATGTATTTATCCCTTAGGGAATGTTCTATGTCAATGCACATGATTGATGTAAGAATGAAATTATCTTAGGCCCTTCCTCGATCAAGCATGCAAATCTATATGTGATGTAGAGAAGCTGAGCTATACTATTGACTAATTTATATTAAGTCTAGTGTGCCAAAGTAGTAAGTGTTAGATATAAAATTCCTTGTGAAGTCCTTTATAAAAGAGACTCTTTATTTCAAATTTTGGAGCTTTATTTACATTTGGATGACAAAGGGAATACTTAGGAATGAAGCAAAGAAAGGGACTAGAACCTATTTGATGGAGAAAACTAACCATTGGGGGTCATATTGACCTTAGACAATAGCACTAGAAACTTGACACCCTAGGTTTTAGTGCTATAGTCCAATTTTTGGTGTTATTGTCTAGGGGCTTTGGGACCTGGGGAGATGGGTTAGGGTCCATATAATATATTGAAACCAAGATAAGATAGAAAGACCTCACTAAATATGAAAAAAACTCATATTATCTAGTCAGAGTCCCTTGTGAAAGGATCATTAAAAGATATAATATGTGTGTTTTCTTGACCAATTCAGGGTGATTAAAACTATATATTTGGACTCTAATAATGTGGTTTTGATTTTTTTTAGTCTTTGAATATGGTTCATCCAAAATTAAATAAAATATATGTTCATATCCTCTATAAAGGAAAGTGCAAACATGGATGGTAAATATGGATAAATATTGGCTAATAGGTATAATTTGGAAATGGAAGGATGGAACATAATAAAATGTATAATGGTTGGGAAATAAATGAAGATCAGGATTACAAGCCACACATACTATTGATGATTCTATATTTGACATAATTTTAGTTTTGGTAGGGCCAAATAATTTTGAATATGCTCTTGATAAGACCACCATATTTTTATAATGTTTGATCCTACCGGTAGATACCATTTAATTATGATGTAGATTGGAATTTGTATTGATGTTATATTTTATAATGTTTTCATCAAGTTGTGAATAACTATTGTGCTCAATTATTGGTCTCTCAAAGAGGTTTTTTCCAATAAATTTATCTTGACTGTCGCATACCACCTCCAAAAAGGTTTCACTATGAAATGTTGAATTTTTACTTTGATTGTCTTCTATCACCTTAAACAAGGTTTCACTAGAAGATATTGAGTTTGGAATTTGATTTTCCCCTAACACCTTTGAAAAGGTTTTACTAGGAGATGGTTTTTTTTCTACATGAATATGGTCTTCATCCCCCTAATATTATTTAACTTATATGTCATCATGGATGCAATTCAATAAAGTATGATTATGTCAGTCCCAAATGACACTTATGGGAGGTGGAATGTCAATATAATGACTATATTTGGTTTTGGTAATGGCATGTGGAATGGAAATGGAAAGTGAAGAGGTAGCACAATCCTTTTATAAGATACTATGATAACTTGTGTTGATGTTGAAGTAATCATCCTCAAAAACTATAAAAGGATCATAGATGTATTCAAATTGATCTGCAAGGCATGTGTAACTAATGTTATTACAACCATGAATGATTTTGATTTTGAGGCTGAGTCTACTTCAATAGACTTCGATTCTAATGTTGAAACTAACATTGATTATACTTTTAATGTTAATTCTGATATTGGTTCAAAAATAGAACCTGACTCTAATGTTGATTCTTCATCTAGTGTGCATGTTACTACAATGATGTAATATTGAGTGTTTAGTATTAGATAAGTAACAGTCTATGATGGCATAATGGGATATTTAAGAATATATTCATCTAATAAGGGTTCAACATAGATTGGCTCATCTAAGTGAATCCCCTAAAAGAGAGTGAATAACTTGAGGGGTGACTCCATAGAGACTGGCTTGTCAAAGTGAGACTCCTTAATGAGGGGGAAAAGGTCAAGATATAACTCCATAAATAATGGATTATCAAAGGGGGGATCTTTAAAAATAAGAAAATGGTCAATATAATTATTTTCCCAAAGGTGGTTATAATCATTAGTAAGTGACTCAACAAAAAATGGCTTGTTAGAGTAAGACACCTTGATAATAAGGAAAGGATCAAAAGGTGATTCATCACAAGTTGAATCATCATGAATAGGTGTTTCAAAAAAAACATTGTAGATTGGTTGGTCCTCTTGGCCTTGGCTTATAATTTGTTATAGAATCTTATTTTTAAACACATCTTAGTCTTTTAGTGATGCCTCTTAGATAGGAATTGATTGGCTCAGTTGTAGATTGATGACCAGCATGGGTTTTATAAAGTTGGGAAATGTTGGTAGTGGATGAAGGATGATAGGTGGTTAGATAATGATCATTTTTTAAATATTCTCATCAAATATATGCTTAACAAAGATTAGTTGTCAGTATAGGATGGTAAATTTGACTCATCTAGTTGCACATGTGAAATATTTTTGGGATAATGAGTTATCATACTTGGAAGGGCCTAAAATGTTAATGGAAGGGAATTGAAAAGCTTAGTTCATGTTGTGAGATAAAGGATGAGGTCATGGAATAATATTGTTAGGGAATTACAAAGTTTGGTTTCTATCACTATAAAAAGAATGAGGTCTTAGAATGGTAATGGTAGGGCATTGAGAATCTTGGTAACTATTGCAAGCTAAAGGATGAGGTCCTATTATGGTAATCCTTATATATTGTGGTGCACCCAAACTGAAAGAGGGTTAATAGTATAGGCAGGGGATCAGGTACCATTAGCATTGAAAGTGATAACTTGGTATGTTAATTAACCCAAATAAGGGGCTGTCACCAAATATTATACTTGAGGGTCATGCCTTTATTCAATGTATAGAATATTATAAGATAAATTAGGATCCATATCATAGTGGTATTATCATTTGAATCTTGACTAAAAGGCTCATTAATCATAAAGTTCAAGTATCTAGGATTATATATTGTCTTACTATGTGTGTAGCGAGGCATGTTTAGATCCATGGATAGGTTACATGATAAATAAAGGGTCCAAATATAATTAACCATTGAGAATTTAAAAAATCACCTTTATATCTTTAAAATACATAGAAATGGAAAAATAACTAAACTAAGAAAGGGTAAGACAAAACAAAATCAAAACTGGTCTAACAGAATGATATTAATTTTTCCAAAGGTGGTTATAATCGACACCAAAAGTATCACATAGATTCAAACTCATTTATGGATAGAGCATTGATTTACTCATAGGTAGTTATAATCAATCACAAAAGTGTCTAAAAAAAGTATAAAAATTGTGAAATAGGGTAAATAAATAGCAATAATTTTACAAAAAGTGGTTATAATCATACTAAAGCAAGGCTAGACTTGGAAACATAAAATAATAATTGAAAAATAAACTAAACTAAGGTAATTAGATCACATGACACTTTGTAATTACTCACTTAAGACTCAAAGTTTGACTCACAAAAAATATTAGAACAAAGGGACTAGGGCATTTGAAAGATTAGCACAACAACCTCAAATAAAACATATGAAAAAAACATGGTTTAAAATTTTGATCTAAATAAGTAACAAAGAAAATAATAATCACTAGGTATAGGCAAGGGGTGTTTAGATTAAATATGAAACCAACCCAAATAACATAATCTAAACACAAAAGGCACACAACCTAATCCTGAATCATATGAGGCTTTACTATGATCCTAATTAGTTTATAATTTTTACTTTGAAAGGTTGAGATTTAGATTTAATGTAAAAAATGCTCAAAGGAAAAATGCTATATGAAAACAAGAAGCATAAATATGAATTTGAAATAAGAAAGGTATAACAAAGGTTCAACATTTGGTTTTAAAATCAACAAGAGATTGGAAAAAATATGATAGCATAATGATGCACTTTCAAACAAATAAAATGGAAAAAGGTTTGGACTAGAATGTCTAAGGCAAATGTTTTAGATGAAATGGGTAGTATGATTGTGCCCCAATTAAACTTGTCACACACACACACACACACACACACACACACACACACACACACACACACACACACACACACACACACACACACACAAAAGTTCAAAAAATGACTGAGGTAAAGTGTGATGTTAAATGGATGATATAACACCTATTCAAACAAAGGAGTGATCTTCAAACATGTTTCATTTTTAATGTGGTATGACAAACTAATAGTTTTGACTCAAGACCATGTAAGTAAAAAGGACAGTAATGATAAAAATACCTAAGTGTAATGTCTTAAATCCTAAAATTGATAAGGTGAATTTGTACTATATAATTTCATCTATATACTTTCTCTTAAGAGGATTTTAAGTTTTTAATCTAGAAAATAAAATTTCATGAAAAGTGAGTTTTTTAGGCCTCCTCTTCTCTCAAGATTTTGTAAGATGACATGAAACTTCAAGATACTAACCATGCATCAATAGAATGTCCATGTCAAGTGGGTTGTCTAAACTATTAATTTTCATCCATTTATAAATGGTCGTATATGTGTGGAAAAAACTAAGGTATGCCATGTCATTTAGATCTATGTTAATTTGTGTGTTCTGAAAAAGTCTTGTCCTTTTCACAACTATTACATCCATCAATTGCTTAGTGTAGTGTGATGTCTGAGTTATTGATATGATCTAAGTTTGATTACTACTAATGAATTTTGTTTATTTACTCAAACAAGCATCTCAGTCAGTTACCCTTAGTTTATATACCCCACCATGGAGTGGGGTTGAAATGATTCCAAGAGATAAATTCTTGGGTCAACACTTCCCTAGAGAACTCGTGGGGAGGTAATGAACTCTTACCAAAAAGAAAAAATGCATGAAATAAAGAAAGTGGAAGGAATTTAGGATAATTTTAGGGTCACCCAAATCACTCATATTTTTGGGAGGGCCTTAATGAATGTCCTTCCATGCTTTTATACCAAAGTGACAAATTTAAAGAGTGAGCATTTTTTATCGCCCAAGTTCTGTAAAGGGGATTGGGGGGTGTGGTGAGGGGGTGAGCATACACATGACACTCATCTTGATAAATAAAACACTCAAAAAAAGTATAAAAATGAAAAATCTTATAAGTATTTAACTAAAATGTGGGTTGATTTTTATAGCACTAAACTAAATATGTAATGAATTTTGATCCCCTTGGCATTGTGTTGAAAACTTTAAAAAAATGAAAAAAAACTCAAGTAAAAATATTTTAAAACACCAAATTTAAATGTGAATTTTACAACTTAGAGTGCCTTTGGGTCATATAAAATATGTTAGTGGATTTAATTGTTGATTGGAAAAGGTGATTCCCTTGAAAATTAACTTGAAAAAATATAAAATCACCTCTTTTTAATGATTTCCTAGTTACACAATAAATTTTTAACTTTGAAATTGTTCTATCACAAAAACACATTAAAAATAGAATACATAAAAACTCAAAATGAGTGATTTCATGTGTCTTAAATAGTTTCAAAACTCTATTTGATGATTTCTCTACTTAGGTAGATGAATTTTCCACTCAGACAAACAATTTCACCCTTAAGATGATAATTTCATGATTTTTGGAAACTTGCAACAAAATACAAAACACATAGGAATGATTTCACAATTTTATAATGATTTTGCTGATAGCAAAAATGATTTCATTACTAATCAAAATGAATTCTTAGCATAAAAATATGATTTCACTCCATTTAAAAATAATTTTACTACTAAAAATAATAATTTCACTTATAAAAATAGTGATTTCACTATTATAAATAACAAATTCACTAATTTGAAACAATTTTGAAGTTAACTAAAAAAATGAAAATGGATTTTTCCTATGGGATGATTTCACAATTTTGCTCAATGATTTTATCATTTATGTGTATAATTTCATAGGTTCATTGGGCCAAGGCTAAAACAAAGTGATTTTGTAGTTTTTTAAGACAAACTCAAATATTCAATTGATGATTTTACAATTTTTTTGTTGTATATGTAGTTACACAGTCATGAATTTTTTAATACATTGTCCAAAGCAAAAACATGGAAAAGTTAGTAATAAATCAATAAATTAAGCTCTATAATGAAGTACTATTGGCTCAAAAAACTCAAGAGACTCCATTCATGCTTCTGGGGTATGTGGTCCCATTGGTTATGCCATCATGTGAATAAGGAGTACATAGATGGGAGGTTAGTCTGGTGTTAGTCAAATAAAACAAAATAAAAATAACACACTAAAATCCTAACACCTCTAACCTAGACACTAGGGGAGCATAATTAATAAACATATAAATTAAAGGACAAATAAAACACAAAATAAGTCATTATTTTACATTATTTAGATCTCCAAATGGCTTGCTGAAGTGGTTTGTGCATCAAGAAATATTCATCAATGGAACTTCATTTGCTTCACTTTTCCTTGCCACCTTGGCTTGGTTGATTGGCTTGGATTGGATTATAAATTTTTCATGGTAAAAATACTTGAAAGGTTTATTTGAATCTATTTTATCATTATAAAATTACACCAAGATAACTTAGATCTCAATAGGTACGGCCTTGTATTTATAGCCTCAAAAGTTAACTCTCATCCAAGGTGAGTTAAGGTTGAGTTTAAATATAGAATGAGTTCAAAATAACCCTAGATTAGTTGAGGCTAACTATACTTGAGTTAAAATTTGTAACGTAATTAAATTTTTCAATTACTAGGCATGTATCTCAAATTATATATTTTGAGATATTTTTTAAAAGCTTAACAACCCATAAAGGCAATGATGAAAAGGCTTAATGTTTTGATTTTTAGAATTTCCATTTTTAGATATTCATTAATTCCAGATGGATAATTTAATTAATAGTTTAATATTATTTAATTATATTATTTTTTTTACTAACATTTTATATGTTTTATGATTTTATCAAGTGCCCCACTTAATGAGTCTATAGGCCAAATTGCTAGTTGTTACATCAAAAGGCTACTTGAGATGAATCTATGAGAGGTTATTATTACATATAGGCTAGTATCCAAAATAGGGATACAAAAAAATGATTTTTAGCTTTGATAAATTATATATAGATGAAATTGGGACATTTTATGATTCTTAGGCTTAATTTACAATGTTTGGTATAAATCAGTTTGAAGTTTGGTAGAAAGCTAGTTGTGGCTAGAATGGGGTGTCTATAATGGAGATTGAAAGAATGGGGGAAGAGGTGGTTTGGATTGAAGGAATAGTGGTTGGTATTATAAGAGCAATGTTTTGTATTATAATATTGGAGACTGCAAGAGTAATGGTTAGAGGGATGGAGACTACATGAGTGGAGACTATAGGAGAAATGGTTGGAGAAATGAAAACAAACCCAGTCGAAAGTGATTGCAAAGGAGTAAAATTAGAAACAACTAGAAAATGCATATTATAAAAAAATATCAAAGACATAAGAAGATAAAATCCTAGGGTACTAGTGAAGAGAGCACCCTTAACAGATTGCTTACCACTGAGGGGTGCCTTTGTTATTAATTCTTACAAGTTCAAAACATTGGCTTGTTGTATCTCTTACTCATCCACCTTATGACTTGGTTAACATTAAATTTAAGTTTTTGCATCTATATTAGTTACATATTTGGATTGAGTCTATGTTCTCTCTATCTTAGGTTTTATTTCATAACAAAGTGTTATCTTTTTAGCATGTGGAGAAGTCACTTATTGGGTAAGAGGGGAAAAGGTCAAACTAGAAGTTATGGCTATTGAATATTCCATAGTGGGTACCATCTCATATTATTTAGAGGATTCAAGGAAAATTATTTCAACCTCTTACCTAATTGTTTTGTCCTTCTCCCATATTATATCTTCTAATAATTTTTATTTGACCTTCCTCAATTCAATACTAGATGTTTGAACTAGAGGAGTATGTTCTTCCTCTTCCTATGAAACACATGTTTTATTTTTTATCACTTGATCTTCATCATTATCTCTAGTATATGATGCTTCCGCTAACACTTTATCTTTATATTATTAAGCTATTATCATAGTAGGTTATGGTTAGGGGTCTTGGAATTAGTATATTGGTTGTTGGTAAGGTCTACCACTCCAAAAGTTAGATTATCTCCATCCCCTTGGTGGTAGGATCCTAAATTTATCTTGACCAAGTGTATGTGATGTTTTTTAATCTATTACCCTCAATAAATATTCACTTAGGCCAATATTTTGAACCCTTTCCTTTGCTTCATCATCATCTTTTGCATTAAGGAATAATAAGTCATGGTTGAATTTTTCATAATGTTTGGGATGTAAAGATTGTGAATATTTTTTTTTACTCTCCCATGGGGGTCCAAATAAATGTGATTCATATTATCCAATATATAATCCATCCTTACATTCCCTACCTCTCTGACATGTCTCTTGTATGTATACTAAATCTTCTTAATAATGAGATGGGAGTTATGGAATGTGTGTTTCTTACTCTTTATCATGTCTTCATCTATAAAATTCCATATTTAAAAAGCAATATATTTTTTATAAAATTTTTTAGGGACACATTTATGGATTTGAACAATATATACCCTTTGTTTAATAACCATGATGATTTTATAGTCTACGTAAACCAATAATCACCGAAATTCATGAGTGTATTGGCAATGCTCTTTGAAATTTTGGCTAAAGGCTAACAATAAATAGCCATCCAAACTTGAGGATATAGCTCATATGAAATTATATTGTTGTTATTTATGTATGCATAATTGTGGATGAATGAATGGAAATCACATATTTTGTTTTTGATATAGTCAGGATTGGGGTTCCAAAAAACCCCATTATGTCTATAAATGGTCCCCATGACTGCATCCAAAATATATGACATCATATAGAAATTTACATGTTGGTGCCTCTTGTCCTTATGTATAATATATTCATGTAGGTGGGAATTTATGACCTCCCCTAATGCATAGCTTCCCTCAAAATTAATGTTTAGGTCAAGTAGGGGTACCCATTCTAGATGCAAGAAATGAATACTTGGGTGGACAAAGAGTCGATTAAACAATTCCATGCCAATACAAATTCCCATCCTTAAATATGTTATTGGGACATGGTTATTGGTATTTTCTTTGATAGTCAAATTCTCACCTAGGAGAATCCATTCCCTACTACTTTTTCGACATTGTTATTTTTCTTCCAAATAATTACACTATGTAAATCAAATGTAGCATCTAGAATTGGTAGGCTTAAATACCTCATGAATTCATCTCAAAATATTTATGAAATGACTATGTTATTGGTGATATAGTGTATACAACCACCATATATAATTATACCTTCAAAAAATAAGTCTCATGGCAAGCTAATGCATGGTATGACTAATGGATTGGAAACCATGTAGTGGAGTGTCTAGCATTTCAATGGCAACAAGTCAGTTTCAAGTTGTTTAACCAATAATAAGATGTCCTTGAATTTTAATGGTCAATGTTATATATGACCTCCCATAGAGCTGACTAATTGGCATGGATTTCATCAAACATAATTTCATCAAAAACCACATCTAGGTATTCTATGGGGTCCTTAATTGATAAATTAGATGGGGGTGGAGTTCATTTATATGCCCTAGATGAATATTCCATTATTATTGGTTGATATTGGTGTGATGAAAGCTATTGAAATTTTAGTCTAAAACTATAGTATGAAAAATAAAAATCTAAATACCTATCATAGATAGTAATTCTTCAAAAATTTCCATTAATAAATTAATTTTAATAAGACCTTTCAAATGGAAAATAGGTACACCAAATGTTATTAAATATCCAAAACATCAATTTTATACCTATAATAAACACATTCCCCAAACACACACATAACCCAAATAGTAAATAAGTCCTCAAAAGGGGGTCCCACTTTTCAAAGAAAATCCAAGGTGGGGTGTGTTGAATAAAACAAATGGTGACTCACAAGGGTGAATACTCCCAATTTTTCAAGAACCCAAAAATATTTGGTCTTGAAATCCAATTATCAACCATGATCCATACTGAAAGAGATGATTAAATAAAAATCATAAAAGAGACTCTTAATAATTCCATGAAACTTTCTATCTTCACTCATACCTTGGTCCTATTTGTGGGAAAGTGATATTATTTATTCCTTGTCAAAAGGTTTTAAATAAAGACATGGGGTGAGCTATAGGTTTAATTTTGATTGGACATTAGGTGCATATAAATTTGGAGAACTTAGGAATTTATATGCTTCCATCTATGTGTCCATATCCTTGATACAAATACCTCTAATCACCTTTTCTTTCTTCCTCCATATTTTCCATGGTGAGTGATATATTTATCTTATTTCATCATGTGGGATTTTAATCCTCTTTGATTTTATTCTAGACTTTTAAGTTATGCCTTTTTTTCTCCTTTCTCTTTCTTTTGAACAAAAAAGGGAATAAGGTGACAACCATGAGCTAGTCTTAGTAAAATTTAGTTATTCACAATCTCCCTATCAACTTTACCCATGTCAATGGTTATTACCTTAAACATGTATTAACATTTAATGTGAATTTGACCTAAGGGGATAAGGAGAGCTTTATACATTTTCATATAACTATGTTAGTAGCTTTTACATACCTGATAGAATCATTAACTTTGTAACATATGCATGTATAACTATCTCATTGCTTACCTATATTAAGAATTCTAAACTATAAGATGAAACACCCACTACTTTGAGTCAGATTCAAAACACATAGGATATTTTTTATTATACCAGGAGTGATCGAGTAGATTGTCACTAAGGAAAACTATTCTATAAATTATGAAAACTACCTAAAATAAACCACTATAATAAGTAAAGAAAACTACCAAAATCAAAGGTAGATAATATAAAAAACATGCACTATTATACTGAAGGAAAATGATTAAAGTTAGGAATCTAACTAATAAAGCAAAACTAAACTAATCCTACCTCTACCAGAACATTAGTTTTTACTAAGAGACCTCTCCAAATGGATTAGCCATGAGATAATGCTTCAAAAATTATCCATTGACCAAATATGTTAGCTCGTTACCTTGGAGGTCCTTCAAATAGAAATCATTGTTACCAAAAATATTACATATCTGATAAGGTCCTATCCATTGTGGGGTTAACTTGTCATTGATTCTTTTCTTCTCATGGGATTTGTCCCATAGTAGCACTCCATCAAAAATCTTGAATGATTCAGATTTCACTCTCTTATTGATCCATATTTTGACTACATCCTAAAGTCTACTAATGTTTTGTAATGTTCTATTCCTAGAATCTTCCATTTTAATGATATGCAATAATCTAGACTCTATCTTTTCATTGGGATCCATGTGTTCCTTCATAAATTGATATGTTGGTAGATTCAACATGATTGGGAACATTGAATGTTTCCCATAAACCAATATATATGGTGATGATTTAAGGGCTTACTTATATTGAGTTCAGTCTACCTATAGTGCATATTTTAGTAAGAGATGCCACTCTCTAGGCTTATCTACAAAAAACTTCTTGATAGAATTAATGAGGTTCTTGTTGGTTGATTCTATCAACCCATTCCCTTAGAGATAGTGATTAAAAGATGATCTTATTATGCTATGATTATCATGGGTCCATTCAATAATCTCAACTAATTGAAATGATGGCCCATTCTCACAAACCAAATAAATAGGTATGTTAAACTTGGTTGTGATATGCTCTTCAAGGAAATTGATCACATCTTGGGCTCTTGAGTTCTTGGTGGCTACTACTTCTATACATCTAGTGTAATAATCTATAGTAGAGAGCACAAACTTGTGCCTACGTAAGGAATTCAGATTTATGACACTGATTAAATTTAAGCCCCATTAGGAAAATGAATTACCTTCAATCATCAGTTGTATTCATATTATTATGTACACCTCTATTTTTAATAACACCTAGCATTCATGGCACATCCTCACATGGAAGTGAGCATCTTTGAAGACTATTGGCTAATAATATCCTACTTTAAGTATTTCATGGGTTATGGTATTTCCATAGAGATGACCACTACCAATATTTTGATGTAGGTTTTCTAAGATCTCCTAAGAATATTTATGTGACACACATCTTAAATAGATGCATCTATATTTTTTCCTATATAGGAATCCATTTATGACCATATAATGAGAAGTGTTGAGACTAAAGGATGTATTTTGCTTTCTCTTGAGTTTTTAGGGGCATCTTCCAATGAGTAAGAACTGAAGAATACCCAAATACCAATCATGTTTGGAAACCTGTGTTTGTTATACCTCTTTTATGGTGATGTGTAGGTCTAGTTTATCCATCAATTAAATAATGCATTGGCCTAAAGCTATATTAGTATGTTTAATTTTAGTATCAAACTCCTAAAATATATCCATATATTTTCCTCTACAGTCCCAATTCATTTTATCCTAGTTTAATATTGATATTAGGATTTGGTACTATGGCTATGGTCTTGTTCTAGAGAATGTAGTGCCTAAAGTTCTTAACTACTTTGACAAGGGTGAAGATTTGGTTTTCAATAAAAGAATATATGAACTCCACCTATTTACTTTGGTGATCATAAAAGTGGTAGGTTTTTCTTCCGTACTATGCATAAGCATGACAACAATGGTATGATCCAAAACAACTAAATACAAAGAGAAGTTTTTAGTGAAATATAGGATTACTAGAACTAAGGCCTTCAAAATATCCTTATTTATGTCTTTGAAACAATTTTTAGCTTTAGGTTTCCACTCCACTTTGGCCTCTTTCTTGAACATTGCATTCAAGGGTCTTAAAATATCTACAAATTCTAATATTAATTCACTCATGAAAACAATCTTCTCAAAGAAGGACTTGAGCTCCTTTTTGTTGTTTGGAAACATTATTTTTTAAATCCCCTAAATTCTATCTAGGTCAATGGTGATCCCATGTTTAATGATAATGTGGTCTATTAGATTGCCTTTGATAATGACACATATACTCTTTTAGTGGTTTAGTGAGATACTAAACTTCATGCACCTTTCAAAAATGGACTGAAGATGGTCAATATGATCAACTTTGTTCTTAGAGAAAATAGTGAGATCATCCATGTATATAATTATTCATTTGAATATCAATCCTTGGAATTCATGATCCATCACTCTTTAAAAATTATCTCTAGCATTGATCAGTCCAAATGAAATTTTATTATATGCATATGTTCCCCTTTTGTATGCATATGCTCCCACTTTTTTAGTAAACATTATTTTCATCTTATCTTCAGATTCTACCTATACTTGATTATATCCTAAAACTATGTCTAAGAAAGACATCATTCCAAAACCACTCATAATTTGTATCACCTCATGTAAGGAAGGAAGAGGATAATTTTCTTTCTTATAAGCTTTATTCATGTTTTTAAAATTGATATAATCTAATTTTTCCACTCATTGTCTTGACTAGAACTAGATTAGCCACCGGAGTTGAATGCTAGAAAAGAAAAAATATCTGAGAAACTAATATCTTATCTGATTATTTTTAGATCAATGACTCCAAGATAGGATTAACCAACATTTTCCTCTTCTTAAATGGTTTATGATCAGGCTTGAGTGGAATTATACGGGTGATGAATTTAGGATTAAATATCCTTGAATCATCATAGATCCATATAATTACATATTTATACTTGATAATTACCTCCTTGACCTTTTTCCTTTTGTTAGGAGTGCATCTTAAGCCAATATTAATGAGGTGTACATTTTTTAATCACCCATGTTTTTTGAGCTAAACTCAAATTCAATAACTTTGATCTACCTTTGTTTTTATGCTTAAAGATCTATATCAAATGTCCTTTCCAATGAAACCATACCTAATGGGAAACCATCTCATTTAGTTTCATAGCTTCCTCTTCATCCAATTATTCATGTCACTTATGGCTTGTTTCCTCATAATCAATTATCTAAGACTTAAATTGTCCTACATTTTTCAAAAACTAGATGATCTATTGGTCATCATCAAACACTTTAAATTTTTCAACATTTTCTAGTACTAAGGGGGCAAGGTACCAATTTTATGGATAATTTATTCACTTTTAATCCTTTAGGGGTACCAAATTTATATCTAAAGTAGCTAGTGAATTGGCATATTGGTTTTGTTCTTTTCAAATGGCCACTATGTTGAAAGACTCAATTGATTTAGTTATATCTTTGGATCTATGATTGTACTTCTTTAAATATGACAATTTACATTGGTAATTATTCCTAACTTAGTTAATCACCAATTATAAGTCTCCATATACTAGTAGTTCCTTGACATTATTTTTGAGGTCAAATTGTAAGCTTAAAATCAGATCTTCATACTCTGCTCTATTATTGGTGCAAAGAAACTAGATATTATATGTTTATAAGTATTTATTTACTTTTGAATCAACTAATTTGATGCAAATACCTGATCCTTATTTATTCTTACTCCATCAAAATGGATGGTTCATGATTGGGAAGGTCCCTAAATTTTTATCTGCATTTCATGCCTCATAGTAAATGTATAAAATCCAAGACTAGGATACTTATAACTTACTTATTCATTGGTGCTATTTTAATATATAATAGGATGCTTCATCCTAGGCTCTAGATCAATCCTAATTTGGTTTTCAATGCCTCTCCATGGTAGATAAATATGAAATAAGTCCATACAAAGATATCCATTTACAATCTTTGACAAATATCTACTCAATAGAAACCCATATCCTTAAAAAATATCCACCAACAATATGTTTATGGTCATCTATACTCATTATTCTAAAGCAAAATTTATTCTTACATCATTAAGTTACCCCAAAATAGACACTATTATCTTATCCATCTATGACACAATCCTCTTAGATAGACTCAGGGTCAAACCAAGCTTTTGACAAACATAATTTTTCATTACCATTATTGAAGCTCTAGAATCTACCAAGAAATTTTATATGTTCTTGACAAGTTCCTAAATGGTTAGTAAGAAAGTGGGGACATTAGGATTGATTTTGTATATTAAATTTGTGTTGGTTATTTTGGAATATTTTATAATAGACTTACCTTTGATAGAATTCCATAAGAGCTCCTTTTACTCTATGATTTGTCAATTCATGAAGAGTAATATTATCCTTGTTCTTCTTCATATCCACAATAATGTTGTATCCTCCCTTACTCTATCCCTTTCTATGCTAAGGTTGACCATTCCCTTTTGGGGAGGATGATTATTGTCAACTTTAGGATTTGGGGGAATAATTGTGTTATTAGGAGTAGAAGTGGTGAGAGGTTGTCTATTCCATAGATTGTAATTGTTCTTGTTAAACTATTAGAATGCTTGTAATTCATCAGAATTATCCTCTAAACAATTATCATATTAATTAGGGAAGGGAGAATCATAGGTTTAAAAGACCATAGTTAAACTTGAAGGGCCATATTCATGAGGGAAATTTAGAGGATTCATAATTTGATATTTTTAATCATTTCCCTTGAAAATATTTTTCAAAGGTTTCACAAAACTATACATAGTCCAGTTCCCCATGTTGTGATGTGTTGTGGACACTACACTAATTTTAAAAATTTATCTCCATGATATTGATTTTTGATAGCTTATTAGACTATTATTGTTCTATAATGCTGGTGGCCTTGTTGAAAGGCTTGTTGTATCTTAAAAATCTAGAATTCTAATTGTAATTCTGATTAGTGGTATTACCCATCCTTTTTTACATATTCAAGAAATCATTTCTAAAATTTTGGATCATTCTTTATATAGAATTTAATTTAGCTTTGATACAATCATAATTCTGAGTGACTAATGCATTGGTTTAATCATGATGTTAATTATGTGAGTTTTAATGATGTTCATTCCTTTGTGCTTGATTATTCAAGAATCTATAATTATGATTTGTTTTTTGTTGTATCATGGGAGGTAGAGTGTATAACTGATTTTGGCTGAATGTAAGGGCATTTTGATTAGCATGTGGATTAGGATTCAAATATATAAGTATATTATTGAACATTTGGCCTTCTAAATTTTGAGGACTATGTTTTGGATTGAGCTATTTGTCAATATTATTATCTTCATGGAAGCCCAAAGGTAAAGTATTGTTAGTGGAATCTCTTCACAATAACATTGTAGTAATGGTATCTAGAGTGTTTTTGTATATTTAGAGCATTAAATCTATGTCTAGCTTATTTATACATGGAATTCAATTGAGTATACATCTTTGAAAGCTTGCATTGAAGACATGATTTGACTCATTGGGTTCCCTCTTCATGTTGGTGAAATGTTGATACACAAAAATTCAATTAGTCACTTTCCAAAATTATACAATAAATGTATTTTGACACTCATTCCATGAGGTGATAGAATTTTCCTATAAATTGAGATAACAATCATAATAAGAATCTTGCATAATAAATGTAAAAGGCGTGCATGCAACATCCTCATGGGTGGCATTCATTAATTTAAAAACAAGATTGAAATATTTGATAAGGTAAGCAAATACTTATCTAGAGGCCTTGGTAGAATGTGTTCATCCCTAAGGATGGCAATAGTATATTTGACTAACCAAGGTTGAGTTATAGGAAGATTGATAAGTGGGGTGTTTCTTATAGGGGAAGGAATTCTATCTCAATGTATCTTAAGGATGATAGGTATTATTATAGGCCTCCTATTATTTTTAAAAATTGAAAGCAAAAGGATAGCATGGGACCTAGACCTTGTTAATCTCCTAGACATCTCAAGTGCAACTCTATATAGTGACTAATCTATACTGTTGAGTAAAAACATAAGTGTACCCTCCTAGTGCCAAATTTTATTTATATGTTTATTTGGGTTTTATTAACACTAAAAAATATTAAATGAGGTATCCCATAACATTTTTGGATCTATATAGAGCAAGTTTTAACTCTAGGGCATGAGTTACAAGTATGCATTTTAAAAAACCAAGTGATGTAATATAGGTTGAGATTGTTGGTTGTTTAACCAAGTTTCATAGATGATGGCATGGAATATAATATAAAGCAATCACTAAGTGAGTTGGATGGGTGGAGAATTATTTTATGGTTGGTGGATCTCAAAGAAACTCAAAAAAGGAAATAAGGGTAAGGTAGAAAACAAATCTCTATGTTCCTAAAAGGCCACTTCTAAGACTATTTCTTTGGTGGAAAAGTATCTCCAAGCCTAGTGTTTGACACTTGTAGATATTGCATCCTCACAAAAAATATTAATTAGTAGTATAGGAAAATAAGTATAGGAGGCTCAGTGGTCTCAACTGAAGGTTAATCTCCTTAGGGCTATTATTACACTCCCTTATATGAGAGATTACAACTCAAACCATAAAGTTTTCTAGGGTAGTTATGGCTTAGACCTAGATGACTATACCAATAGAAATATCTCTACACACATCAAACTCTCAATTCAACCTATACTAATTGTTTAAACCAGTGAAGCCTATGAATCCTCAATTATTTTAGCAAATCTAGGATCAATATTCATCAATTGAGGAATTCAAATTCATTCGTAGTATTATCACACTTTATAATTATTGAATAGATATAGACAAAAAAACATAAATTTAGTTAACATAGAAAAGGAAGAAGAAATTATGAGCATAGTTGGATGAAAATCAATCTCTTTATCTCTTCTTGTGTATTGATCTAAAACATCAACCCTCTTAAAATAAGGTCCTAAATGTATTTAAAGGACTTGAGGAAGGGGTAACCTCATCCTCTAAGTATAAAAAAACATTTATTACATCAAGCACAACTAGAACTTAAGTTCTAATTCAATATAAAACTGCATGTTATAACTTATAGATTATCTTAGACATGAAACGTGTGTATGCCAAAAAAAAAATTGTTTAATTACAACATGGATGTAATAAAGACTTAACTAATTGTTTGTAATAATTTCAAGAAAAATTATACAAAACTAGCCTTCGACTAAGGATAATTCATCTCTTTCTTAACACTTTTCAAGGTTTTTGTTAGAATGATAGTTATGATTGGGAGTATGTCTCTTACTAGAGTTGAACTCTTTATTATAGTAGCCATGGTAACTAGATTTGAAGTTGGGGATGAACTCATAGATTGAACTAGAGTTATAACAATATTTAAACTTAGAGGTGGGATTGATGCACTTGATAAGATAATAAGAACTAAAGTTGATGGAAATCATGAAATTGACACTATAGGTGCAATCTAATCAGTGGAACTAGCAGGTGGTGTTGACATTGCTTTCTTCTTTGCATCCAACTATCGATAATGTTTGTATGATCTGTCATGTTTTTCCAAAATTATGCTCATATCAAGGAGATGAGGTATGGTTAACCTATATACCTATTACTGTAGCTTTACATTCTCTATCCTAGTGGCTCAAAAACCAACCCAAAAGACCTCCACTTTAGTTGCCTTCTTTCTTTATATACTCATCATTACTTCAATGTCCTCTACACTCAATCTTTGTAGACTTTGTTTGAAACTTTCTGAATATTTTTGAATCATTTGAAGAAAAATATCTTGGGATACTAGCTTCTTAGTATTATCTCTTACTCTTATTAGTTTTAGATCATTTGAAATTTGTGTTAAATGATTTTCTTATTAATTGAACTTGTTAACTAGAGCATTACTAAAACTCACCCAATCTTAGGCCTCCTGAGTTCTTATGATAGATAAATTCAATGTATTAGAAAAATTCAAAGGGATTATTATATTGAAGAGATAAAATGCCTTATTAATAGTGTATAACCCCAATTAATTCAATTTTTTTTCATCTTCTCTGAGAAGTTTAAACATGTCGAGCCAATTGGACTCTCAAAGAATAAATGGTATCCAAAATTTATTATAACATTAGTTCTACACTTTGTACATCTTGTTCTATGCTGGAGGGAAATCATATTACCTTTTTCTTCTCTCTAATAGCTTCCATCTATTATTATAATTATTTTTTGTCCTAGTATATTACCTCATGTATGGCCAATAATTCTTTAGAGTTAGTTTCGATGTAGGATTTGGGTTCCTCAACATAAGGGGATTGACCCTTCTTTCTATCCTACAATTTTTAAAGAGAGTAAATCTATTCTCTTTCTTCAATAATCAAGACTCTACCACTTTTATTTTAAATCTTCTTATTTATAACCCTTTGCATTGAGGGTGTTACTTTTTCAAAGAGAGAGATCATAGTGGTCAACTCAATGATATTAAAATTGGGCCTCTTAAAATCTTTCTCTCTTAGCTCTTTGGCCCAATCCAGAAGAGTAAGATTTTAGGATCCAATGTATGGGATTCTACTTGTACATCCTTCTTAGGATTAGGTTTAAACTCAATGGATGGCTTAGACATTGAGGGATAAATTATCTTGGACTAGTATATATTCCCTAATTGAGGCATGTGATGCATAATGTATACATGTTTATTCTTGTGGGATATTTTTGTTTCCACCACTATTATGGTTTGAAATGATCCTAAAGAAGGTAGTTTTGAACCAAGTTGATTAGAGGTAGCCAATTGGGTGATGGGTTGGCTGGTGGCTATGGAGGTAGAGGAGGAGATTGAAAGAGTGGGAGTAGAGGTGGTTGGGATTAAAGGAATATTAGTTGGGATTATAGGATTAATGGATGGGATTACAAGAGTAGAGACTACATTAGAAATAGTTTGAGGGATACAAGTTGAATGAGTTGAGACTATAGGAATAATGGTTGGAGAAATATAAAAAAGCTAAATAGAGAGTGATTGCACAAGTGTAAAAGTAGAAACAATTATAAAAGTCATATTATAAATAATTGATAAAGACATAAGAGGAGATAGACCTAAGGGAGTAGTGAAGAGAGCACCCTATAAGATTAGTCACCATTGAGGGGTACCTTTGCTTTTAATTATTTCAAGATCATAACCTTGGATTGATGTATCTATTCCTCATCCACCTCATGACTTGGTTCACCTTCATCTAAAATATGTACCTCTCCATTGGTTACCTCAATGGATGGAGTTTGTACTCTCTCTACCTTGGGTTTTCTTTGATAATAAAGTATTATCTTTTCAATCTATGGAGTAGTCACTTGTTGGGTAAGATGGGGAAGGGTCATACTAGATGTTATGAATATTGAATCCTGCATTGTTGGTTCCATATATTCCTCATCAGAGGAGTCAAATTAAATGATATCCACCTCTTCCCTGATTATGTTGTCCTTCTCCTAAATTAATTAATCTATTAATTCTTATTTGATATTCCTTAACTAAATAATAGATACTTGAACTAAACAAGTCTATCATTCCTCTTCTTTTTTATTAGTTGGTGTCTCTTATAACACTTGTTTTTATTCATTACATATAATAGTTAATGTTTCACCTACCACTTTCTCTTGTTCTTATTGAGCTATCACCATAGTAGATGGTTGTTAGGGGTCTTAACCTTGGTCTACTTACTATTGGTAAGGCCTACCACTCCAAAATTCATAGGATCTCCAAGCCCCTAGTGATAGGATCCTAAATTTAGTTTGATCAAGTGAAAGGGATGGGTTTACTTGTATTACCCTCAACAAATCTTCACTTAGTCCAGTACTTAGAACCCTTTTGTTTACTTCCTTATTATATTTGGAATTAAGGAACATGAAGCCATGGTTGAAAATTTCATTTATGTATGGGATGACAAGATTGTGAATATTTTTATATACTCTCCCATGGGGGTCCTAATCCTTATGGGTTAGAATAGACAATGCATAAACATTCCTTGCATTCCTTGCCTCTTTGAATTGTTTCCTATATATATACTACATCTTGCCAATAGTGAGATGGGAGCCATGTAAATTACCTTTATTACTCTTTCTCAAGTCTTCATCTATACCATTCCACATTTTTAAATCAATATATTTTTTAAAAATTTTGTCAGGGACAAATCTCAAGAGCCGAAGAGGATCTACCCTATGTCCAACAACCATGATGACTGTATAATTTAGGTACATCTAATAATCACCCAAATGCATGATTTTATTAGTAATTATCTTTGTAATATTGTCTAATGGATGGCCATAAATGGCCATCTAAACTTGAGGATCTAGGTCATCTTTAATTATATCAATGTTCCTTATGTATGCATAAATGTGTAAGGAATAGAAATCACATATTCTATTATTGATATAGTTAGCATTAGGATTCCACAAAACTCCATTATGTTTATAAATAGTCGCCATGACTAAATATAGAAGATATGACATCATATATAGATTTACACCTTGGGGCCTCTTATCATTATGTAAAATATGTTGTGTAGGTGGGAACTGATGACCTCCTCAGATGCATAGTCATGCTATGAAGTCATGTGTAGGTCAAGTAAGGGTAGCCATTACAGATGTAGGAAATGAATACTTGGGTGGCCAAAGAGTTTATTAAATAATTCCATGCCAATATGAACTCCCATCCTGAAGTAGGTAATGGGGATTGAAATATTGGTAGTTTCCTTAATTGTGAAAGTCTCACCTATGAGAAACGACTTCCCTATTTGTTGTTCCACATTTTTGTTATTTTTTAATATAAGTACAATACATAAATTGAATGTAGAATTTGTAATGGATAGACTTAAAGAACTCATGAATGCATCTCCAATTTTGTATGCAATAAATATGTTGTTGGTGACATAGTGTAGATAGCCACTACTTACAATTCTTCCTTCAAAAAATAAGTCTCACAACAAGTTGATGCATGGAATGACTTCTAGCTTGACAAATTTGAAGTAGATTACCTAAATTTTGAATGGCAAAAATTCAACTATAAGTTGTTTCTCCTCTAATAATACATCCTCCTTGCATGCTAATGGATCAATATTCTCTATGACCTTCCATAAAGCCTAGTCATTAGCATGGAGGTTGTTAAACATAATTGTGTCAAAAACTATGTCTAGGTATTATATGGATTCCTTAATTGAGAACGTACATGGTGGTAGATCTCCTTTGTATACCCTAGATAAAGATGAAATTATTTTTGGTTGATTATGATATGATTCAAGATCTTTAAAATGGAAGTCTATAACTATGTTACATGAATTTCAAGTCATTTTAGGCACATCTAGGGATTTTAAAATTGTATAAGGCTATGTGTACTTGAGCTCTTGAAAATAAAATGAGGAAAAATCATTTGGGGGCTTGATATTATAGTTTTATGAATTTATTCTAGTTTTTGAACCATTAATTTCCAATGTCTATGATATCATCACCTTCATTCAATTCAAACTTGACCACCTAAGCCTAGTGCGCATGCCACATAGGATGCTTAATCATTTAGGGTGCCACAATGCTACATATTCATTTGAAACTTGTTATTATATGGTATATTCAAGGGGTTTACCTTTGCATTATGGACTAATGATATGATAAGGTCAGCATAGGATTCTAAGTGAAGGATCCTGAAGATCAAAGGTGCTCTTTGGAGAGATTCATTTGAGAAGATTTGTACCATAGTCACTTAAGGGAATGTTCATGAACTAAAGGCTCCAAATGAAAGTTGACGAATGAATAGTTATAAAATACTAATTGCTCTTTAGAGAGATTAACATTTGGGAAGGATTTGTTGTAGGAAAAATTCTTGGATGTAAACCTTCTGAATAAAAGCTATTAAAGATAAAATTATTGAAGACCTAAACCTTTTGAATACCCAAGTTTTCAAAGTAAATTTTCCACATAATATTTTCTCAAAAAAGTATCTAAATAAAATTTCCATACCAAATAGTTTATGACTAAAAATTTTCCAATTACCAAAATCCCAAAGATCAAAAGTATCTAAAACACTAAATAAGCAACTCTGAACAAACTAACCTAAATAAGCAAAATCAAAATAACTATCATGCATAGAAATTATTCCAAAATTTATATTAATAGATTAATTTAAATATGTTAAATCAAATGGAAAATAGGTGCACCAAATGTGATTTAATGTCCAAACATCAAGTTTTCAAAGATAATAAAAACCATCACCAAACACACACACACAAACAACCCAAATAATAAATAAGTCCTCAATAATAAATGGGGTCCCCAAATTTCAAATAAAATCAAAGGTGGGGTGTGTTTAATACAAAAATACTATTAATTTCCTTTCTAATTATATCATAAATGAATTGGATGATAAAAAGATTGACAATCACCAATTGATGTTAGAGGATTTCAAAGGTGTTCAATATATCAATATTTTATATTAATACCAACTTACCAATTAAAGATAAAATATTAATTGACTCTTTAATTAATTCATGAGAATAAATATATTATAATCATGACCAAGTGATTTGTGTAAGGCGATCTCACATATTGCCAGTTTATTTATTTTCAATCCTTATCCTTTTATGGCTATGCTTATACATAGTTATTATTGCTTGTTGGCACTTTGATATAATAAAGTTAATTTAATGAAATGATATTTTTTTAGGATGTAATGCATAATGAATATGGATCTAGGGGTTCTAGTTGCTTTGGGAAGTAATTTGGCTAGGGAAATGGCCTTATGTGGAGAGGTGTCTTAGTCACAAATAATGAAAATATTTTGGGTCCCAACATAGGAATTTTTACAATTAATTGGTATTATTTTGGGTGAGGACTACCTAAATAATAAATTATTCATTAGATTTAATTAATATGTGGAATCCATGTTTTACCCCACAACATCTTGGTTCTACTATTAATAACCAAGTGGTCACCAATGTGATCAATTTTTTTGTGAACCTAGCTCATCAAAAGGGTTTGTTGGAGGAAATGTATTTTATGGACACTATGACTTTCATATAAATACCAATTTTAGGCACTAATAGTATAGGGATAATTATATTATATGATATTAGGGCTCAAGAATCAAGGCTTCTAACTCTGTTAGGGTTTGTGGAAGATTTGTAGGATAAAATTTGACATCCTCATTTGGTAGGGAATTTAATCTCTCCTCCCCATTTCACTATGATCAAGAGTCCAATCCATGAATTGTAAGTCTACAAGGACATGAAACATGGTAGGGACTGACTGAAGGTGATAAATTTTTCTACTAAGATAGAGGTCTAAGGTGAGGGAATGACAACTCCATGGATAAAATGGATCCCCAAGAGTGTGATGACTTATGAAATGAAATAAAGGTTCGATAACATCTATGATTTGCCATCATTTGGTGGTATTAAAACCGAACTCTAGGGAGTTATTGGCATGGGGTTGAATGATTCTTCTAGAATAATGTTTGAAGTAAGCCCTTAGCTAGTGGTGGTGGAGGAAAATGTAGAAGGTATTGTTGAATAGTCCCTCATTATTGAGGTTTTTAAATGCTTAGTTATTCTACTAATATCTCATTTATTTTGTATTATTTATTTAATCATTTAGTAACATCT
>JARHVA010009314.1:122500-312500 GCA_037957365.1 Torreya grandis
ATTATAGCTCAAACCATAAAGTTTTTTAGGGTATTTATGGCTCATACCTAGATGACTATACCAAAATAAATACCTCTACACACCTCAGACTATCAATTCAACCTATACTAATTGCTTAAACCAATGAATATGATGAATCCTTTATTGTTTTAGCACATATAAGATCAATATTCATCAATTGAAACAACAAAATTCATATATAAGATTAGCACACTTCATAATTATTAAATTGATATAGATAAAAAAAATTAAATTTAATTAAAATATAAAGGGAAGAGGAAATAATGAGCATATTTTTATGACAATCAATCTCTACATCTCTTCTTATATATTGATCCAAATCATTGAACATTTTAAAAGAGGGTCCTAAATGTATTATTGAGGAATGGGTAACCTCATCCTCCAAGTATAAAAAAACATTGATTTCATCAAAGACAACTAGAACTTAAGTTCTAGTTCAATACAAAACTACATGTTATAACTTATAGATTATATTATACATGAAACATGTGCATGCCAACAAAAAATAATTTATTTAATTACAACATGAATGCAACAAAGACTTAGCTAGTTGTTTTCAATCATGTCATGCAAAATTATACAAAAATAGCATTCAACTAAGGATAATTTAGCTCTTTCTCAAAACTTTTCAAGGTTGTTGTTGGAACTACATTTAGTATCGAGACTTTATTGGTGACTATAGTTGAACTCTTTGTTACTATAGCCATGGTAATTGCTGTTGATGTTGGGGGTGAACTCATATATTGAATTGAATTTATAACTAGATCTAAACTTAGAGGTTGAATTGATGCACTTACTAAGCTAAGATGAACTAAATTTGATTATAGTGATGTAATGGGCACTATAGTTGGATCTAATCTATAGAATTGGTAGGAGGTATTTACATTGATTTCTTATTTATATCCAACTATTGATCATGTTTATATACTTTATTGTGTTTTTCTTGAATTATGATCATATCAAGGAGATTAGGTATGGTTACCCTATCTACCTATTCTATTAGCCTTACATGATCTATCTTGTTGACTAGAATACCAACATAAAATACCTCCAATTCAATTTCCTTTCTTCCTCTTTATACTCAACATTACATCAATGTCCTCTACACTCAGTCCTTATAGACTTTGCTTGAAACTTTTTGAAGATTGTTTAATAATTTGATCAAAAATATCATGGGCTAATATCTTTTTAGTGTTATCTCTTTCTCCTATTAATTCTAGATCATTTAAAATTTGTGTTGCATGATTTTCTTATTCATTGAGTATATTCACTAGAGGATTAACAACACTCACCCAATCCTAGGCCTTCTAAGTTCTTATGATACCCAAATTTTATGTATTAGCTACCTTAAAAGGGGTCATTTTATTTAAGAGGTATAATTTCTTCTTATGAGTATACAACCCCAATAAACTCAATTTATTTTCATCTTAAATGAGAAGTTTAAACAATTTCATTATTGTAGTTACATGTAGATCCAATCAGACTCTCAAAGAATAAATGGTATCCAAAAAATTTTATAACCTTATTTTAACACTTTTTACATCATTTTATATACTAAAGATAAATCTTATTACCTTCTACTTCTCTTTAAAATCTTACATCTCTTATTCTATTTCTTTTTGTATAACTTTGTTACCTTATGGATGGCCAATAGTGCTCTAGAGTGAGTCTCCATATAGGAATTGGGTTCCTGAACATAAGGGGATTGACACATATTTCTATCCTACCTTCTTGAAAGAGAGTTTATATCTTCTCTCTCTCTTCAATAATCAAGCCTCTACCACTACTATTTTAAATCTTCCTCTTTCTAACCCTTTGTATTTAGATTGTTTATTTTTCAAATAGAGAGATCATAGTGGTCATCTTAGTGATATTAAAATTAAGCCTCTTAAAATCTTATGTTCCTAGCTCATTGGCCATATCTACAAGAGTAAGCTTTTATGATCCAATGTTTGCGATTCTACTTGTGCATCTTTCTTAGGCTCAAGTTCAAACTCAGTGGATGGTTTAGGAATTGAGGGATAAATTATCTTGGACTAGTATATATTACCTAATTGAGGCATGGGATGCATAAAACATACATGTTTATTCTTTGGGAATATTTTTTTCCACCATTATTATGGTTTGAACTAGTCCTAAAAAAGGAATTTGTGAACCTAGTTGATTAGAGGAGGCAACCACATAGGTGATGGGTTTTTTGGTGGATGTGGAGGTAGATGTGGTTGGGATTGAAGGAATATTGGTTTGTATTTCAAGAGTGATGGATGGGATTGTAAGAGTGGAGACTATAATAATAATGGTTGGATGGATGTAGACTGATTGAGTGGAAAATGTAGGAGCAATGGTTGGAGAAATGAAAACAAGCCAAGTAGAGAGTGATTACATAAGTGTAAAAGTATAAATAATTGGAAATGGCATAGTATAAACCACCGATAAAGATATAAGAGGATAAAGACCTAGGAGAGTAGTGAAGAGAGCACCCTACAAGATTGGTTACCATTGAGGGGTACCTTTAATTTTAATTTTTACAAGATCAAAACCTTGGATTTATGTATCTCTTCCTCATCCACCTCATTACTTGGTTCACCTCCAACTAAAATATGTTCCCCTATATTGGTTTCTTCCATGGATGGATTTTATGGTCTCTTTGCCCTAGGTTTTCTTTCATAACAAAGTATTATCCTCTTGATCTATGCAGAAGTCACTTATTGGGTAAGATGGGGAAGGTCATACTAGATGTTACATCTATTAAATCCTCCATAGTAGGTGATATATATTCCTCATTATAGGAATCAAATGAAATGATCTCCACCTCTTCCCTAATTATATTGTCCTTATCCTACGTTATCTCTTCTGCTAATTCCTATTTGACTTTCCTTAGTTCAATAATAGATGTTTGAACTAGAGGATTCTATTAATACTCTTCTTTTGTAGTAGTTGGTGTCTCTTATATCACTTTTTATTCATGATATTTAGTAGTCAATGTTTCCCCTACAATTTGCTCTTATTTTTGTTGAGTTTTCATCATAGTAGATGGTTTTTGGGGGTCTTAACCTTGGTCAACTCACTATTGGTAAGTTCTAACACTCAAAAAGTCATAATATATCCATCTCCCTAGCAATAAGATCCTAAATTTGGCTTGGTTGAGTGAAATGGATGGGTCTACTTGTATTACCCTCAACAAATCTTCACTTAGGCCAGTAGTCTAAACCCTTTCCTTTACTTCCTCATTATATTTTTCATTAAGAAACATGAATTCATGGTTAAATGGTTCATGTATGTCTAGGATGACAATATTGTGAATTATTTTCTATAATCTCCCATAGGGGTCACAATCCCTATGGGGTAGAGTATCTAGTGCATAAACCTTCCTTGCATTCCCTACCTCTTTAAATTATATCCTATATATATATATATATATATATATATATATATATATATATATATATATATATATATATATATATATATATATATATATATTGCATCTTCCCAATAGTGAGATGGGAGCCATGTAAATTGCCTTCATTAATCTTTGTCAAGTCTTCATCTTTACCATTCCATATTTGAAAATCAATCTATTGTTTATAAAAAATTTTAAGGACAAATTTGGGGAGCCAAAGAGGATCTTCCATATGTCTAACAACCATGATGACTATATAATCTAGGTACAACCAATAATCACCCAAATGCATGAGTTTATTAGTAATCCTCTTTGAAATCATAGCTAATGTATGTCCATAAATGTCCATCCAAACTTGAGTATGTAGGTCCTCTTTAATTATATAAATTTTCCTTGTGTATGCATAAATGTGGAGGAAGGAATAGTATTCACATATTCTATTATTGATATAGTTAGGATTAGGATTCCAAAAAACTCCATTATGTTTATAAATAGTTCCCATGACTACATCTAGAATATATGACATCATATAAAAAGTTACACCTTTGGGACTCTTATCATTAGGTATAATCTATTGTTGTAGGTGAGCATTAATGACCTCCACTAATGCATAGTCGTGATATGAAGTAATTAGTAGGTCAAGTAGGGGTACCCATTCTAGATGTAAGAAATGAATACTTGGGTGGATAAAGAGGAGATTAAATAATGCCATGCCAATATGAATTCTTATCCTAAACTAGGTAATGGGGATATGAATCTTGGTACTTTCCTTAATAGTGAAATTCTCACCTACGATATGCCACATCCCTATTTGTTGTTCAACATTTTTGTTTTTTTTCAAGTATGTACATAATGTAAATTGAATGTAGAATTTAGAATGGTTAGACTTAAATAAATCATGAATTCATCTCCAAATTTGTATGAAAAGAATATGTTGTTGGTGTCATAGTGCATATAGTCACTACCTAAAATTATGCCTTCAAAAAATAATTCTTGTAATAAGTCGATGCATAGAATGACTTATGGTTTGATGGCTATGTAGTGGATTACCTAGAGTTTTAATGGTAGAAATTTAGATTTAAGTTATTTATCCTCTTTTGAGACATCCTTCTCAGATGATAATGGATCAAAATTCTCTATGAGCTCCCATAAAACCTAGTCATTTTCATAGAGGCCATCAAACATAGTTGTGTCAAAAACTATGTCTAGGTATTATATGGATTCCTTAATTTAGAACTTGGATGGTAGTAGATCTCATTTGTATGCACTGGATAAAGATGAAATTGTTGTTGGTTGATTATGGTGTGATGAAAGATATTTAAAATGGAAGTTAAAAACTATATTACATGAATTTCAAGTTATTTTAGACACATCTAGGGATTTTAAAAGTGTAGAAGGCTATGTGTACTTGAGCTCTTATAAATAAAATGAGGTGAACTTAATTAGGGGCTTGATATTATAGTTTTATGAATTTATTCTAGTTTTTGAAACATTTATTATGAATTTATATGATATCATCACCTTGATTCAATTTAAACTTGACTACCTTAGTCTAGTGGGCATGCCACATAGGATGCTTACTCATTCAAGGTGCCATAGTGTTACATATTCATTTGACACTTATTACTATATGGTCTAGTAAAGGGGTTGACCATTGCCTTAAGTCCTAATGATATGATAAGGTGAGCCTATGATTCTGAGTGGAAGACCTTGATAATCAAAGGTGATCTTTAAAAATATTCATTTGAGATGATTTATACCAAAGTCATCGAAGGGAATGTTCATGAACTAAAGGCTCTGAATGAAAGTTGTCAAAGGAATAGTTATCAAAGACCAGTTGCTCTTTAGAGATATTATCAATTAAGAGGAAGTTGTTGACAAAGTTATTAGATGTAATTATTTTTGAATGAAAACTATTGAAGAGAAATTTATCAAAGATATAATACTTTTGAATACCCAAGTTTTCAAAGTAAAGTTTCTACATAAGAATCATAAAAAAATGATCTAAAGAAATTTTCTTGACCAAATAGTTTATGATTGAAATTTTTCCTAAGACCGAAAGCCCAAATATTGAAAGTATATAAAACACTGAATAAAGAACTCCAAGCAAAATAAATTGAATAATCAAAATCCAAATAACTATCATGCATAGAAATTATTCCAAACTTTCCATTGATATATTAATTTCAATAAGTAAAATCAAATGGAATATAGGTGTGAAAAATGTGATTCAATGTCCAAAAATCAATTTTATATAGATAATAAAAATCATGACCAAATACACACACACATACAACATAAATAATAAATAAGTCCTCAAAAAACAAAGGGAGTCCCCATATTTCAAATAAAATACAAGGTGGTGTGTATTGAATACAACATTGTTGCTAATTTCCTTGCTAATTGTATCATAGACCAATTAGATGAAAAACATATTTATAATCACTAATTGATGTGAGAGGATTTATAAGGTGTTCACTATATCAATCTTTTATCTTAATCCCAAGCTACCAATTAATGATAAAATATTAGTTATCTCTTTGATTGGCATGTGAAAATGAACATAGTATAATCATGGCCAAGTAAGTTATGTAAGGTGAGCTTACATATCACTAGTTTATTTATTTCCAATCCTTATCCTTTTATGGCTATGATTATACATAGTTATAATTTATTGTTGGCACTTTGATCTACTCAAGTTTTTTTAATTAAATGAATTTTTTTAGGATGGAATGTATAGTGGCTATGGCACTAAGGGTGTCAGTGGTTCTAGGAAGTAATTCGGCTAGGGAAATGGCCTTATATGGGGAGGTGTCTCAGGCACAAATAACAAAAAAAATTGGGGTACCAATAGAGGAATTTTTATAGTTAATTTGTATTATTTAGGGTCAGGAATACCTTAGAAATAACTTCTTCATTAGAGTTAATTCATAGATGGAATCCATGGTTATCCACATCTTAGTTCTCCTATCTGATAGTCAAGTGGTCACCAATGTGATCAATTTTTTTGTAAACCCAACTCATTGAAAGGTGTTTTTGGAGGAAATTTATTAGATGGATAGTAGTCCCTTCATATAACTACCATTTTTAGGCACTAATGGTTTAGGGATAATTATAATATCTACTTTTAGGGCTCAAGATTTAAGGCTTTTAACTCTGTTACAGTTTGTGGAAGATTTGTAGACTAAAATTTTCCATCCTCATTCAATAGGTAATTTCATCTCTCCTCCCCATTTCACTCTGATCAAGAGTCCAATCCATGAATTATAAGTATATAAGGACATCAGACATGGTAGGTATCATGTGAAGGTGGTAAAATTTTCTACTAAGATAATGGTCTAAGGTAAGGGAGTGGCTACTCCATGGATAACATGGATTCCTAAGAGTGTGATGACTTATAAAATAAAAGAAAGGTTGGATAAAATCTATGATTTACCATCATTTGGTGGTATGAAAACTAGACTCTAGGGAGTGGTTGACATGGGGTTGAATGATTTTTCCATAATAATGTTTGAAGTAATCCCTTGGCTAGTGGTAGTATAGGAAAATGTAGAAGGTATTATCAAATAGTTCTTAATTCTCAAGGTTTTTAAATGATTGGTTAATATATAATTTATTTTGTATTAGTTGTGTAATCCCTTAGTCACATCTACTATTTTTTATGGACTATTGTATTTCAGCTTGCCAGTTTGTTGGCTTTGAATGAATTTTGGTTGACCTAAAAATTATATGTTGACAATCTCCTCACAAATCAATTTTGTAAATATTTTACTATCTATATAATGGGTAGGGGACCTATAAAACCCTATTAATTTAAAAAAAAATTAATACTATCAACACTTACATCAAATTAGGGTGAATATCAACATTCTAGATTGATCAAAATAGGATTTCCATCCATGCATACTTCAACACAACTAAACAAAATAGATATTCATGACCATAGAATCAAAAGTATTTGTTCATTGAAGTAAAAACTATATGTATTCAAAATAAATCATAATAATTCACTAAGATCATATTTCTAATAATAAAATACTACAATTCAAATGCATCTATAACAAAATAAAATAGATAGAACAACATCCATAATGCATAATAAATCATAATGTTAATTGCATTGAACTTAAATCATCAGACCTTAGATTTACATATAAAATTATAACTAATCCATACCATAACAATGTGATTATCAATGACATTAAGTTAAAAAATTAGAAATATAATGATATTTGAAATAATGCCACACATATTAAACTTATTTTACTCCATAAATCATTGGAACAAACTAAAGAAGTGACTATTGTCACTACCATTTTATCTTCTTTAGAATAAAGCTAAAATGAAAGAGTTGGATGACCCTAATGAGGCCATCCATGAGGTGTTAAATATCCCTACCTAAACCAACCATTGATCTGGGGCTATAAGTAAACATCTACCATCAATGAAACAAAAAATAAATGAAACCAAAATATAAATATAAATACCATGTAGACCAAACCAAAGACTCAAAAAATACTAAGAAAAGATCCAAATTACATAATTATTAACTAAATTTATGGCTGAGATTATTCCTCTTATCTTTACACCATCTATGAGTGATATGGGATTTTGATAGATTTCACCAAGATCTGTAAATAGTGGCCACATAATGAATGTTGAATTATTATAGTGGCAAAATGAGAGATCCAAAAAAAAGAAAATTCCATAAAGGAAATGTTTGAATTAGCCACTTTAGGAAAAACTAAAGTACATATCGGGTGAGATTAGGTCACCAAAAAGGTTAAACCCTAACTCATAATTAGAACCCACATACAGATAAATGACCCTTAGTGACTTAAATAACTAACCTAAGTAAGATAAAAAGAAATGTAGGTAAAACCCCTAGGTGGCAAAAAGCCTACACTAACACCCCCTTAAACCATAGCTTAGGTGGGTAGAAGAGTTAGGTACAGACAACAAGGCCTAATGAGGTACCCAATTACAATGCAACTCCCATAAACTGGGGTAAAGGAGAAAAAACATAGGAACAAAATTCCTCCCCAAAAGAGAGAAAATAATAGAAGAGGGACAAAAATCCCCACTAAGGTCTACAATTAACTATAGCCATTTGGTGTCCTCTAGAGGAATGCTCAAAAGTGACTATGAATCAGAAGTAGATGCAGTGAAGAGTGGATTACCGTGGAAAAATGAGTTTGTCTACCAAGTGACTGATGGATCTTCAACCAAGGTGTAATTCATATGAAAGGAATGATTCTCATAATGTGAGCTAGGTGGCCTAACTAATCTATGCCAAGATGGTGTATTAGAAGCAAATGCAAAGAAGGTCTATGAAATCCTTTGTAACTATGGAATAAACCACCAAATTTTTGATGTGTCTTGGATCAGTAGAACATTACCTTGTAATGTCATAAGTAGACCAAAGGTAGGTGGATCAAGAACTAACTCTTTAATTTATAGAAGGTGATAAGTAGATGGTGGAGGTGTGTCCACTTCACTATTGTAGTCATCTATAGAAGAAGAGTTATCAATATTAGAAAGAATATCAAGCTCAAAAGTATCAATAGGTATAGGTGATTCCAAAGAGGAATCTAAATAATCTGAAGGAGAATCAAGAGTAAGGTGTGAGAAGTTATATAGCTGAGTCTGATGATCGACCATTCCCACATCTAAAATAGTATCACTATGAAACTCTATGATGTACACTAAATATGGAGTGAATTCAACTTACATGCCTAGATCAAGGTGAGTGATCTAGTAGATGGATAGGATATTAGTTGAGAGTGGGGATACACTTAGAACATTATTGAATGTTTCACCACTCATTTCAATAGACTCTCTCTCAAGAACATTTTTAAAAGTGTTGTCACCCAATTATATAGGGGACATGTAACATGGTTTCAAGGAACTAAAATCAATATGTGAAGGGGCCATGTGATGTGAAGCACCACAGTCAATGACCCATGTAGGAGGAGTTAGAGGCAAAAATGAAACTAAGGCTTTACCCTTATATTTCCCCTTGTTATTCTCTTTTGACTTTTCTTTGCTAGATTTATTTGCCTTAGTGGATTCATAGGTTGATGAAGATGGTTTGATAGAATCTGAAATGCCTATGTTGTTCTGAATAAGGCTAGTAAGGTGGTTAATTTTTTTATTCAAACATTTACTCTCATCATGATTTCCTAAGTAATTCCCAAATTTGATCTAATATTTCTTAGGCTTATGATCAGAAGAATAGGTCACATTGTTTGATTTGGAAGTTGAAAGATTTTCACACTTCTCAACATTTTTCTTACTCTACTTTCTCTCTCTACTATTAGAAGCCTTATCTTTCTTAGCAATCAATGCATGAGATTTAAATGACTTCACTGTGCCCATCTATATCAACTTATCTTTCTCCTGGATCAAGTTGGAAATAAAGGTATCTAAAGATGGCATATTCCATGTGATGTCAAGAGCACTCTTAGTAGCATGAAAAGTGGACACAAACATAGAATATTTAAGACCTAGTTTAGAGAGTATTGAAAAAACAAGTTCATATTTCTTGTCAATTCCACATGTTTTCAACTACAATCTCAAAACTCTAAACTTGGTAAAAAAATCTTGAAGAGTGTCGAAGTCATATAAGCTCAATTTGATGAGCTCATTTTCCAGCTCATGTCCTCTCATCACATCTTGCACTCTAAAGAGTTTATATGGTGTGGTCTACACTTTAGTAGGTGTTTTGGTAGATATAATGTGAAAGAGTAGATCTGGGGAGATTAAGAGACACAGTAATCCATGGACTTTATCATGATGGTTAAACTATTTTATTTTCACTCTAGCATCAATAGGTTCAGTCTTAGTACCAATTATAATTTTAATGTAACCCTTAGATTGCAAGATGATTTCCATTCTAGGTTCCCATTCATGATAATTAAATGGTGTAAGTAGCCTAATAGAGAGTGAATCCATAGTGTAGATGTAAATATTGTTGTAGTAAGTAAAGAAGAATGTAAAAAAAGAAAGAATGCAAAACATAACATAACACCCCCTTAGAACTATCAAAAATGACCCCCCTCAAATTTTTCAAATACAAGTACACTCATATATACATTGGATTAAAAACATGTATCTTGAGTAGTAGGTACATAATTATAAGGAACTAGAGGGACATTAGATTCAATCGATAATGTGTCAAAGAAAGAGTACAATAAGGATGAAGTAAGATTTAAGCCATTATATCAAAATAAATTGATCTTAAAAAATTCTAAAACAATACCACTAATGTGTAAAGTTTTAGAAACTATATACTTTAAAAAAAATATCACCCAAAATAGAGCTATGGATTGAAAGTTATGGCACTTACAAGTTATTACTCCCACATATTCCTTGACCCTTTCCATCTATTTCTTCATTACATATCACTTGAAATTTTATGCCCACTTGAATGTCACACATGTTTCCAACACTACTTTACTTTAGGTTTTCCAACTGCTTTAACTTAAAAAAAAAGTAATAAGTAGTCACCCTTTGAAAACCTGAGTGGGTCTTGCTAGTGTAAATCAGGTTCTTCTGACTTCTTTACTGTGGGCTTGAAATTTAGTTAGGTTTCCTCCAAAACTTGAATTTTTCTTGTAGTGATGATCAGGGTCTTGAATAGTGACTACTTCAGGGTTTTAAATAGTTGTAATTGAAAAAAATAATGAGTATTCAACCCTAGAAAACCCAAATGGGTCTTGGTAATGTTGATCAAGGCCATGAAGTCTGACTGTTGAAGCCTGATTACTTACAAGTAGTTGCCTTGGAGAAGCCCAATTACTTAAAATTAATTACCTTTGAGAATCTTGATTACTTCCAAGTAGTTTAATTTAGGTTTCTTGGACTACTTTATTTAATTTCATGAATTGGAAATAAAGTAATGCTGAAAACTTTATTTTGTTTGAAAGTAAGTTATAGCACTCCAAAAACTAGATTTGGTCTAGAATCAAGTAATTTCCATCTAAAAACAAAATTTAGTCTACATAAGTAATGGCCCTCTGAGAACTTGATTTGGTTTGCAAGCACATTTTTAGGCTTTGTAGGTTTGATTACTTCATCTGTATAGATGTTCAATTAGATGAAAGAAATTATTTTTTTAGAAAAACCATGAAATTTATCAAAAATAAAAAAATAACCCATTTTAGATCTCAAAAAACCCATAAAAATCTATAGATTGTTTTTTTAATAAAGCCTTCTAACATGAGTTTTGAGTTATTTTTCAAAAAATGCCTCCAAGGTCAAAAAACGTCAATTGTACAATATGAAAAAATAGCAAAGTGAATGTAGAGATCTTACCAAATGAGATAAATGCATGAGGATGTTAGGAAAGCTCTGGTACCATGATATATTTCACCAATATCTTTGAATAGCGGCCACACGATGAATGTCAAATTCTTATAGAGGTAGAATGAGAGATCCAAAAATAAGAAAATTCCACAAAGACAATGTTTGCATTAGCCACTTTAGGGAAAAAAATTACTTATAGGGTAATATTAGGTCACCAAAAATTTAAAACCCTAACTCACAATTAGAACAACTTAAAGGTAAATGACCCCTAATGACTTAATTAACTAACCTAAGTAAGCTAAAAAGATGTGTAGGTAAAACCACTAGGTGGGAAAAGCCTACACTGATAGATTTTAATACATACACACATTATAAACCAATTTCAAAAGTTCAATTCCATCCATTTGGTTAATAACTGATAACTAAATCATGTAAATATGGACACTTATAATCATGTGCTACAGCCTCCCCATTTGCACAAATAGAATATCTAATGACTCATTTTTTTAATAAAATGTTTGGAATCAAACCACATTACATGGTATATCATGTTCATACTCAAATGGGAATCCAAAATGGAAACTATAAAATAGAGCCTTTTTACTACCATAACATTCTAGAAGTAAAAAAATGATAGAAAATAAATGCATGGTTTGAATCTTATTTTTTACATTAGGATGTTGCAAGTTTTTTACTCTCTATTTTTCCTTGATAATTTTTTTTATTTTTTCCATCTTACATCTCTCTTCTCTCTTTTCCTTCCTCCATTTTTACCTCTCCAATTATATTATGCACTCGATGTTGATTCCATTCCTCCATCATTTCATCATGGTTCCCAAAATAACTATACTTATTAATTCAATGGAATCCTAGGCATGGTAAGCCATGAAACCATAATTTCCTTTCAACCATGTCTAGTAGTTTACTAAGGTAAAATAATGATGGCCTGTTTGAATACCAACTATTTTACTCATTCATGTTTTGAATCATTTTCAAACCATAGTAATTTCATATATGATTAATAAATCTCATGAAATTCAATATGTATGGTAACATCCAAAATAACCTCATTCATGTGTACTTATTTATAAAAATGTTTTAAAAAATTATAACTCATAATGCTCCCTTTAATAGTCTAATTTAGTGGTCAGAACAAAGTATCCAAATGCATTTTCTTGTCTTAAAATAAATATTTCTAACCAAGATAAGTGTTAATGTACAATAAAGTTATAAACCCCAAAGTCTTCCATCTCATAGACTCAACACTTTATAAAAAAAATTGTCCATGTGCCAATAATGGATAATAATAACACATAATTAACTCATACAACAAAAAATATATAAAAATACATCATAAAATCCATAACATAGGACTTGGTGGGTATGTGGTACCTTCATTCCCTCTATAATGGATAATAAGTCACCTAGAGATCTATATATACCATTCCATGGTAATGCCATAATCTTTGATCAAATAATTAGGCTAGGATGGAGAAAGGTAAAGTATTAAATAGATCAAGGGCCCCTATATAGGCCCAAATTATTCTCAAATAGATTACCTTTTAAATTGTTTTTATGTATATGATATGGGCATGATGTTTGGGTGGTCCTTCTAGGCATAGACCTAGTTTATCCATCAACCATTTACCTCCAATCATGAAGTAACATTAGCATTATTATTAGTATATAAAATTAATCATGAAAACATATGAAAATAATATAACCATCTAATTAAGTAGATCCATAAAAATTTAAGTAAACATGAATCAGATAAAATAGATGTAGTTCAACCATGTTCCAACTCGTAAACAATAACTATAACACAAGAATCAATAAAATAGACATTAATATCATAGTATTTTTGGACATATATGTCAAGATCATAAACTTTTATATAAAATTTTTGTAGGATGTATTATAAATAACATCACATCCTCACAATTGGGTGGTTTTTTAATTTGAAAGAATGGCATTGCTATAATGCAAAAATGCCAAAGTAAGATAATTGACACTGAACATTAGTTGCATATAAATTAAATTGACACATTAATTGATTAATCACCCATGATATCTACATGAATCAAAAGTATAATATATATGACAAAAATATAACTTGGACTTTGATTAGTGCATGATCATGACACATGGTACATTGATCAAATATTTTTACAAAATCAAATGTTTTGATGTGAAAAATGCATTTAAGAATAGGTATGATGCCACTCACAATTAAATCTATGTTATGTGTAAAATATTGAAGTGAAATGGTGATGCATCAATTCAAAAGAGAAGATAATAATTGAATATATTTGGGATTACACTTTAATTTAAAATATTAAGTTTTAAATTTTTAGGGTTGTCTATTAAACTGATCTTAAATAAGTTCATAAGGAAAATGTTTGATCACAAAAAATTTAATATTAAAATACTTATATGTAATTTAAAATATTTAAAATTTATTCTAGGTTTGGTAAAGACCTAAAAGTATATACTCTCTCTCTCTCTCTCTCTATATATATATATATAGAGAGAGAGAGAATGGCTCTATGTAAGAGAAATAGATAGGATTATAGTTCATTAGATCCACCACAAGAACTCTTAAATATCACCTTCTCTCTAGTTATAATTAATTTAATTAATTAAAATGTAATATTTAAAAAGGTATATAATTATATTTTGTATTATAGGTAAGGAATGAAATTTAGTCAAAATCCTAAAATAAAAATGATTACAAAGATACTATGAACTCAAAGCTACATAAGATCACTAAGAAACTAGATATGTTCCCATGTTTTGACCTCTTTAAAAGTTATTTTAATATATTATCATTTGAAGACGAGGTTTTTCATTCATATTTATGTAATTTAATTTCCCTTTTTTTGGGGGTATATTTTTGTGACCTATATAAAATTAAGGATCCCAACATGTTTTATAATCAACTAAATGATCATAAATGTATGTAAACATAATATATATATATATATATATATATATATATATATATATATATATATATATGTATGTATGTATGTATGTATGTATGTATGTATGTATGTATGTATAGTAATGAAATGGTCTAAATATTATGATAATTTTACTATTAAAAAAGTGATAAATTATTATCTTCTCATATCTTTCAAATGGGGTGTTATAATACAGATGATATTGTTTAATGAGCTTTATGTTGCATTTAAACCTAACCATGTTACTGAATAATGGGTTCCTTTATTTCTCATGATTATCTATGATGATGCTCTCCCTTAAGATAAATAATTGTTTTTTTATTTAATAAAGTAATTTAATCAAGTAATTAGGGATGAAAATTATATATTATGTTTTATCTATTGTATGTCATTTATAAAATTATAAATTTTGATAATTATGATTACCCAAAATGACCATAGTATAAAATTAAGAACTTCAATCATTTACTATATTTACAATTATATTACTATAAGGAACAAAAACATATTAACGTTATCTACAATTTATTTTATCCTATTATATATAAATCCCTAAATATATAAAAATGATAATTATTTTAGTTTACATTAGGTAAATCATCAATAAAATAATAACATATTAATATTTTTTATAACACACCACCATGTGAGTCAAAGATATAATGGGATAACCACATAAATTTCCTCACTACAATCCTAATAGACTCATGAACATGTAAATGGTGTGTAAATACTGTAATTGTGTATGGGGTATTCTAATAGACAATAAATTATCTCCTTATCCAACCATGCCTTTGGAATTATGATAAATGGTATGTAATCTTAAAATTAGAATTGAATTTTTTTTTTAAACATGGATAATTTAACATACTTTGACATGGGAATGGAAAATAATATGTAATCGAAAAGGTAAGGTTGATAAAATATTTTTAGCAGAAAAGAGAAGAATAATTATAGAATACAAATATATGTGTTATGATGATGACTTGTATTATATAAATTTGGAGAATTTCTATAAGGTTATAAAAATATCAAATATGAAAGCATCATTTATTCACCACTCTCATAACTTGATCACTAATATTCTAAAAAATGTAATGAAGAGGAGGAACATATATAAATGTTCATAAATTAATATGGAATAAGAAGAGGTTTCTAAGGGTTTACCTACTACTATCCCTCATTTAAAGAAAATATTTATAAGAGGACTAACACTAGTGTAAATTCCATCAGACATATAAATATTCATAAATTAATATGGAATAAGAAGAGGTTGCTAAGGGTTTACCTACTACTATCCCTCATTTGAGGAAAACATTTATAAGAAGACTACCACTAGTGTAAATTCCATCAAACACATTAGAGTCTATTATAAAAATGTAATTAAATAGATTTTAATCTCATATACAGTCTCCCTTATTTTCTTTATGCTTAATATTGGTCCAAATTTAATCAACTCTTCATTTTAGATGAACATTTCAACACCACTAGGTTTTCAAAACCCTACCTTGGCTCATGTTGAATCAATATTTACAATAATTCCATATAATTTTTAGTAGATGTGTCACCTATATATCCAAACAATATTTTGGAATGTGTTAAATACAATATGATGAGATGAAGTTGTTTATATTTCCATAATATATGTTGGTAAACTAAAGTCTTCATTGGAAATCCTAGGTTTTAAATTTGAGCTGATTTATAGTATAAATATGACATATATATCTAGTATTTCAAGTTATTATGAGATGAATTTTAATGACTTGCAAGCAAATAATGATAGTGTATGTGATGATATAAGTCATATCACTATTTCTAGTTACCTTAGAGTGAATGTTTTCGATTTCTAAAGTTAGAATTATTTGTAGTGTCCCTATTGATTTAAGTTTGAAATAAACATATTTTAATGTATCTATTGATAAATATATGAAAAATATCTATTTTTAATTAAATTTCAAGTGTCCCAATTTTTTTTAACCCATAAAGTGTTTCCATAATGTAAATGGATTAAAAAAATGGTATGAATGTTTTTATATGTAAAGATATTATATCAAGTGATTCCAATTTAGTTAGAATATCACATTATAAAATCATAAAATTGGAGAATATACTTGGTTATTAATAGTTTTTTAATTTAGTGTATGTTTCCTCTACTCATATATTATTTATAAACTCTATTATGTCACAAATTATCACTTTCCTACCTATTTTCATGTTACCTAATGTTTCATTAGTGCCTCTACCACCAAGAGATTTATTTTATATTAATCTTCTCATTAATATGGATAAATAAATGTAATTATAAAATTCATATGATCACAAATATTCTATAGTGGATGCTCACAAATTATCACTTTCCTACTTATTTTCATGTTACCTAATGTTTCATTAGTGCCTCTACCACCAAAAGATTTATTTTATATTAATATTCTCATTAATATGAGTAAATAAATTTAATTATAAAATCTATATGCTCACAAATATTCTATAGTGTCATACATAAGGGTTCCCATCACTTCAGTTTTGGGATGTTTCCATTTACGTCTACATTTAGAACTATGTTTATACCACACACCTCAAAAGTTTCTCCCAACATCATGGATATTAATATTATTTTATTTTCTATTTATAAATACTTACCAATGGTAAATCCTCCATCCACTCTACTCACTTCATCTACCACTTCCACTAGACCCACAAATTTTACCACTTCTAAGGTTATCCTCGCACCATCAATGTATACATCTCACTATCACTCAATAAAAACCTATTTTAAAGTATGACCATATTGTTCACTCATGTATAAATAAATATAAAATGGTTTCAATAAATTCAAATATCATGAATAAAAATATAATAATTGTGATTCAAAATGGATTATGAGATACAAATACAATTTGAGAAATCCACTATGAATATGAAAGGGGTCATCACTTTGAGAATGTAGAAGTATAGACAAATATATGTCCTAATCATATAAGGGGGCATGTTCACCTTGAAAATATATAATAAAATTAGATATATTAATTATAACATGTTATGACAACTCACATAAGATATATAATATTACTTGGAGGATCTTGAAGGTATTATCAAGGCCACAAATTAATTAGAAATGAAGGCAGTTTAAAGTATAAATAACAAGGTGTTATGTTTAAACTCACAAAATAATAGTGTAATATTTAATCAAAATATAGTTCCTAGAGTTAAGATAACCATTAGGTTTTTTTTAAAATCATTTAATATGATTAAGTATTTGAAATAAGAATGTAAAAAATGACAAAATAATGTTCAAATGCACCTTGCATACGTTCCAAATTTGGAATCTAATTAGATTCATAAGTATAATTACATTACCAATGCACCAATTCTAAATCATACTTATTTTAAATGGTGTAATGATTACACCAAGGAAGACAAACATGAATTTTAAGGATTTATAAAAATATTAGGCAACATAAGGTTATATTTGGGTTTTATGTAAGGAAAATTTATGTATTGCTTGATCAAGATAAAATTTCATAAATTTATAAATTAGATGATACCATGATTATTAATATTAAATTATTAGAGTTTATATATGTATTAATCATTAAATTTTGGAATCATATAGTCACTATGAATGATTAGGGAGTTTATAAAACTCTGATTTTTATAGTAGAAGCAATGAGGAAATCTTAATGATCCAATGTTGTAGAATAATAGTTGGATGATGTCATGTGTGATGGAAGATAGGTGGTCACTTTCAATAAATAAAAATTTATGATATAAGTAAAAATTAATACAATTAAGTTTGATAATAACTCAAAACACATAAAACTAATATCTATTACTAAAATAATGTGTATACACAATCTTTTTAAACATTATCAATTATTGATTATTTTTCTCTTGTAAGAACCCATTGAATCTTAAACTCTCTACGTGCATGACTTAAAGGGTGCACCAAGAAAGGTGTTGTCATACCTTTAGTGCTTAAAAATATTTTTGGCCCCTATACCACCACCTAAAACCATTACAACTTACTATTATATGATTCTTTAAACATTAAAAACCCCACTTATACACACACTAAGTAACTCACCACCTGAAATAGTCCCTACATAAACAAGACCCCATTTTTACTATTTTTCCTAATAATTAAATAAATTTAACCCAATTATGGGTTTAGTTCATGTTATGAAACTCTATCAACCTAAGACAACATAGTTTAAGACTTGATGTCTCTATTTTATACCTAACAATGTCGACTGAGCCAACTTCATCAGCTAAATTATTTGGAGGGTTTAGGGTCAATCCATGGATATATATAATACCTTAATTTCATTTATAAATAGAATATCATATTCAATTATACATCATTACTTATTGAATATCTGCTTATATCAATAGGATGTTTTAATGCTTAGGTTTTTCCCTTAGAGAAATAACACTTGCCTTGTGGAGGTCTTGGATGCATAGGAGAAGAATTATATCCTAGATTTGATTTCTCCTTGTGATCATTACGAGTAAAAATAACCTCTTGGAAAGCACCATTTTCCAAGGGAGATATTGTGTCATGATGGGTTCTTTTCAACAAGGTAAGTATAATCTTAAACATTTATATTTCAATAACTAGATATTGTAGATCTAATAAATTTTGATTTCTATCTCTCCTTGCTTAGATAATTTCTACGTTATATTAGATAAAATTATCTTTTAATTTTTATTATCTTCCCCATTTATGATAAAATATTTATTGATTATCATATTAGCTTGCATATGCATTTACTATATTAACTTACATAGTTATTTAGTAAATTAGAATGTTTAATATTATTACAATCATAAGAGTTAGATATTGATATAATAACATGGAATTTGACTAGATGCCTTGGAGACCTTTTTTGTTATTGTGTGATAATAAATCCATTAGTATAGGTTTAATAGATCTATTTTTGGTCATGACCTCAATATAAATGTATTTCCAGACAAACATGTTAGTTGATTACCTTCTCCATGACTAAAAATTACTGAGTAGGATAATTCATAGATATTTCTAGTATCACTTGAATGCATTATAGTTAATCTCACATGAATCTAACCCTTGAATTTTTTTAATATTTCTCTATAGATAAAAGGATCAACCTTGTCGACCTAGTTTAACACTCAGTGTTTAGGTTTTCATACTCTATCAACCATGTCAACCTAGTTCAAATCTATATGTAAGATTTAATAGATTTATCAACCTATATGACCTAGTTATGTCTATATTTTATATGTTTTCCAACTGAGGTAAGCATGTTGACCCTGTTTAACTTCCTATGAGTAGAATTTCTAGTATCAAAAAACTAGATCAATCCAATCGACCTAGTTTCCTCTTCTACCTTTAACATTTAACTAAATCAATCTAGTTAACTCTATTATTTTCAATATATTTCATTTTATAACTAGGTTGATTAGATTGACATAGTTCTTTTTTCCTATCATTTACCAATTTTATTTATATTTAATCAAATGGCTCAATTCTATCTAAATATTCTATCTTTTACCTCTACATCTTCAAATTTACACCAAGACAACATAGTTCAAAACAATAACACAACCTTTTTAAGAAAACTACTATATAGACCCAATTGACTTTATCATATTTTCAAAGTTCACTCTAACTATATTAGTAATTCCCTTTATCAATTTTTAAATTAAACTTATTTTCCTTCTCTTTTTTAAAATTTTAATTTTAGTATTATCTTTACCGATTTCTCATTTATATAAAAATGTACCTTTATAAGAAATTAAGTCAATTGGTTATACTTATTTGTATATCTATTTTCTATCAAGAAAACTAAGATGGATTTCTCAAAGGTATTCATTCTAGCCTATCTTCTAACATAATGAGTTGATCAACTTGAGTATGTTTTGTTATGTTTGTATAAATTGGTTGACCAAGTCAACCTTATTATATTTATATTTAATACTATATCAAACAAAAGGGAATTAACATATATTGATAGTAATTAAAATTATTTGGATACCTATTTATTTAATTTACATAAACTATAAATTAGTTATTTAAATTTTTAGTTTTGATCTTATTTTTCACTTTGTTTGGCTTGTCATAGAAATTGTGTATTGGTAGTTTTAAAAATACTTAGCTATTATCATAACGGGAAAATTGATACCCTATTTATGGTCCTTGTATATCATTCAGAGATATTTTGACATGAGGGGATTACTCCAATACTCATAGCCATAGTACATATCTAAATATGGTCTTTAGTTTCTACCTATCTCACGTTATTTCAAAAACACCTATAATTTCCCTCTTTATTGAACCTTAGGAATATATACACCCATTTATTTTTGTGGTTAATTCATTAATAGTTAGAACTGAGAATTTTCTTCCATCTTACCCTTAAAACTAGGTTTAGTGGGATATGGTATTGGTACTTCTTCCATTTTTGGTTCATTGAAATATTAGGCTGGGACTATCCAATAAACAATTATCTTTAGAATCTTACACTTTCAATCAAAATCTTTAGTACAAATTTTTTATCTTATATTTAGAAAAAATAATTAGCTTACAAATTCCATTATTATTACTTGTTATTTATTATTCTATGTTGTATTTCAAAATTATATTAGTTAGTGTTTATATAAAATTTGAGTTGTGTGTTATAACTAGGTCTACCATTTTGACCTAGTTGCCTATGTGTTTCAGTTCTCTTTTTATTTAATTAAAACTAAATCATCTAGATTCAAACCATTTTAATTTTTTTTTCCAATTTATAGAACTCAATCGACTAGATAGACCTACTCAATTACAAATTATTCTATTTTATTTCCTATATAACTTCGTCAACCAGCATGACTCGGTCTATTATAGACTATTCTATTTTCCTTCTTGCATAACTCAATCAACTTGCTTGATTTATATTGATCTTATATTTTTCCTATTACCCATTATATATAACTATGTCAACCTAATTAATTATGTACCTATTAGCTAACTATGTACACTTTAATACTATTTGACCTTCTACAGTTTAGTAAACCACTAGGTCGACCTAATCAACTCTATATTATCTAGATGACTTAGTTCACCTTTGGTCTTATTAATTTCTTTTTCAAATGAAATTTACTTATTTGAATATATAATAGTTGGTTGAAATAGTTATTTACCAAACCTAAATCTTATCTAACTGATCTTATTCAGTATCTGGTTGAGTTAGTTTTTTTGATATTTTTATTCTTTAACACAACCTACAATTGTTAGATTTATTTTGTTTAAATATCATTAAATAACCTATCAACATATTTTTTATAACCTTAATCTATTTAGATAATGCATGGGTTTCTATTTCTTACCTACTTTATCCACCTAAGAGGATAATCCCTCATGGTTCACCTTTTCTCATCCTCCATCTCAAGATATAGATTTCAACATGTTTAAAATTACCCAAAGTGATGATTAATATGATTCTAATACATTTCACACTTCTAATGATATTACATTGTCCAAACCACCTTACTATACCATTAGAGTAATTGATATAATATTAATAAATAATCCCACTTGGAATCCTTCTATAGCTAACATTCCTACTCATAAAAATGGGAATGTTCCTCCTACCAACACTAACATTCCTCCTATAAATACTAATATTCCACCTCTTAACACTAATAACCAAATTACACAAATTGATACTTCTCATATTCTTCCAAAAATAGTCTAACAAATGAATGTTATGTAAATGGAAAACACATCTAAAATGATGCAAATGCAAAATCATATATTAAAAATGACTAATAAACCTCACTTATATTACCTCAAAGTAATCAAAGTTTTATCCATCCTCTTCTTAGAGATAAAAATGAGAATATCATTTCACAACCCCTTATGCATAATAGGATGCTTCAAAATATTAAAAAAAATCTTTATCTCCTTTCATTGTATCCATTGATATTAGAAACATTTCTACAACTATTAAATATTATGTAACTATAGACCCTACATATTTTATTAACGCATTTGGTAATCTCTACAAGGAATGGATCCAGAAAAATACCTTTGATACTACCAAACTCTTGTTAAAACATTCAAAGAAGATGTTTTAGAATGTTATAATCAATTACCTCAACACCCCATATCAAAATTAAAATATTTGGTTAATACTTTAGTCAATGAATTTTAAAAAAATGACCTATAAAATTTTCTTAGTCATCTCATCAACACTAAGTAGTTAGCCTCTGAATCTACTCATAATTTTATTACACATTAGAAATCATTATCTCATAAATCAGCTCATAACATGAATAATGATAATATCTTCAAATTATTTATCACTACTTTAACACCTTACCTCTAATATAAGGTTCAATATTTTTCTCCAAAAACTTCAAATAAAGTATTTGTTCAAGCTTAAAGACAAGATTTCCTTATGAAATAGTCTAACCCAATCCATAGATTATCTAAGGAATTTTTCCAAAACTCAACTAATATAATTATAAGTAATACTCCTCAAACAAAACTAATAGTAGTCAAAATAAATAATGAATTTTCTTCCCATCCACCATTAATTATACCAAAAATGAGGCATTTATTATCTCTAACTAAACCCTTCACCTATAATAGTTCCCCATCTTCATGGTATAATCTTAATAAAATTTTTTGGTTCCATGTTGATGTGGGCCATTCTCAAGAAACATGTCATGGGATCATAAAATTTGTTGTTTCTTTCATGTTAGGAGACATATTTGACCATGATGCTATGATCAAATTATGTAATCATGATTATATTAAATCTTCCCAAAATAAATAGGTTACTAAAACCAAACCTTTCAAAGCTCAAAAATCCTCTTATACCTATAACACACAACATTCAAATGATAATATTTATGCAATCAATGTTGATTATGATCAATATTATACCAACTTTCAATATGTGGAGATAACAAAATTCAAATATAGATGAAAATATGCTCACAAAGACCTTGTCACCAAACCTTAGAAACCCTCTACTAAGGACCAAATACTTAAATATACTAAAACTACTATTCACACATCATTTGAATCAAACAAGGAAACACTCAAAACTAGAACCCTAAACTAGTTCTAATATTACAAAAAATATTGTACCTCGTAAGACTCATGTTGACTCTTCATCCTCTTAATTGCATTGGAATTTTTTGGAAGAAATTAATTCAATGACTTATAAAATTAGTTCCTACTTCTCCATATCGTCATAAATTACTTATGCAACAATTAATAAATATAAAAGAACCACCATCACTTAATTTGAAAATCCCTTCTAGTTATTCTTCACTTACATAGGTACATATAATTAAAATAATTTCCACATCTTCTAAATCATCCATAGAATTTATTGAAGAGGATGTGATTAAATCCTATTTTGAAGTAGACAATCCACCCTTATTTATTAAAATTAGGACCAATAATACCCTTATTCAAAAATTCTTAGTATATGAAGGATCATTTATTAATTTTACCTCTATTTGGTTAATTCAACAAATTGGATAAACTAAATAAAATATTAACCAAAAACATCTAACATGTATAGGATTTGATAAAACTAGTCAAAAACTAATTGATTTCATTTTTCTCCCACTTACTTTCGGACCTAAGACAATTCACACTAATCTCATTGTTCTTGACCTTCCATTATCCTACAACATGATCATTGGTCATCTATGGCTACATTGTATGTTGGATATTTCCTCTTTAAGTAGTCAATGTATCAAATTCATACAAAATTTCAAATATTATAAACATGAATTTGGTCTTAATCCATATAGAATACAACTACCAAATCCTAAATCTAAGTATCACATTCCAACTATTCCCCACACCAGTAGTCTACCTTTACCTAAATTCATTAACATGAATCCTAATTTCCATGTTACTCTCATATATTTAAATGATGATGAGCCAAATGAACTATAAAACACTTGTAATACCACTAAAATACCTCCTTATGTTATGGAATTGCTTCTTCCTTATTCACTTCTATGAAATTTCACCATTACTCTAATTGATTATACTATTGATACTCCCCCTCCATGTAATTCATATAAATATATTTACATAGAAGATGAATTCACATGTAATGATTATGGATTGGCCAAACTATTTCAATATCCTTTACATATGTCTCCTAAAAAATTTATCAACTTAGGTGTTTCAACCATTAATGCTCTCATAGAAACAAATGCATGCACTATTTATCACACTTATGATGATAATTATATCATTTCCCAAGCCCAATCACAAGATTTAGATGTACAATAATATCAAAAGACATCAAAAATGCATACCTTTAATCATGATGTGTGTGTCATTCATATCTCATCCAATATTGAATCGAAACTTGAAGGTTATGTACCTCATATTAATCCACAATTATTATAAATCCCATGGGTAATCAAACAAATCCTAAATCAAACATCCTTTGAAATTTATACAAAGCCTAAACCAATATAATATATTTTACCAAATACACAAATTATTCCTCATTATTATCACATTAATACCACTAAAGCTATATAACTCAATTCCATTGAAACTTCATTTATTAAAAAAACCAATACAAAAATTACAAATATAGTTGACTCTACTTAGCAAAATATCCCTAACATAAAATCTATAATATAGTTCCTCAATGATAAATAACCTCAAATTACATGAAAACATCATAAACTTGATATATTTAAGCAAAAGGTTCATTTTTCTAACATTTTATTCCTTCCCTCCTATTCCATACCATTTCCAAGATGAAAATACTATTCTCATTAAAGAAACTACATAAATAAAATATGGTATACTAACATGTAATCAACCTATGATCATTTCTAGAGAGCTCACTCCTAAAGATCATGATAATTCTAGTCTTTTATTTGATAAATACCATGAAGCATTTTCTTGGTCATATTAGGATAGGCTAGGAATTCATCCTAGCATCATTCTTCATAACATCATCACTTATCTATATGTTAAACCTATTAGGAATATCAACCAAAATTCCCACTTGAGATTTATAACTTATGTCATAAATAAATCATTATGTTTTTTAATTCTAAATTCATTATACATATAGAATACTTAGAATGGGTCTCAAACATTTTTCCTATTTGTAAAAAGTCCCCATGGTTATTCAATGGGCAACCTATTGCTAAATTAAAATGACTTTCTATCTCAAAAATGTCATAGCCACCTACCACCATGAAATAACCCATATTTTTAATTATCTCATTCAAAAAATCATTTAAAATTATGTGGATGACCTTATTTCTAAATAAAAAGTCTTCATCCACTTCAAATGAAGATCCTTTAATTCTATCTACATCCTCTACCCCCATATTAGTAGGGGTAATGCTTTCCCAATAAGATGACATTGGTATAAAATATGTTATTTATTATATTAGTTGTGGCTTACTCAATTATGAAATTTTTTATAACAAGGTATAATATTATTGCCTCACTATCTATTCCATAGCTGAAAATCTTAGTAATTATACAATCTATCAAACTACTTATGTCATTATTCATTCTAATCTACTTAGACATTTATTCTCTAAATCTTTCCTAATTGGAGAGAATAAAAAAATGGATGGTCTTATTTATGGAATTTGACCTTTGAATTATTACACAAAAATATGTCAAAGAACAAGTCATTGTAGACCGAGTAGTAGTGGCTTCTTTACTAGATATAAACCACCTTCAAGATACTCTACCTGATGAATATTTTTTTATATATTTAAGGTATTAACCAAGTAATTTTTGTCAAATACTATTTTCACAATTTCATTGATCATTAGAAGTAAATAACAAAGAAGAAAGTGATCTCACTCCTACCACTAAATCTAAATCAACCATAAAATAATTAATAAAAATTACAATTGAATTACATGAAGATACTTGGAAAATTCACATTAGTGGATAAAAATACCTCCAAGGAGATGGGGAAGGCTATATATCAACCAACCCATATGGTAAAATCATACCTTTAACATTTTGATCAACTTTTAATGTCACTAATAAAATGGTTGAATATGAAACTCTAATACTAGGTATAAAAGCTACAATTGATTTATAATCCCATATTTACATGATTTATGTGAGTCATGTGCTCATAAGAATCCAATAAGGGAGGTTAGTAACATGTTCATTCAAGTAAATAGAATTCAAATGCACACACTAAGATTAAAACTTACAAGCCTAAATATTAGGCGTGAGCTTAATGAACAAAAGACAAATGAAAGGACAATTAAAATTTAAAATAAAAATAATCCTTTACCTTCCTTGAGATATCCAAATGCATTATTGAGTGGCTTACTCAGATTACACTTTGAAGAATCTTTGATAATGGATATTTTTTGGATCCTTCTCTCCTTGGCATCATGTCTTATGTTAGATTGATGTATCTTGGCTCAATATATTATCATTATGGCCTTCCTTGTAATAAAATGGTCATTATAACATTATATCAAAATAACTTTGAATTCATTTTTGCATGATAAAATTGCACCAAAATATCTTACAATTTAATAGGCAAGGCATTGTATTTATAGTAAATGGATGTAACCTAAGCCCAAGGTGAGTAAAGGTGGAGTTAAGGCTTGGAATGGGTTCAAACCTAACCAAGGTGAGTCAAGACTAACCCTAGTACAGTTAATAATTATCAAGTAATAGTTATTTGTAATGAATAGGCATGGGTATCCAAAATGAGATATTTTAGGATATTTCTAAAGGGATTGACAACTCACAAAGGTAATCATGAAAATCTAGGATATTTCATATTTTTAAATTTCCTTATTTATTTATTAATTTCACATATATAACTTAATTAGGCTCTTAATTTAGTTTAGATTTTTAATTAATTTTGATTATCCATTTATCTCTTTCAATATTTTATATTTGTTCATGTGCCCCACATAATAGGTCCATAGGCAAAATCGACTATTGTGATTCCTCAAGGTGCTTAGGGATGAATCCATGAGAGGATATTATTGAATATGATAAGACACCCAAATTAGGGATGCCTTAATGTGATTATAATCTATGATAAATGATGTACATGAAAATATAAGACTCTTAATGATTTCTAGGCTTAATTTTTTATGGTTATTAGGAATCAGTTTGAAGTCCAGTTGAAGGCCAATTATGGCTAGTTTTAGGTGTCTATAGTTTGTGCTTATTTGGGAAGGCATTACAAGCTATACTAATAGTAATGCATTCTAAAATAATGAAAATATCTTTTATGCCTATGTTTTTAACAAAAATAGATGAACTGTAGGTGCCACCTCAAGGGATCTATTGGTAAAGGGGTCAGTAGTCAGTCACTCAAAATGAATAAATGATTGAACCAAAAAGATGAAATGGGGTGGAAAATACTGATTTGCCTAGAGGTGGTTATAATTATTGGCATATGGAACTACCCTAGTTGGGGATATAAATAGGATGATTTTCCTAGAAGTGGATATAATCATCAACATAGGTGGAAGAAAAAGGGTAATGATTTTCCCAAAAGAAGTTATAATAATTGAAAAATGCTTAGGGTAATATGAGAATGATTTAACCAAAGGTGGTTATAATCATTATCACAATGAAAATGTGCCCCATTTGGGTACAAGAAAGATAATTATTTTCCCATATGTGGTTATAACCATTAACCTTCAAATGGATGGAAACATAAAAATTGCCTAATGGTTATTAGAATCATTAGTAGCAAAAGTGGGAAGGTATACAATTATTTACCCAAAATCAATTATAAGAATTGTACTCTAATAATGGAAAACATAATATGGAATATGATGGAAAATTGTTATAGATGAGAAATATGAATTTAGTCAACCTATGAGTAGGGAGATGTATGTCTAAAATATTAAAGAGAATTTTTTTTCATTGTTTAATTACCCTATGTAGGATATGATTTAGATTAGATCAAGAATGTTTCTAGTTCCAAGGAGATATATCATTGACTCATTGTCATGTAAACTCCCAGAGCTGATTTTTACTATATCATGTGATGGTAGGCATAATGATAGAATACCGTGATAACTTGGTTGAAATATTCATAAGGACTAACATGTGATCCAATAATCAATTGAAAATGATGTACCAATGATAAAAACCTTAATGACAATGCTAATGTATAAATATTGATGGATTCAAGAATAATATGAAAGGAATCACCTAAAAAATGTACATATACTAAATCAAGACACAAAAATAAATAAAATAAATAGGAAAATAAACAAACAAACATAAAGACAAAATAATAAACAAACAACAAACAATCAAAAGAACATTAAACACAAACAATGGTTAATCATAATGATAGTGTAAATAAATAACATACAAGATGATGATTATTTCCCCTAGATGATAAGGGATAACTAAAAACAAACAATATGGGAGAATATAAGAAAAGGAAGGGGGTGGCTGATCTATCTCTAGATGCACTAAGAAAGTTGATGATACTTACATAGTTTTATGGATGTAATATCCAACAAAAACTTCAGGCCAAATGTAGTTCTCCTAGATTATGGGATAAAATAAAAATGATGATAATAAAAACATGATTGTGTTATATAATAATATGGGGATGGGCTCATAAAATAGTGAGAGCATGTGATGTGAGGGCAATAAGGATGGGGAAAGTAAATGACAAGTGGTTTCTTGTGAAATAGTTAGGGTTCCTAGAATCCTTAAGGAAAATAAGTGATTAATGTTTAGGATTTTATAAATTAGTTCTAAAATGTTTTTTGGATTTAATATTTATCTCAACTTAGTTAAGAATGATAAGATACTAAATGGTCTAAGGTCACAAAATTTTGAGAGAGTTCAAATTAAAGATTTATTATAAAATGATGAGAGCATGGCTTAGGGTGCTTGTAAAATGGTGAGAGCATTCAAACTTATAAGTGATCAAAAAAATATGAGATCATGGGAAAGGGTGATTGAGATGACCTAAATGTGAATAGATCATTTCCTACATAGCCCGAGGATGGGAACTCAAGTCATTACAATTCCACCTTATAGTGGAGGAATCTGACTAGGTAGTAGCCAATTCAAACAAAATAAGCAAAGTTGGAAAATGTCAAAATACAACATAGGCATGTCAACATTGTATTCTAATGCATGATAAATAAGTGTTTTTATTAATTTACCCATAGTTATCTATAATTAGGAAATAATGGCATAGGTCATGTTAGGAAGTAGTTAGTCCACATAGTAATTTATACACTATAATAATTCATTAGTTAGTTTGTTAGATATATTTGGTCAATAATTAGTAACATAATATTATTACAACAATATTAAAATAATAGCTTAGTTGTTATATATTAATATTCATATAGGATATTTAGATATTTAGGTGAGATATTGGTGAAAATATTATGTCCCCAATTATAGGAAATAATTTTTTGATTTAATTGCTCCCATATGGATTTTAATATTTAGAGTGTGTGGAAGAAATAATAAGATAGTGTATTTAAAATATTTCTCTATCTCTACATTCATCTCCATTATTCCATAAGGATATTACATTAATCATACATTCATTTGAACTAACCCTATCATCTGATATCAAAGCTAGGTCAAAGAGTCAAAGTGTTTTTAGTGAGTCATTAGAGTATAAAATTCTCAAAAATAAAATTAAAAATTAGAAATAAAAATAATTTTCCTTACAGATGCATGTTTAGGAAACCCTAATGTCCTGAGTCAAATATTTTGGGGGGTAAATCTATTCCCTTCAAAATAATGCATCTAAGCTTCATAACTTCATCTACTAAGTGAGTAGCTTCACCAAATAGAGGTAGGAGGATTTCTTTGCCTCTCATTAACCACTAATGAAGGGGCTCTTATTTCAATAGTGGAATGCATCTATATATATTATATTTTCATTATTTCTATGTTTGATAAATAAGAGGTGAATTTACTATTTTCTCACATAGGGATTGTATAAAAAAAGAATTTAGAAAAAATAAGAATGTGGAAATAGTTAGGAAAGAAGCTACTATAGATATCTCATGGTTTCATTCCTTATTTATGGAGAGGACTCATAAGTGACACATACATACAATCACATATATTAAATGTGGGATGTGTTCCTTTGCATATTAGTGATCATGTGTAGAAAGATTACATCAATAGTATGTAGACCTAAGAGTATGTAATGGCATACAGTTCTATTTGAGCCAGTTCTTGGAAGTATGAGTGAAATTTGAACAAAACATTCTTGCTAGTAAGTTCCTAGATTTTGTTGATGTAGATCCATTATAATGGATGGTGGTTAATACATGGAAGAGGTTCCCTCCATAGAGGAGGTTCCCATGATTGGTTTATAGTGTTCCAATTTCTTGGTTGATGGTATATTTTCCTATTTAAAGTCTCCACATTGATTTGATTGATGTGTTATTGATAGTGAATGGTTGATAAGAATTTGATGTGTTCCTTCATTACTTTCATAAAGTCCTATGAAACACAAATTACAATTTAAGGCCTAAAGGGTGGAATGTTATGAAATAGTTATTCCTCATAGTAATTTGTACACCACAATAATTCATTGGCTAGTTTGTTAGATATATTTGTTCAATAATTAGTAATGTAATATTGTTATAATAATATTATGATAATAGGTTACTTGTTATATATTAATATTCATATAAGAGATTAAGATATTTAGGTGAGATATTGGTGGAGATATGATCTCCCCAATTATAGGAAAGAGTTTTCCTATTCAATTGTAAACTCACATATGTATTTTAATATTCAAAGTGTGTGGAAAAAATAATAAGATAGTGTGTTTAAAATATTTCTCTATCTCTACATTCAGTTTCATTATTCTAGAATACTATTGCATTAATCATACATTGATCTGAACTAACCCTATTATGTCAATGATAATAATTTTCCCATAGGTGGTTATAATTTGTATCATGAGAGTGAGACACTGATTTTCCCAAAGGTAGTTATAATCAAGAACACTTGTCATAGAATTGAATAAGAAATGAAGGATTCAATTGCCAAACCATTATCATACTATTCTAAAATATGGCCTCTATCTAGAATGTTGAATCAAATACTCAAAAATGATTTGAATATTTGAGTTAAAATTGGCCATAAAACCCATGGAATGGAATAAAGGTGAAAGGGTTGGGTAGGGAGGTTGAAATTAACTCAATTGATAGGAAACATATGTTAGAATGATATAATAAAAAGAAGAATGTAAATATTATGGTACAACTAAAATGTGACTCATAGACAATACACTATGTCACATAAGGGAATTAATGCTTGAGGTTTATAATGTTCATTAGATCATCAAGTTCATGTCTGGTGTAATGAGCCTATATAATTTAACACCATAGTTCACAATAATGATGAAATGGCCTAACCAATTAGGTTTGAACTTACCTTTGTGTTTATTTTTGGCTATGGTATTTTGTTGGTTCTATTTAAGGAAAAGATCATCAAACTCAAATCCTCTATGTTTTATGTGTTGATTATAGTATCCATAGAGTCAGTTCTGGTATCCTTGTAGGTTGTTAACTCTGGCCATGCATTTTGCATCAATAAAGTCTAGTTCATATAGGTGAGCTACTCGATAATATTCATCATCCAAGACATGATTCAAAGAGATACACAAAGAATTCAACTCATAATTAATGGGAAGAATGGCCTTAGTGCCATAAATAAGGGAATATGAGTGGCTCTTGTTAGAGTATGATAGTTGGTATGGTATGCCCAGAGGGTAAAAAATATTTGATAGTGCCAATCATGACCAACATCTTTGACAATATTTTTAAGGATGTTGACAATGGTTTTATTAGATGATTTTTCTTGGTCATCACTTTGAGGGTGAAATTCAGTTTTAAAATGTTGAGTATTTTTGTGCTTGACACATAATGATTTGACATCCTAGTTCTTGAATAATATACCATTATTAGATATAATTTTAGAGGGGATACCATAGTGGAAAATGAGATTGTTAAAGATGAATTTGGAAATTTCTTTCCAATCACATAAGTGAGGGGTATAGCTTTGACCTACTTATTGAAATATTAATTGGTAATACGAATATATTTATGGCCATCAAATGATATGAGGTTTATCTTCCTAATGATATTGAGACCCCGTGTATCAAATATCCATGGTATTAACATTAGTTTTAGAGTCTTGGCTAGAGTATTAATCTGATTAGCATGCCTTTGACATTTATTACACTTTTTTACATATGTAATTTCATTTGCATCCATCATTGGTTAATAATAATTGGTACGCAAGATATTTTTGGATAAGATGTTCATACTTGTGTGGGCTCCACATAATCCTTCATGAACATCTTATAATGCTAATGTAGATTTTTTCAAAGTTAAACAATGAAGTAAATTTTCATCAAAATTATGGTAGTATAGGGTTCATCTGAGTAAGGTGTAATGTGTAACATGGTAGATAAAATCCTTATATTGTTTATAATATAGTTCTAGTGGCATAATGTGGTCATGAAGATATCTATAAAAGTCTAAATACCATACAAAGTTGGGATAAATAATATCATAGATCATAACGATGGTTGAAGGCTCATGATTTGGTGCTAGTAAATTTTCAACAAGGAATTGGTATTCCTTGGTTATTTCTGTATGATGAATAAAATATCTAAAGGTAGCCATAACATATGATGTTTTGTTACTATCTCCTATCATATGTTAAAATTATACACTACTAATCTGATGCTTGAGAGTTTTGAATATGGCCTTCTATGGTACCAGTTTGTCATCCTTGGTCTAAAAATGGTCTATAACCTAATTGATGATTAAATATTAATCATAATAAACCTTTTAATATTGGATATTCCATTATACTACATGTTAAATCCTTGTAACAAGTGATTCATATTTGACCATGTTATTAGTACAAGGAAACTTGATCCTAAATGACTTAAGGATTAGATCCTCCTATGGAGTAATAAACAAAATGGCTACCATAAATCCATGTGCTATGAATTATCTATAGAAATAAATATTCCACTATTGCTCCTTAACATGTATTTCAATGATGATCATAATGGATTCATATGGTAACTAGAATGCTAGTGGTTTTGTATCTAGAATGGGTGCTTCAACAAGGTGATCTTCAAGAACTTGCTTATTGATCATTTTTTGGTTGATGTATTATATCTAAAATTTTCTCAAGAGAATAATCCATTTGGACACGTGGCCTTATAAATTTATTTTGGATATCAGATACTTGATTGGATCTACTTTTGAAATAACCATGGTCTTGTTGTTTAATATGTAATGTCATAGTTTTTGAGATTCAAATACCATAGCTAAATAGGATTTTTCAATGGGTGTATAATTTTGATCATATGTGATTAATGCATGCCATAGATAGTGCATGAAATTTTATTTTCCATTATTATCATGTTGAGCTAAAAGTGCCCCTAGGGTTTTATCTATGGTAGATAGGTATAATAATAACAATTTTCCTAGGATTTGTGGCAATAAAATAGGTATGTTTGCTAGATATTCCTTGTTATTAGAGGTTATTGAAGCATCAAAACATGATAAGGATGAGGATAGATAAGATATACTTTAGTGCATATAATATTCTATCATATTCACACAAGATGTTGGATAATAGAAACATAACAAGTGTGAATTATCATGAGTTAAGTAAGAGCTAAGAACAACCAGTGATTCATTAACATAAATAGAGTACTCAGGTTAAATTAAATAGAAAGTAATGAAACATTATACAAGGAATAAATTAATAAATCACATAGGTAACCATAACTAGATAAGTCTCTATTTATATCTTCAAAAGTGGAAATCTATTCTTATTACAATCCAAAGTATACATATAGATGTTTCAATCTATGACTATTCATCTTCTCTTCAAAATTGGTGCCAAAAGTGGAGTCTATTCATATTCTAACCTATTACAAGTCATGGAGATAGGAAAAAATAGACTTATACATGATAAAATGAGTACATAATGTATGAATATTAGACAAATATCCTACGCATCTTTAAAATCCAAATTTTTCTCCCAACTCTTTCTCAAACTTAAAATGTTGTCTCATCCTAACATGCCATCACAAGAATATCAAAATTTCACAAGTGAGTAGAGGCTACATAATTGATTAGACCACTAAGTGTCACAATAATCATTCAAGGAACCATTTCTAGCTTTTACCTCTTGCACACTACTTATTTACCCTTTCAAGTTTTCAACTAAGTAGCATACATACCTACCTCCCTTTTAGGTTTTCAATAGTATAGCATAACTAGGTGGTATCCCTTTATGGGTTTTCAACCAAACTAGCTCCACTTGCCTTACTAAATCATCCCTTATACAAAAATTTTATACAATATTATTCAAAATTTGTATTATGTACAATACTAAACTTGACGGAGGTGGTATAGACACAAATGATGACTAAACATAAGAGTCTTTGGACTTGAACTATGGATCCTTGCACTAAGTGATGATCTGCTAGAGCTTTGAAGTTCACTTGTATGTAAATTTGTTGACAATTTAGGCAACATCATTAGAAAAGGGAGTCATATTGGTCTTATAGGCATGTCAATCTAATGTCACTTCTTGGATCATCCATAATAGGGTATGTAATGGAGGATGGTAATCAATGATATAATTGAGATCTATGTTATTAGTTATACTCATTGATGCCTTGGTGTTGGTGACCCTTATTTGAATATATCCACTCAACTACTATATCTTATCTATGTGTCATTGAGCTTGGAGATCGGTGAAAGAACTACACAAAATTTGACTCTACCAATTGAGGAGGTTATCACACACATTATCACTGACATTAAGAAAGTCCTAGATTTTTCCATCCTTATCCTTCCTAGTGGTAGTGTAGATGACCATGGTTACTTTGGTGGTGGTGGTCATTACAAAGTCTACACTAGAACTAACTAGGGAATTATCTAGTTGCTACTTCCAATCTAGCAAGCAGTGTCTAACCTATTATGCTTGAAGTGTAGCAATTTCCAACATGCCTTGATAGTCCTCTAGTAAAGTGATGAGATTCATAGCATTAGTCTTAAAATATTATCCCAATGTGTTGACTATGTAGAGTTTCTATATTATGCACCATTCCTTGGTTAATTTAGAGACCAAAGTCTTGAGTTTGTAGTGATTGAACATGACTTGGTCCTCGATTTCTCAAGTGACCAACTTAGGATAGGTGTCCTAGATAATCTTAAAATATTCATGGAGGCTATATTTTAACTTGACATTCTTAGCCTTAGATTGATCCATTTCCTATCTCAAAGAGGTGGATTTTTTCATAATAGACTCCTATAATGCAATTACACCCTCTACTTATTTAGTCAATGTTAGTCTAGAGACATCTAATAAAGCTTCTTGATGGAGGGGGAATGTTGCTAATGTGCCTCAAGTGACTAAAGGGTTAGGTCATGGCATGATCATGAGTGGAAGAGAGAAAGTGTTTTGTTGAGTACCCAAATTCAAGACATCCCATAACCAAATTTCTCCCAAAAGTAATTTTTGCAGTTGTGGACCTATCAGAGTGGTAGTTGGTTCTTCTTCTTGTTCTAGCTGATCAAATTATCTTGTTTTTGCCCAGGTACTTACTATTGTTGTGTTATATTATTTTCTACAAGCTTGAGTTTTTGTGCAACATCTTCATCTTGTTTTCTTTTAACACCCTCCTCTGATTTTCTAATAAGCTCATCCTACATATATTTATGTTTTGTTTGTTCTTCCTCCTATAGATTCTAAGCATGTACTTATGCTTTCTTATATTAATCTAGAATATTATCCCTAACTTGTTCAACCATAACCTATACATATACTTGTGTCTATGCTTGGGCCTACTATTTTCATAGGGATTCATCTTCTTTTTCTTTTTTCTTCTTTGTAGCTTCCTTATCTTGATATTTTGCATACATGGCATCTTCTATGGGCTTTCTTTACTATTCCACTACATCCTATTTTTACTTTTCTTCTTCAACCTTAGCCTTGGTAGCTAGCTCAACTTATTTGTCCTTCTAATCTTGTGCCTCATGTGATCACTTGGCTATATTAGTATCTTCTTGTATCTTTTTAGCCATGTCAAGAGCTTTGTATTGGTCAACTTCTACATCTTCAGCCTTTTATGTGGCCTTGGATTCTTTGACTTTCCAACTTGCTTGTTGAGATTACTTTTATTGAGCTTGCTCCTTATGGAATTTCTTCTCCACTTTTATGAATCATCATTATGCTATGTGAGCTACTTCATAGCATGAAGCCTATTATTCCTCTAATGTAGGTTGATCTGGTGTGTGATATTTAACCTATAGGGCTTGTGGTAAAGGTATAAAATCACTTAGTTTGACCACATAGATAGAAACATATTCTTTATTATGCCTCAAAGTGACTAATCTACATTTAAGTGGTGGTGAAGTTGAATATGAAGTTTGTGCTTCTAAAACCAAAGTTACTCAATCAAATGTATGTTCTTAGATGGTGGTAAATAACATAACCTCATTTCTAGTTTATGGTCTACACATGAGGGACTCTAGTGGGCTTTCTAGAAGTGGAGAAAAGACATCTTCAGCTACCAAGTTGGTATAAGGTTATTGATAGAAGAAGTCAACCCTTCACTATAGTTACTTAACTTCTTCTCACATAGTGGTAGGTTCACCCATAGATTTAGAGGAACCTTCTTGTCCACTTTGCCTATGCACATTACCTTCTAGAAGAATAATTCCTTCTCATCCTCTCTATCATAAAATTTTCCAATTATATTGGCAATCATTACCTAGTAGACCTCTTATTCATCTATGTCCATCTATGGTAGGTCACATGACGTTAAAATCTAGGGCATATTAGGATAAAATAACCAAGTTGTACTAATCCTTATCTTGTTCTTAAATAGAGTAAACATGGATCAATGCCTAGTGGCAAGAATTTTCTTTCTTTTCTATGGTTGAGAGGTAGTGGCTTCCTCTTGTTATTATGATATAGGAATAGTTGTGTGAGGTGGTATATATTGGATTGGTGTTTCATGCCTGTATAATATGGATTTCTATTTGATGACTTCAATATATGCCATATAAATGGTAACAAATAATGGTAGAGGTATAAATGGTAATCTCAATAGATCATGGATATGGATAAATACACCTTTTGACAACAAGGTGAAATTAATGTGTTGGCTCAAGTATTTAGTTACATCTAGAAGCACCCATAGATGTGTGGAGATCATCTCTAGTCACTCCTCCCACCATGTCTTAAATTTTCCCTCATGGGCTAGGGATACACACTCAAGTGTCCATATTAGGTTGGGGAATTGTTGCACTAGCCAATAGTTAATGTTGAGGTGGACCTCTCCTTGGGGTAATTCCATTATTTTAAACACAACAAAAAAATGAGGAATAGGTAATAGAGTGTCTACTTGGGAGATGTGTATAACTTGTTAATGTTCATGAGAAGCTCCTAAATGAAGAATTTGGGCCACTTAAACTGCTTGTTTTAGTGGATCATGTGGTGGGAAATGTTTATGACCCCTTTTGGAATTTGCTTAGTAGACTTGGTGGTCTTAAAAACCCTCCAATTGATGCATTCTACTAGGATGTGCATTGGTTCCTCATGAACTTTTTAATTGGGATACATTTGGATCCTTGAACATATAAATCTTGGACATCCTAAAAAATGGCTGGAATTTTCATCTTATAGGGGTAAGATAATCTCCTTGACATGCCCAAATCTTGGTCCATTTCTTTTGTTTTAATGATGATCATAGTGTTAGGCCCAATGTATATGTTGCCATCACTTTAGTGGCTGAGTAAGACTTTTACAATCTCCCCCAAGTCACCAAAAGTGAGCATTCAAACAAGTCACTCAAAATTTGTGTTGTGGAAGTGATGAGGGACTATGTGAGCCAATCATTGTGCAACATGTAAGGGATCTAGGTAAAATAAGTTTTTTTTTTTTACTTGAATAAAATTGAAGGTATCTATATAATTGAATTTTGTTTGTTGAAGTGTTAGATAGATTCCCATTTCTTTTTTTTATGTGTCTATCAAACCCTTGATGAGTTGTGAAGTATCCATGATTAATGATTGAATAAATTGAACTATTTTGGCTCTCTAAATAGTATAATTATCTAAACTCTTTGAAATTCAGCTTGTGAAAATATTTTTAAGGATTAAATGTAGACTTGGTTTGCAAGCTTATGCATTTATATATTTTTCACCTATTTTTTATACATAAATTCCATGATGAGCTATCCATTCAACATGAATGCAATTATTGATGTATGAAATCTTATCCAATCTAAAAATAAAGATAATTAGTCATTGGCACATGTGTGTAATATTTCATTATGTTCTTTTCTATCCATACTAGAGTATGAATGGATAATGTTGATCGATCACCAATTTATTGAAGATTAGGTCAATCAAACCTTGGATGTAACATTAACTATTTGGGGATGACCATTAAATGGAAAATATCTTTGTTGATGTGACTTATACATACATTTCTTGGACTTAATTTTTTTATTTTTCTCTTACTAACATCTATGATGTTGCACATGAATTCTCCTACACATAGTTAGCACACACTATACTTGGTTTCATGGTTCCTGAATGGTAATGAAGAGGTAATCTAAAAACACACACACAAAAATAAACACAAAATAAAACATAAAAAAATGAGAAATCCTAATCTACTCAATGTTATTCAACACCTAATCACTTACCAAAAATAGATTTATTAATTTTATTGGTGGTAGGGCTTAATCCTACAAACATTCACCCACCCTAGTAAAATGGTCCCTTGTAGATATCTCAAAATAATGGTTCCTTGATGTGATATTTCATGTATAACATAAGACCCTTTCCATCAAATTTTTAATTTTCCTAAAAATGCTCTAAAATGACTATCATATAACAAAATTGGTTAATCTTGATGAAATTCATAATGGTGAAGATTCCTATCATACCATGCTTTCTAGCTGTAATTATTAAATTCTTGTATCTAAGATGATCTACATTGATACTCATCCATTATATTTAGTGTAGGAAGTTTTTTGGTGAGATACTTATAATTTCCTAGTCTCATGACCATTACAATGTATAGAATGGGTATTAAATATTCCATTGGCATAACTGCTTCAAGCCCATAGACTAAATCAAATGGAGTAAAACCTATATCACTCTTATAGTTCATGAATATGTCCAAATAATTTCAAGATTTTGATCTTTCCAATCATCCCTCTTGACATCATAGATCTTTGTCAACATTATTCCCAATACTTTATTAGAAGCCTCAAGTTGGCTGCTAGCTTACGAGTGGTATATAGTAATTATATGATGAGAAATAATGAAATATTTAGTAAGGGATTTGATGGGATTGTTTAGGAAGTGTGTCCCTAAATATCTAATGAGATTTGTGGGGAACCCAAACCTTATAATAATATTCTCATATAGAAATGTTTTTACATCAGTTTCACCATAACAAGGTGTCAAAGTAGCTTCAACCCATTTGGTAAAGTAATCTATCATAGTGATAATATAACATACTTTAGTGCATTTAATTAATGGATTGATAGGTTTGATAAAATCAATACCCCATTATTCAAAATGTTATTTGGATAAAAAATGATTCAAGGGTATTTCATCTCTTTGTAGTGGTTTACCCATGTGTTGACATACATTGTAGTGTTGCACTACTCTATGTGCATCCTAAAAAAGTTTCAACCACCATAATCCACTATATAACAAATTCCTAGTAGTACATTTTATAATAAAATGTCCTAATACTATTCCTTAGTGTGTCTCTTGTAATATTTGTGGTCATTCATGTTCCAAAACTACCCTGCGTAGTACTTCATCCTTACCCAAATGATAAAAGAAACCATTTATAATGGTATATGGTAAAGATATGGTGATAAACTAATTCTAGCCTCTTTCTTGGTAGTGTTTATGTTATAATCCTTATTTTAGGAACTTAACAATTTCTTTGAAATTTTTGGGGATCTCAAAAACATGAAATAGATGGGCATCAAGAGAATCTTCCTGTAATTCTTCTAGTTCTTCCCCGTTTGTGATGTGACTAAGATGATTTGGCCCCACATTTTATCTTTTTGGTTTGGCATTAATGTGAAATTGGAATTATTGAAATAGAATCAACCATATATAAATTCATCCTCCTAGCATCATCTTATTGACAAGGTAACACAGAGCTTGATGATTAGTGAAAACATCAAATAGTGTCACAAGAAGATTTGGCAAAAAATTTATAGTTCAAACACAATAGCTAGTGCTTCCCTTTCAGTTGTTGTGTAATTATTTTTTTCATCATATAAATTTCCTATTACAAAATGTATGGGGTGGTCTTGTCCATCATCTCCTAGTTTTAAAAGTATAACACCAACTATGTTACTCAAAAAATCAACATGCACATGAAAGGGTTTGTTCCAATTTGGAAAGATGAGAATAGGTGCAGTAACTAGTCTCTACTTAAATTTTATAAATGATTCTTGGTACTCATAATTCCAAACAAACTTCACAACTTTTCACAATAAATTCTCTAATGGAGATGAAATGGCTTAATATCCCTTGAAAATTTTTGATAGTGCCCTATATGCCCAAGAAAATATTTTAATTCTATGGAGCTAACTAGTGGAGGCATATTTATAATGACTATAATTTTGGCTTGGTATACCAAAATTCCTTCACTTCATACTATTTGAGCTAGCATGACACCAAAAAGTGTAAAAAATAATCACTTTTTCAAATTTAGGGCAATGCATAGAGATTGGTAGTGTGATAAAATGAGGCACAACTTGGAAAAATGTTCTTTAAATAAAGGAAATATTACCCAATCATCAATATAAACTTCAAATTCATGAGTGATGTCCTTGAATGTAGTCACTGCTACTCAAGAGAAAATTATAGGTACATTCTTCAAGACAAAAGGTATTACCTTGTACACAAATGATCTGCATTCCATTGTGAAACACATTTTAGCTTTGTCTTATTATATGGTGGGTATTTGATGATAGATACTGATGCCACCCATGAAAGAGTAAAATTTATGACATGTGATAGATTCTAAAACTTCATCTATGAAGGGAATCAAAAATGGATCATTCACACATGCATCATTTAGAATTAGATAATCACCACATACTTTGATCTCCCATATTTTCTTAGACTACACTACCATGGGAATAATATAATACACCTTTTATATGGGATATATTATACATGTGTCTTACATTATATTGAGTTCATCCTTATTTTTTAACTTCATGTTTGTATTCAACTTATATGGCCAAATCTTTATCAGTCATGTGCTCTCCTTGATTTTGATGTGTATTTCACCTAAAGATGGATCAAATCCTATGACATCTAAAATTTTTGTGATAAACACATCTTGATAATCTTAAAGGATTTTCATAGCTTCATAAACTTTAGATTTGGTCCAGTAATTACCTATATGTGCCAATATAGGAATCTCCTCACTTCTGATATTTTAAAGTGATTTTTAATGGGATGTTGGTAAATCTTATGATTTTCCTCAATAATATATTCTTGGATCATGTGTTTCCCTTCCTTCTCTATAATTTGTATTGTGTGTAGCTTGTCTTCTTTAGTAGGTTCTACAATGGGGTCCTTTATAGATTAAACTAGCCCTTTAAGTTAAAAAAAGTTAGTCATATTGATATCACCATTAGTATATAAATTTTCAATGTCCTCTTATTTATATTTTATTTAGTGGCATGGCTACATGAAATATTTTTATTCTATCTTGGTAGCTTTATATCTTTGTAATGTTGTATTTAGATCATAGGTTTCATTTTTAAGTGTAGTGTATTCCATCATGGTGCTTAAATCTTCCACGCACCCATGGTATAGAAAATATTTAATTTTTAGCAATGCATTATGAACCATAGGGTTCTTATCTTAAAAAATTAATGTCTTTATGAAGTCACTTTACACGTATGCCAAATGCTTTGTATCCTTCCTATATTCTTGATGCATATACCATGTTAATGGTAAAGGAGCTAGTGTATAATGAAAGATGTGAAGCCACTACTTTGGTAACACATGTTATTTATTCAATACTTCAAAACATTTTTGAATATGGATTTCAAGGCACTCACCTTCTTTGAAGAAAGGATAATTTCTTCTGATGACCTATGATAGTTGGAACCTTCTAATCATGAGTTTGCATGCATCATCCAATCAAGCCAATCATTTCTATGAATTGCCCACCATGTCATTACAACTCCTTTTAGAACATAAATAAAAGCATTGACCCACTAACTAATGGTAGGTACATGAACTTCTAGGTGTAGAATGAATTGATTTATATCCTTAGTCACATAGTACATAGAAAGTTATTTGTCATATGCAAAGACCATTCTCATAGGTCAGAGTTCATGATCACCATGAGCCTAGTTTAGTAGGTGTGTGTCTGAGTCCACTAACAAATTAAATTATTTACCAAGACAAAGTTCCTTCTCTAGTCATCTCTATATAATCCTGCATATGATCATCTATTTGATAGAGAAAATCAACTTTTGAATGATTATGGGATTCAGTAGAAATGGATGCATAATCTTCTATGATAAATTGGGTTACTAATGGCTAAGTAAATACTATTTTAGGCCTCCATTATTCATATGTCTTCAACTATTGAGTGAGTGAATATTTTACCTAATGTTTAATATGCTCATACAAGAAGTTACACTCGATTACATGTAGAGCTTTTGGGTTATCTTTAGAGTTTACTTTCATCTAGTTGGTTTCTTGTACCATATAAGGAGAGTTTGGTTTAATTAGAATGTAGGGTTTATACACCCTATTTAGAGGAATGATGAAAAATTTATCTCTTTAATGCACCTCTAGTTGATTTTTCATAGTATTGATAGTCATCTAACCATCATATGCCCATTCCTTGCCAATCACTATAGGGCTATGTGTTGTTGCTATCTTCATATCCATGACTTTAAAGTCACCACACAGGGTCAATTCTATGACTTTGATATCAAAATATTCTAATCTTCTAATGGTCTCATCTTTTCTATAGTCTACTAATCCCAGACTTACTGGGTTGAAACTTAGAACTACCCATCCAATAGTTTCCCATGTAGACCTGAAATTCCTGTTGATTATGTTGCCAACATCAAAGACAACATTTTTAATTTCATATCCTACAAATTTAATGTTTATTTTTGCATCTACATCTCATGGATTCTTTTTTTTGACATACTAAACAATATTTTATATCCTTTATTGCCTTCAATGCATACACTCCAATAGATTATGTAACAAGTGTGTGATGTTCTGATAGATGTCTTCTTTGTGCAGTATGCTTAAAAACTTTACTAAATGAACCAATGTAGTAACAACTACATCCTAATGCATAATTAACATGATCTATCCATATATTTGAGAATCTAGTGATGTGACATCTCCTTCATTAGTGTCTTAGTGTTGAATTTTTTTAACATTTATGCAACTTCATACATTAACCCCTTTTCTTTAACTAGATCCAAGTAATTATCCTATTTTGCTTTCCATATCCTTGGTTTGGAGGTATATCAAGAGGTGTCAATCCTCTCTCTATGTGATAGTGTCTTTTAATGATGTTCAAGAATGTATCCTATTTAGGCTGCACATTAACTATGTTAACATTGATGGCAACCTTTTCCTTTCCTTTCTTTTCTAGGACAAGACAATCTTTTGTCTCATGCTAATCATATATTCTATAGTATGCATAGTAAGATTATTTTTAGGGATTCAAAGGGTAATTTCATTGCACATTATTATACTTTCCATATAAATAGCATTACAAAAGAGGGTATTGCTAATTATTTCCTCTGCCTCCTTGGTAACCTCCTTTGTATTCACCTTTAGATCATCCTCTATTTGATTGATATCCTTCTCTATACCCTGCCTATTATTGCATGGTATTATAATGTTGATGTTGTTAGGTATTATCTCTAATTCAAAATTATTGTTGTATAACTAGTGGGGTCTACATAGTTTTCTATTGCTACATCATTGATGAACTCTAGGGTGCTATATACTAGTATTATGGTGATGGTGGTATCTAACACAATAAAGGAGGGGTCTAACTAGCTATATCTTGAGGCTAGTACTATGGTGAACTAGGAATCTATTGAAGACCTACTTGGGTTACACAATGTTTATCAACCTCTGGTCCTATAATAATTTATTTCACTAAATACACTTGCTATATAATGAAGTCAAATACATTCTTTTTAATGTCTTCTTTGAGCTCTAGTAAATTCCTATAATTATTTTCATCAAAGTTATACAACTTATAAAAATTAAAATATAAATTATATGGATTTTTGACATATTATTACAAGAGATGGCACTATATTGTTACATACCCTACTAATCTACATATTTTTCAAAACTCTATCTTGATCTTAGGACAATCATTCCTATGATGTCCTTATTTTCCACACTCTATGCACCATAGACTTAGATTAGGTTTATTTTCCTCATTATACTACTCCATACTCTTCATAAAAGTTTATAATGTATTTTCAATCTTAGAAATTATGACAAGAGCTTCCCCATAATATTCAATTTTCTCCACTTATAAGGTAGTAGCACTAACATCTACCTTAGTAGCATATTGAGTCTATGCTATAAAAAATCTAATTCTCAAATGAAATCCTTCAACAAACCATGTAGTTTTATCTATGTCTGCTAAGGTAAATTCCACCTTGTTCATCACATCAAAGAACCTATGATCATATTCACATATTGATTTTCCCAACTTATACCTTATCTCCTTCAAGTCTTGAACAGTCTGACTTGTACATTTCTTTATATTGAACTCTATGATAAGCCATTCTTTAACCTATTTGAGACTTGATTATGTACTTTATTTTTGATATATAAACTCAAGTGATCTTCCATTCAATACCCCTATTAACTCACAATTTTTTTATAGAATCATCATTAATACCCTTAGCTTTCCATATCATCTCATAGGTTAGTAAGTACTATTCAAGGTCTACAGACCCATTATATATCACTAGATTTAAAAATTCTCCTAAAACATCCATTACATAAACTATTGTGGATAGGATCTATTATATAGTTTTTATAAGAGGAGGCCATTTTTTATGGAAACTTGTTTATGTACTATGAAGATTTATCTAATAACTAGGAGAGTCAACCTGTGCACTCTATTTTCTATGGTTCCTTCTTTTCTCTCCTTGGTTTCAATAAACCCTAGCCTTCACAACCTTTCAAATTGATGTTGTTTCAATTTTAGTACCCCAAAAATGAACTTGTTCTAAAAATGGACTTTACCAACTACTATCTCCCTAGTTTCTTGGTTTAAAAATTCTACTATAATATAAGAAATTAGGTTGTAGGGACATGTGCTCTTCTAGTGAATGATTCCTTCTTGTGACTTTTGATTAATTATTCATGTCCTTCTTTTGATAATACCCATTTTTTAGCTATGTACTACATCTATCATCTAATTATTCTACTTATACACTATTCTTTCCTTCTTCAAATATCTCTTCTTCTTCTTCTTCTTCTTTTTCTTCTTCTTCGTTACTCTTTTCTTCTTGCTGAAATTCATCATCTTATTTCATCTCATCTTTCTTCTTCATTATTTATTAATATATTTAATATCACTAATCACATATTATTACTCATTTATCATCTATTTTACTTCTACTCTTAACTCTTTTTTTAAGTACATTGGTATTTTTTTATTTACACCATTTATTCTATTGTCATAACTCATGTTCTAAATATAGACTTTTCTTCTAACTATTCTTCCCTCATGACTGCATTATAGATTCAGGTTCAAGACTTATCCACTCATATAATCATCATTCACTAGAATGTCACACACACCCCCATATGTTTGAAGTAACTACTCCATATCAACTAGAGTGGATACCATGGTCTTGTTCACAACCAACATCTTCACAATGATAGGTAGTCACTATAAAAATTTCCCTCAAATTACTATGACAAATAAGTCCTTCATATCTTCTAAATATATGTATCCTTTTACTAAAAAATTAGGTATATATCTATCCACTATAATAGTAAAGTAATAATTTATTACTCTTGTCTAGTTAATTTCTAATTTCTATAATTGATCTATCTTTTCTTCAGTCCACATTAGTAGGTTAAAACAATAATAATCCAACTATGCTAGCTAGTTATATATACATTTAGGCAACTTGCACCAAAAATTTTCATAAATATCTCTATAAATATGCTCTGAAATGATTTCCTGTATGGTAAGGCCAATTCCTTTTTATTTTTATTTTTCAAAATTACATATTCTTTGGTCTAACCATGTCTTAATATATCTCTACCCTGATAACTATCTTAGCATAATTTACTCTATAATGAGTGTTCCACACTCACCACACCATTATTATTAGAGGTTTCTATATCATTAGAACATGCTAAAGATGAGGATAACTAAGATATACTTTAGTGCACAAAATAGTGCATCATATTTACACAACAAATTGGATAATAGAAGCATAACAAGTGTGAATTATTATGCATCAAGTAGGAGGTAAGAATAAATAATGATTAATTAACTTAAATAGAGTATTCAAGTTAAATTAGATAGAAATTAATTAAACATTATACATGATAATGTATGTAAGGAAAAAATTAAAAAATCACATAGGTAACTATAACCAGATAAGTCTCTATTGATCTCTTAAAAAGTGTAACTCTATTCTTATTACAATCCAAAGTTTATATAAACATTTCCAGTCTATGAATATTCATCTTATTCTCCTAATTGGTGCCAAAATTGGAGTCTTTTCATATTATAACCTATTATAAGTCATGTACATAGGACAAAATAGACATATACATGATAAAATGAGTACATAATTCATAAATATTAGAAAAATATCATACACCACTTTAAAATCCAAATTCTTCTCCCAACTTTCCCTTAAATTATAAAAATATTTTTGGCACTTGTCATCCCAATGGAAGGTGACTCCATTCATTAAAAAATTTGTAAAAACATGTCACTTTTTGGCCAACTGAGATATGAAGCATCTAATAGACTAGATCTTATCTTGCAAACTTTGGAGCTACTTTAAATTAGTTAGTGAAGGCATTTGAGATATGGTTTATACTTTGGCTAGATTGAGTTCAATACCTTGACAAGACATAATGAAGATAAGAAATTTACCTTAATTAAATCCAAAAACATATTTATTAGGATTAATTCACACCTTGTAATAAAAAAGTTGTTCAAATATCTCTTAGAGTTTACAAGATGATCAGGCCTAGTCTTTGATTTACCTAGGAAGTCATTGATGTAGTCTTCAATAATTTCATGCATCATATCATGAAATATGATGGTCATGGCTCCATGGTATGTGGGACAAACATTTTTGAGACCAAATATCATAAAATAATAATAGAAAATTACCCATGGAGTGGTAAAAACTATTTTATGTTGGTTTTCTAGTGTAATCAAGATTTAGTTATATCCTAAAAATTTGTTCATCAGTGAAATCATTTCATAACTCACTATGGAGTCAACTATCATGTCAATGTTCATCATAAGAAATTTATCCTTTAGATAGGCCTTGTTTATGTCTCTAAAATCAATGAATATTTTGATTCCTTCTAGCTTCTTACTAACTAGTTTAACATTCAAGATCCACTTCAAATAATCAATTATTCGAATACATACTAAATTCAAGAGTTTTCCCAACTCTTTATTTACTAATATAACAATGTGAGGATACATATTATATAATTTTTGTTTTACAAGTTTGGCATCAAGATATATCACAAGGTGGTGCACAACAAAGGGAGGGTCTAAACTTAGCATGTTGGATTAGGCTCAAGAAAATATATTAAAAAATTAACTCAAAAGGTTTGTAAAGACTTCATGTTCATCCTAAATTAGGGATGTGCCTAATTCAATCCCTTTTGGGTTATCTAGATTCTTGACGTTGACTTCTATAGTATCATCTATAAGAAGAGTCAAACCATCTTCCAAAATGGTTGATAAAGATTTAAATTGGCTTGTAATGATAGAATCCTTTTTTGGGACTAGATCTTCAAGTTCTCCAAGGTATGAGGAATATAAATCTCCCAATGGTAGGGTTGGTCATGTGATAAACACAACTAGAAACTATGTAATGATTTAATCAAAAACCTATTGTTCTTCAAAATTGAACTCAGACCCATAGGTAAGTTCATTATTGGTGGTCTCCTGATCTATGTTGAGGAAGGTTAAACACCCCCATCTAATGGTTCTTGAAACAAGTATTCACCAATAGAATATAATTTTTATTTACTATTTCCCTAGTCCAAAAGTGCCTCAAATAGATTTACACTTTGGGACATTAATGTTTTATTTAATTTTTTAAGGATCAAGGTGCTCACCCACTCTCTAAAATAGGATTTAAGATCCAAATTAATTGAGAACCCTTATTTGTCATCTCTCAATTGAATAATGTCCCTTAATCCTAGAAAATTTTAGAAGACCTCATCATTTTGAAACTCATTGACTACCACTACTGATTCTTTTTGGTCCCAATCTAAAAGTTGAGTTTAATAGAAAGGGAATAGATCATGGTAAATATATAGTAAAAGGGTAAAAATTGCATCAATATCAAAATATTTCATATTGGATAGGTCATAAAAATGGTTAAGATCAATTTTTACTTCATTATTGACATCATCATCACTAATCATTGGTATTGGAACATAGATAAGATACATGGGGTCACCTTGAGGTGGTTTAAATCCAAGAGCATATGTTCTTTTGTATTGAGTGGAAAAAATTGGCTCAATTAGACCCTATTGATTTATCCTAAGGTCTTCTCCTTCATAGGCATTCTTCTCCATGGTTATTTTTAAAATGGGATACATAGAATTTAGGTAAAAGTTATCCATTTTATCACTATATAATTAGGATTCATCATCTATGAGTGGTTCCTATTATTATCCAATTATTTGTATGAAAATGATAGGTGTTGGACTATGCAATTTGTCTTTTCCCTTTATTTTCCTTTCCATGTAAGTTGGTTTGTATTTATGTCTTCCATAGGACTTGGGGTTCCTTAGAAGATTAGTAATATAGAATGTATCATGGATCAAATATTCTCTTGGGCTATTATCAGAGATGGTATAATGATTAGATATCTCAAGAAGCAGCATGAAAGATAATGAATCAAAGGTATTTGGGTCAATATAATTGGCCTCTAGGGAATCAATAAGTATTTATGTTCCTTCATCCTTCTTAAGAACTAGATTCAATTCAAACTGGTAGTTATAGATTGGGTAATCAACCTTCAAATAATTGTAATGTTTATATGTTTACAAATATCTATGAATGGTAACCTCCATACTTGAATTGGATAACTTGATATATTGGTGCAATGTTGAAGGGATTGCATGAATTTCATATATCTAAGGTCTACTTAAAAGCATATTATATGACAAATTGATGTATAACACATTAAATAATGTACCATGGGTTAAGGGCCCAACAATAAATATAAAGATAATAGTTCCTTATGATTCCCTCTCTTAATTATCATAGGATTTTAAGTTGATCTTGTCGGGTTCGAGATCAGATGTGGTATACCCAATAATCTTGATGAGCTTTAGAGACATGATATTCAGACTTGATCCATTGTCTATGAGGGCATGCTTCACTTTGTGACACATTATGACAACTTAAATGTATAATGGATTATTATGAAAATGACCAATAAATGACATATCACTTTGGTCAAAGGTTATTTGTTGGCCTGGGGCTAAATGTCTAACCAACTCTTGAAATTTATCTAAAGATATGTCATTAGGAACTTTGGATTGGCTAAGGAAATATATCAAGATATTCTTATGAATGGTGGTTATACATAACAAATCCAAAATGGATATTTGTGTGGGCATCCTCTATAATTATTCCAAAATATCAAACATTTTTTCCTTTATAGTGGTAAATGTCTTATTTCTAGCCAAAATGGTGGGTTTGAATGGGTGAATTGGTAGATAGTTATGGGCCTATGATGGTAGTCATGAATAATTGAGTTGTGATTACATAATTAGGATTAGATATAAGACCATAGTTTATTATAGATGATGGTGGTGGGGGACTAGATTGGATAACTCTAAATTATTGGTAAGCTTGTGCATGGTCATGATTCAATAATGAATTATCTATATAAAGTCCAAAAGTAGTATTCCCTACTTACTAATACACTTGTAGGCAATCTTAGGTCAAGGAAGGATCATCATCATGGGTTGATTGATTGGAATTGATTATCAATGGTCTTATTTGATTGGTATTTGATGTTGGATTGATGGAAATGGTACAAATGCAACATCTTGTAAGATGACCAACAACCTTGTTGTAGTTATGTGAAATTACATGGTAGGTATATTAGTTATTGACATTATTCTATCCTTGGTTTCATCTATTTGTTTGATGTTGGTTTTATTTCTACTAATCTATTGGTTCTATCTTAGTTATTTATACTATTTTTGTTGTTGTTTTTTGTTTGATGTTGATTTTGTTTCTACTATTTTTAATGGTTCTATCTTAGTTATTGATACTATTGTTGTTGTTGTTGTTGTTTTTGCCTTTACTACTATTATTAGTTATTATGTTATAGAAAAGGGTTTTCATATATACTGAGGTTTTAATAAGGTGTGAAACCTCCATTTTCTAATGTTATCTCTCTATTTTCCAACATATTCTTAATCAAATGTTTAATTTTCACTTAACAATGTAGGTTACGTCCATTAACATGATGGTATTCATACAATTCATTTTTTCTATAACAATTTTGATAAGTAATTCCCTTAGGGTAGTGCTTTGGAATAGGCCAACTAATTACATTAGTAGTAGTTAGCTTGTGAAAAATGGATTCAATGGGATCTCCAATATCACTAAAGACATAATGAGTAGGTGCATTTATTCTTAGAGGAGGGGTTTGTAAAGGCAAAGGTTGTTGCATTGGTATAGGTTATTATGCTTACTATGTTTGATGAAGAGGTTGTTGGTTAGGAGTGATTTACATATGTAGCATAGGTTGAAAAGATAATGTTTGCACCATTTGGACCTGTCATGACTCATTTAATCCATTCTCCACAATGTTCTTATTATAATTGAACTACTTGGGGTTGTCATAATTGTTGGCCTATAATAGTTGTGATGCTTTCACTTGGTCTTGGCTCTGATTTTGGTTTTGGTCATTTCCTTGGTTTGTAGTTTGTTTTTGATTTGATGAGTTAAGATTAATTATCCCTTTGCTAATAATGTCTCTTTAAATCAATATATATTTTGTCAATGTTTTACTTGAAAGTGTGTGCACAATGCAACTCTAAATGGTAAGATATCTCACTATGTAAATTATTGGTAAACATAATGACTAATTACTTGTTTAGTAGGGTAAATCAACTTATAAGTGCTCTCCACCACTATAGATAACTCACAAAAATTTCACCAAACTTTGTTTTTGATTGCATCAAATCTACCAACTAAATCTCATGCTCAAGATTATAAGAGAAGTGTTAAACAAACTTGTCTGAAATATCATCAAAATCAAAAAGTGAATTCTTGGGAAATTTTGAAAACCACTCCAAAGTTTGTCCTATGAGGCTTCTTGGAAATAATAGTAGGATGTGTATGCCATTGTAGGCCACTGTTTGACAAGAAACAGAGAATTTAGTTAAGTGGGCCATTAGGACTCTTTTACCCTTATATTTGTCAAATTTTGGGTGGTTCATACTATGGAGGAAATAGTATTAAAAAATACTCCATGTTGAAAGGGCAGGAACACACATCATCTAACTTAAACTTATTGATTTTCTTTTTGTCTTAGAAGGTTGAAATTGCATACATCATTTGCAGTTCTTAGGCTAGGAAACCAAAGGGAACATTAGTCTAAGGTGGAGGTTGGGTGGTAAAAAGTAGACTATTTTGACTAGGGTATAGTGGAGGAATAGTTTGTTTTGGAAGGTTGGTTTGGTTTTAGACTTGACTAGGAATATGCATACACATATTAGGATGTAATTATTAGAATTGCACACATTGTTGTGTGATATTCTAGTTAAGATTTGGAATTTGGGCCATTTTTTTGGAAAATAATGGTTGAGATGGAAGGATATGGATAGGGGTGATGTACTATACCTATTGAGGTTGATTAGGGACTTATTTCCAACTAGTCAAACCTTGTTGATTAAGGGGAACTCGTGAACCAAGGCCCTATAATTGAGTTTGTGTCACATTAAGAATAAAATGCAATTATTTTCTAATTAGTAATTATGGAACATTATAAACTCTTGATTGCAAAAATATTTATTGTGATGTATATTTATGCTATAGGTTAAACATTTTGTGTTGACCAATAGTTGTATGTTATTGATCAGACATCATTTGTGATTATAAAGTTATTTTGGTATATGACTGAAGAGGAATGTTTATCATTACCTAATGAGGTGGAAGATTTGTTTCCCCATATTTAGGTGGTATAATGGTTTGCTTATACTATGTTGGTATGTGGGATTGTGCCTATGGTTAACAAATATTAGTAGTCACCTATTTGAGTGGAGTAATATTTAACACATTTTATTGAGACATAGCATTGGTTGTTTTTTGACTACTTAATACTTGTGTTTGTGTGCTAAAATATGTAGATGGTTGAGTATTAGAGGTAGTTATTTATAGTTGGGAGGTATAAGTTTATATTCCTTATGTTTGTGAACCACTTGTGGTGTTAATTAAAGGCACAATTTTTAATGCACTATTTGTTTGTGTGTTTACACCATTTTGGTTTGGATTGGACAAAACTTGCATATTATCCACCATGCTTAGCTCACTATTTTGCATAGAGGTAGAAGACACTTATTTGATAACATGGTCATTGAACATGTATTCAACTAAAGTACCTCATGAAAATGGGTCTATACCCTAATTTTATTACCCTATCAATTCTATTAAGACTCCTATTGAAGGAGCTAACTCAATAGGAGAAACATTTGACATGGTCATGTTATGAAGTTAAAAAGTTTATATAGGTTTAGTATTTTGTTTGCATCTATATGAATTAGTCCTCTATAAATTCTTTTCCTATGGAAATATTATGAAGGTATAGATATGGCATTACCATTAGAACTTGGGGATTGTTAGAAGAGGCATGTTCATTGGTTTGATTATAAGGTATTTTATAAGGCACTCTTACTAGACTTGGAAAGTTTTCATGGGGAAAGTCTATTATAAACTTATCCCCTACCTCCATAGCTCTGACTCAGAATTCATATTTGTTTGGAAATAAGTGATGATCACATAAATAAGGGTCATAATCCAATGCCATTGTAACATAGTATGGTTGTTTTTTGACTTGTTTTGAAATCGAATGTATGCTACCTATGTATTTTGAAATTTTTTCTTGGTCTTTATTGAAGTATGGAGGCATGTTGACCAAATTATGGGCCAAAGGATCTTGGATTTGTTCTCCCATTTGAGTTTTTTAATGTGGATAAGCATGCATCTCATAAATTACATTGTCTTCATAGGGGTTTTGAATAAAATCTTCTTATGTGACTATGTTACTATACCCTATATTGTACATCATAACAATACAAGTATAGTGAGACATGTTTGAATCAGTGGTGAATGCTTCATGATGAAAGGGGTTAGAGTTTTAAAAAATATAAAAAATAATGTCTAAAAAGATAAAAGGTGTAAACTCAATCTAACTTTGTCAAAGGGATGGATTTATATCTCCAAAAAGGGTTTATGTTAAAACTTGCTACAAAAAAAACTAAAATCAAATGTCTAACATTAATTATCTCACAAAAAAAAAGGTCAAGCAGATGAAATGAAATAGGAATGCTAAAGTCTAGGTTCAAAGTGTTATAAACAAGTGTAATATAAGAAAATAAAGGTTGTTATGTATTTTAGATAAATGCAGTGTGAAAATCTAGGCTCAAACATGCATAATATAGGACTTTTGGAAAAACAAGCACAAAAGATAGACTTTTAAAATCAAGTGTATGATTTAATCTAAAAATTCTAAAATATTTTGGCATAGACTAGGCATTCAAATTTAGAAATGAAATTGGTCAAATTGGCATAAGGAATGATACAAGAGGGATAAAGAAGATAGGCTATTTTCTCCCAAATAAAGGCACAAACAATAATTTTCAAAGTGGGTAAAGAATTAAACTAAGTTACACAACTAAAAAGAGAAATATCTATGTCTAGGACCAAATTACATAAGTCATAAACAAAAATCAATCAATGTTTGGATTTGAACTTATCAAGGCTAATTAATAAATCAAATTAGGAAAACTAGGCTTCTTTGATTAATAAGATAAACAAAGGTGAATGGCATAAAGATTCTAGACAAAGACCCAAAAGGTACATATGGATTGGTTCAAAACAAGGAATCTAGGAAAAACAAGTCTATGAAATGATTTGAGTAGTGTAACAACATTATCAGGCTCGAAAGGTATGATTTATGGTTTGTTTTAAGACTCCAAGGCACAAAACTTGAAATGGATTGGGTAGCATAATGTTACCCTTTCCAATCAAGTAACACACAATGGTTTTGATAAAAAAATGTTTAAGACAAAGGTATGGTGTCAAATGGATACTGTAATACCTCATCAAATAATAGAGTGATTGGAACACAAAACTCATTTAGAGATATCATAACAAACAAAATAGATAGTTTAGACTAAAAAATAATGTAATAAAGGATGAAATGACATAAACATCTAAATGGAACATCCTAGATCCTAAAAATGACAAGGTTGCATAGTAATATCAAATTCCATCTATATACATTCTCTTAGGAGGATTTTAAGTGTTAATACAAAATTAAAAGTGCATGAACTAGTAGGGTTTTTACACCCCCATTCTCCCAAGATATTATATAATGACATGGAGCTTTAGGATACTTGCCCTGCATCAATATTATTTCCATGACAAGTGGGGTTATTATAAAACTAAATTTGTATGCATCTAGATGATCCCAAATGTGCTTAACACTAGAGATGAAATCCTGTCAATTGAGTTGATACTTGATAACTTACTATTAAATTGTCTATTACATTACATAACAATTCCATTCATGTACTTCTTAGTGGAATCCCTTGGTTAGCTAGGCCTGACTCAAGTTTTCATTAAAATTAGAGAGGCTAGCCACTTAGCCCCCTATAAATCATATTATATGTGCCCTCATTTATATACCTTACCATGTATTGGTGTTTAAACAATGTCAAGACATGAATTTTTGGGTCAAAAATTCCATTAATAACTCATGAGGAGGCTATGAACTCCTGCTCAAAATCCAAGTTGCATAAAATAAATTATCAAGTGAAAAGACTTTATAGTTTGTGTTTAGATCACCAAAACCATATGGGTTTTCGGTAGAGCCTCAACAAATTTCTTTTCATGCCTTACACTAGGAACAATTTGCAAGGAAATAACACTTTTGGTCACCTGAGTTCCCTAAAGGGGATGACGGAGAGCATACATGCATCAATTGATTTGCAAAAAAAAAGTACAATATAATAATCATAAAATGAAAAAATCTTATGAGTTATCTAAATGATGTGAGAATTTGTTTTATTTCACAAAGATGAAATATGAATTAAATTTTGGACCCCTTGGAATGTGTTTGTTAAAAACTTTGACAAAGCAAAAAATGACTTTAAACAAAAAAATTATTAAAGCACCAATTGAAATGTGAATTTTGTAAGTGAGAAAGGTTTTAAATGTTTCCTTATGTCTTATGAGTCCTAAAAAAATTTAAATAGTACTTGTGATTATAAGCACTTTTATGAATGCAAAAATCACTTCTCAAATTTATCTCTCAGGTTTACATAGTTCAAAATCAAAAAACATAGAGTGAAAATATAACTTTGCAAAACTATAACTATTAGTGCAAAAATGCAATTTGTAAGAAAATAGAGTATAAAATGAAAAATTGCTACTCTAGATTCCAAATTGAAAATAATAACGAAATATTACTGCTATAAGAGTCACAATATCACAACTTAGCTTGAAATGCTTAACTTAACTGAGGCAAAATCATAACCGGTTAGGTGATATCACTATTCACAAAATCATGTATTATGATATCATGACTATTAGAGTGATTATATTAAAATATCATAAATAGATCCATACAAGTAGAAAATAGTCAATAGAACATTAACAATTATGTGTAAAAAAATCTAAAATAGAGGAAAAACCACAACTATGTGAGTTATGATATTACTATCCAAAGAGCGAAACTATGATTACACAAGGTAACCTCACAAATTACATAAAAACATCCCTTGGCCTAATTTTCACCTATTCGAGGTAGCAATCTCAAATTTTTACATGAACATCATTATTAGGATGGTCTAAAAGGATTAAAGAGTAACTTTGTGGGGTGTATGTCCCATTGGGCATGCCATTTGTGATCATAGGAATCTAAGAAGGGATGTTAGTAACATGTTAGTTCAAGTAAACAAAACTAAAATACACACACTAACACTAACACTTACAAGCCTAGATCTTATGGGTAAACTTAATTAATAAAAGACAAATGAAAGCAAAATTAAAATTCAAAAGACACACAATCCTTTACCTTCCTTGAGAGATCCAAATTCATTACTGAGTGGCTTTCTTGTATTGTGCTTCAAAGGGTCTTTGGTAATGGAGGTTTGTTGGTTCCTTCTCTTCTTGGAAATATGGATTGTGTTTGCTTGATGTATCTTGGCTCAATATTTTGGAATTATAACCTTAATTTTAAAAAATGGGCATTATAACATTATATCAAAATATCTTTGAAGTCATGTGTGCATAAATTTGCACCAAAATAACTAAAAATTCAATAGACAAGGCATTGTATTTATAGAAAATGGATCTAACCCAAACCAAAGGTGAGTAAAGGTGGAGTTAAGGCTTGAAATGGGTTTAAACCTAACCTAGGTGAGTCAAGACTAACAAAAATAGAGTTAATAATTGTTAAATAATAATTATTTATAATGAATAGGCATGGGTCTCAAAAATGCTATATTTTTATATATTTCTTAAGGGCTAGACAAATCACAAAGGTAATCTTGAAAAGATAGGATATTTAATATTTTTAAATATTTTTATTTATTTTGTCCTTAATTACACATGGATAATTCAACTAGGATTTCAATTTTGTTTAGTTTGTTAATTAATTTTGATTAACCGTTTAACTCTTTCAAGATTTGATATTTGTTCATGTGCTCCACTTAATAGGTCCATAGGCCAAATTAAATATTGTGACTTTGTAACGTGCTTAGGGTTGAATCTGTGAGAGGTTATTATTGTATACAATAGGATACCAAAATTAAGGACACCTGAATGTGATTCTAATCTTGACAAATGATTCAAAAGAAAATTTAGGATGTTTAATGATTGTTAGGATTGTTTTACAATGGTTGGTAAGAATCGATCTGAAATCCAATTGAAGGCCAGCTATGGCCAATTTTGGGTGTCTACAAATTACAACTTATATGTCAATAAGTTAGTGTATATTATAAATGAAAAATTTAAAACTTAATCACATACCATCAAATCACTACTACACTTACCAAAGAATTTTCATGTTTTACCATCAAATCAATTCAAAGAGATCAAAATGCTATAGCAGATTCTATCACTTCATTAGCGTCCCTCTTTCACCCTCACAAAGTAATTCATGATTCTTAATTTCTTATTCAAATGAGAAATTATCCTTCGTATTTATAAAACAAAAATTATTTTCTAATTTTTCATATTGAGTATATTACTATTGAACAAAAACTATGGTAAAAAAATAAATTCACCAAACATCAAACTTACCCTCCAGACATGGATTCTCATGAAAATAATCAAATACAAAAGTAAGCATTAAAATATGTACTTTGATAAAACACCTTTTACTATTATAATCTATAAGAAACCCTACTACACTATGTAATACCAAAAGAAGTTCTTAATATCATAAAATAAGCACATATGAATATTTATGGTGGTAATTGTAGTCATCATGATACAACCCATAAATACTTGTGCATGGGTTAATATTGGCCTAATCTTGAAAATGATACCACTAATTTTTATAAAAAGTGTAATATTTTTCAAATTAATGATGATCTTATCCACTCTCCTCTATCTAAGCTCCAAATAGTGGAGTCTCCTTGGCCATTCTCTATGTGGGGATTAGATCTCATTGGTAAACTACCTAGATCACAAGATGGCCATATATTCATTATCACTGCTATTAAATATTTTACTAAATGGTAGAATCCATGAATCTTGTTAATGTTACTAATATTACCATCTCCAAATTTATTCTTAATCAAAATATTTATTGTTTAGTACTTATACATACCATCATTTTTTGAGAATGGTGGTGACTTAAAAAATAAAGATATGAAAAAATTAAAATTACACAAACTATCAACACATTATAATTTTAAATTAAATAGCCAAGTAGAATCCACTAATAAAATTTGGAATAAAATATTACAAAATAATATCTAATAATCTTGAAGGGATTGGCATCTCTATATCTATCACACACTTTGGGATTATCACACTAGTATATGAACTTCTACTAGGGCAATGCAGTTTTCATTAGTATATGGGTCTAGGAAAAACAAGTTTATGAAATTATTTGAGTAGTGTAACATCATCATCAGGCTCTAAAGGTATGATATATGGTTTTTTTTAAGGGTCTAAGGCACAAAACTTAATATGGATTGGGTAGCATAATGTTACCCTTTCCAATCAAGTGAGACACATGACAGTTTTGATAAAACAAAGTTCAAGACAAAGTATGTCGTCAAATGGCTAGTGTAATGCCTCCTCAAATAATAGAGTGATTGGAACACAAAAATCATTTGGACATATAATAACAAATAAAATAGATAGTTTAGACTAAAAAATATTACAATAAAGGATAAAATGACAATAACATATAAAGGTAACATCCTAGATCCTAAAACTGATAAGGTTGAATAATAATAATGAACTCCATATATATATATATATATATATATATATATATATATTCTCTTAGGATGATTTTAAGTGTTAATTCTAAAATAAAAGTGCATGAATTAGTAGCATTTTTACACCCCCATTCTCCCAAGATATTAAACAATGACATGGAACTTTGGGCTACTTAGCCTGCATGAATAGTATTTCCATGAAAAGTGGGGTTATTATAAAACTAAATTTGTATATATCTAGATGATCCCAAATGTGGTTAACACTAAAGATGCAATCTTGTCAATTGAGTTCATACTAGATAACTTACTATTATAAGGTCTATTCCTTTGCATAACAATAAGATAAGGTACTTCTTAGTGGAATCCCCTGGTTCGCTTGGCTTAACTTAGGTTTTCATTACAATTAGAGAGGCTAACTAGTTAGCCCCCTTGAAATCATAGTATATTTTCCCTCATTTATATATCCCACCATGGATTGGGGTTGAAACAATGTCAGGACATGAATTTTTGGGTCAAAAATTCCCTTAATAACTCATGAGGAGGCTATGAACTCCCACTCAAAATCCAAGTTGCATAAAATAAATTATCAATTATAAAGTCTTTATAGTTTATTCTTAGATCACCCAAACCATATAAGTTTTGGGTAGAGCCTCAACAAATTTATTTTCATGCCTTGGACTAGGCACAATTTTCAAGGAAATAACATTTTTGGTCACTTGAGTTCCCTAAAGGGGATGAGGGAGAGCATATATGCATCAATTGATTTGCAAAAAAAAAACTTAAAATATAATAATCATAAAATGAAAAGATATTATGAGTTATCTAAATGATGTGAGAATTTGTTTTATTTCACCAAGATGAAATATGAATTGAATTTTGGACCCCTTGGCATGTGTTTGTTAAAAACTTTGACAAAGTAAAAAATGACTTTAAACAAAAAAATTATTAAATCACCAATTAAAATGTGAATTTGGTAAATGAGACTAGTTTTAAATGTTTCCTTGTGTCCTATGAGTCCTAAAAAAAATTTAGATTGTCCTTATGCTTATAAGCACTTTTATGAATGAAAAAATCACTTCTCAAATTTATCTCTCGGGTTTACATAGTGCAAAACTAAAAAACATAGAGCAAAACTATAACTATTAGTTCAAAATTGAAATTTGTAAGAAAATAGAGTATAAAATGAAAAAATTCTACTCTAGTTTCCAAATTGAAAATAACAAGTAAATATTACTACTATAAGAGTCACAATATCACAACTTAGCTTGAAATGGTTAACCTAACTGAGGCAAAATCATAACTGGTTAGGTGATATCACTATTCACAAAATCACATATTGCGATATCATGACTATCAGAGTCATGATATTAAAACAGCATAAATAGATCTATACAATTATAAAATAGTAAATAGAACATTAAAAGTTATGTGTAAAAAATAGAAAATAGAGGAAAAACCACAACTATGTGAGTTATGATATTACTATCCAGAGAGCGAAACTGTGATTACACAAGGTAACCTAACAAATTCCATAAAAGTATCCCTTGGCCTAATTTTCACATATTCAAGGTAGAAAGCTCAAATTTTTACTTCAAAATCATTAGTAGGATGGTCTAAAGGATTTAAGATCAACTTTGTGGGGTGTATGTCACATTGGGCATACCATTTGTGATCATAGGAATCCAAGAAGGGAGCTTAGTAACATGTTAGTTTAGTTAAACAAAACTCAAATACACACACTAATAGTAACACTTACAATCCTAGATCTTATGGGTAAACTTAATGAATAAAGATAAATGAAAGAACAATTAAAATTTAAAAGACACACAAACCTTTACCTTCCTTGAGAGCTCCAAATTCATTGTTGAGTGGCTTGCTTGGATTGTGCTTCAAAGGATCTTTGGTAATGGAGGTTTGTTGGCTCCTTCTCTCCTTGTCACTATGGATTATGTTGGCTTGATGTAGGTTGGCTCAATATTTTTGAATTAAAACCTTAATTGTAAAAAATGGGCATTATAACATTATATAAAAATAGCTTTGAAGTCATTTGTGCAAAACTTTGCACCAAAATAACTAAAAAATTAATAGGTAAGGCATTGTATTTATATCAAATGGATCTAACCCCAACCCAAGGTGAGTAAAGGTGGAGTTAAGGCTTGGAATGGGTTCAAACCTAACCTAGGTGAGTCATGACTAACAAAAATAGAGTTAATAATTTTCAAATAATAATTATTTGCAATGAATAGGCATGGGTCTCAAAAATTATATATTTTTGGATATTTCTCAAGGGATTGACAACTCACAAAGGTAATCTTGAAAAGATAGGATATTTCATAATTTTGAATTTATTTATTTATTTATTTATTCCTTAATTATACATGGATAATTCAACTAGGATTTTAATTTGGTTTAGTTTGTTAATTAATTTTGATTAACCGTTTAACTCTTTCAAGTTTTGATATTTGTTTATGTGCCCCACTTAATAGGTCCATAGGCCAAATTGACTGTTGTGATTTTTCAAGGTGCTTAGGGATGACTCTGTGAGAGGTTATTATTGTATACAATAGGTTACTCCAATTAGGGATACCTAAATGTGATTTTTATCTTTGACAAATGATTCAAAATAAAATGTAGGATGTTCAATGATTGTTAGGCTTGTTTTACAATGGTTGGTAGGAATTAGTTTGAAGTCCAATCGAAGGTTAGTTGTGGGCAGTTTTAGGTGTCTACAAATCACAACTTATATGTCAACATGTAAGTGCATATTATCAATGAAAAATTTAAAACTTAATCATGTACCATAAAATCACTACTACACTTACCAAATAATTTTCCTATTTTACCATCAAACCAATTTCAAGAGATCGAAATGCTATAGAATATTCTCTCACTTCATTAGCATTCCTCTTTCACCCTGAAAAAGTAATTCATGATTCTTAATTTCTTATTCAAATGATAAATTATCCTTCCTATTTATAAAACAAAAATGATTTTATAATTTTTCGTATTTAGTATTTTACTATTCAAAAAAACCCATGGTAAAAAAATTCAATTCATTAAACATCAAACTTACCCTCCAGACATGGATTCTCATGAAAATTATTCAATATAAAAGTAAGCATTAAAATATGTACTTTGATAAAAACACATTTTACTATCATAATTTATAAGGAACCCTACTACACTATCGAATGCCAGAAGAACTTCCTAATATCCTAGAATAAGCACATACAAATATTTATGGTCGTCACTTTAGTAGTCATGATACAACCCATAAATACTTATGCATGGGTTAATATTGGCCTAATCTTGAAAATGACAACACTAATTTTTATAAAAATTGTAATCTTTTTCAAATTCATGATGATCTTATCCATTCACCTCTAGTCAAGCTCCAAATAGTGGAGTCTCTTTGGCCATTCTCTATTTGGGGATTATATCTCATTGGTAGACTACCTAAATCACAAGATGGTCATGCATTCATTATCACTGCCATTAAATATTTTACTAAATGGTGGAATCCATGAATATTTTTATTGTTACTAGTATTACCATCTCCAAATTTATTCTTAATCAAATTATTTATTGTTTAGTACATACCATCATTTTTTGACAATGGTGGTGACTTAAAAAATAAAGATATGAAATAATTATGTGAAAAAATTAAAATTACACATAAATTATCGACACATTATCATCCTTAATGAAATAGCCAAGTAGAATCCACTAATAAAATTTTGAATAAAATCTTAAAAAATACTATCTAATAATCTTGAAGGGATTGACATCTTCATATCTATCACACACTTTGGGATTATCACACTAGTATATGAAATTCTACTTAGGCAATGCAATTTTCTTTATTATATGGGTCTAAACTAGTCTTACCTTTATAATTTGAGATCCCATATTTAGATATTTATCTTCATGGTATAATTACTAATGAGGAAACATGTGAGCCCCATCTCCAGTATTTATATTTCCTATATGAGTGATGTATGGCTGATTTACAATTTAATATCCAATACAAAGCTCACATTGATAAACAATTTAATTAAAAGGTGAAAGCTCAAACTTTCAATGTTGGTGATCTAGTCCTAAAACTAGATTATACACATGACAAAAAACGAAAGTATTCCCAAAAAGGATGGGGTCCATACCTATTAAAATACATCCTTAGCCATATTACCTATAGATTAAAAACTAATGAAGGACACATTTTAAAACAACCCACTAATCCTCACTTATTAAATAAATATTTTTCTTAAATATTTAATTTCTTAGATAAGTTTCATATATTATAGATACTAACACTTATGGTAGAATTCTTACATAGATATTTAACTTTAAACATCACATTATTCTCATTAAGATTTAGTTCCTATTGTTGGTTTTTCAATTTATCTTTTTTACTTTCATTTAATTCATGAGTTGTATCATAAAATTGTGGATAGAAATCAACCATCCCCATGAATATTATTTAATTTCATAGACTAGTCTTTATATTTCCCTTTGATCATGAATTTATCATTTTAAAAGTTTATTTTTATTTTCCTTTTCTTTTGTGAGTTGTAGTATAAGACCTTAGATAGAACTAGGCTTTCCTCATAAAATTTAAAATTTGTCAAACTATTTTTAAAACATAGTGTTTTTATTAAAATTTAAGGCAATGGTAAAATATTGTGATCTCATACTCTATAAATTGGTTTTGTTTCTTATTTTATCATCTTTAAACTATATATTTATTCATTTTTCCCTACACTTACATCATTTTTTATGATATAGATTCATAATTACCTGTCATTGTATCTTCTGCACATTGTCAAAAAAATTTGTATTTTGAGGTAATTCATTCATTTCAGGTCATTCTCCTTTCCACCCCTATATTTATTACACTTTTGGAACACCAAGATCAATTAAATATAAGATTTTTATTTAAACTACAAACCCAAGATTCTTAGATACCATGCTATATAAGTTCTTTTCCTTGTATACCACTTCTAAGTTTTCTAGCAATACTCATTTTTAAAACCCATGTTGGTTCTCTAAATCCAAATGGGGGAGGAATAGAAAATGCCATAATAAATTTAAAATATGAATATTTTAAAAAAAAGGTAAATATAAATAGGCACATATAAATCAAGAGTCAAAATCACACTAAAAGACATGATTATTAAACATGTCTTCTATTCTACTTGAAGCTCAAACTCCATAGTTAGTCTTTGTTTAACCCTAATTTTGGATGTGGATCCTTTTGGGTTAGATAGGGTTAAAAATATAAAAATTATAGGGTACAATGGAAAATATCATATCTAAAGTAATCTAATTAAATGATAAACTCATATATAACATATACTAAATTTATTAAACATAAATAGTCTATTACTGGAAAGTACAATTATGTTAGATATAGAAAATGACACAAAATAGAGTAATTGGCTTGTTATGATGATAATTTTGATCTATATATAGAAAATGTAATAATAATATTAGTAAATGATCCTAGAACAATCATCAAATTCTATATTTGATTCCTCTATCTATCCAGATAGTTACATCAACCTTGGATGGTTATATTGATGTTATTGTCTGGGTTTGATGCTAATGTCATATACAAAATATATAATAAAATAGGATGTTACCACCTATATTATTCTTGGTTTATCATCACCTTCACTCTAGTGGATTCAAATCTAGGTCATGGACTATTGGTCCTTATGAAATGTAAAAAATCTAATTTTCCATCTTCAATGTGACCTTGGGAAAAATGGATTACTAGGCACATAGTGTCAAGCTGATCCTAATGACCTCACTATCAAAGGGCACTACATACATAGATAATAATATAGAAGAGGGTCTTAGACTCATTTATTTACCCCCTATGTGTTGGATTATGTGTGGATCATGTAATGTGTGTAAATCAAGTACAATAGTGACCTAGCTTCTAACTTAGCAAATAAGACTCGATGATGAATATTTAAATAATTTAGACCTATATATTTCTTTTACCTATGAATACTATAGAAATAGGGAAGCTTTTCTCAATTGAATGTTTGATAGAGTGATTTTAATAAATACCTTAGTCTCTTTTTTTTTATTGTTAGGTAAGGAATGAATAAGGGTTGATATTATATTTATACAAATCCTATTAGGAGATAATTTTAGTTAAATCACTTAGGTTGACCATTTGGATACCTTTAATTTTAAAATTGGATTAGTTTAAGTCACTAAAAATTTGCATCAAGGTAGGATAATCGTGTTTATGCTACTATCTATCCCAAACATTATTTTTTAAGTAGTAAAACATGTATAGTTTCATAATTTTTATAGGTATAAGTATATTTTCAGAATTATAGATAATATAAGATGGTTATGTCATCAATATAATACTATTAAAACTATGAGATAGTACAAGGGGCATAACATAGAGTATATGTGAGGTTTTATAGAAGCAAAGAGAGTGTATAACTAAGAGTAGTAACCAAGGTCTGAGTTTTTGAAGTGTACAATACTGAGGTGCTACATAATCACACAACATCATTTACATTTCCCCCTTTAATGTACTAATTAAATTTCTATTTTAAAGGAAAGGAATGAGTACCTAGGTTTTTATGCACATCTTGTCTTTTCTTGGATTAAATTTTAGTGATTTTTTGTTGACTAACCTACAACCAAGTGCATTTTATAGTTCAAAATTAGTGGATATAATCTATCTAACAAATTACTTAAAATAGATTGAAATGAATGAGCAAGGTTTAGGAGTATGCATATGTGTTGATGTCACCACCTTGTCTATTCAAAAATTTTATTTATAAAATATATATTAATATAAGGATGTAAAATTGAGATTACGATAAATATAGATAAATAGTTAGTGTATATCCAAGGATATATATATAGAGAGAGAGAAATATTGGAAGACACATGATGCCAAATTTGGATAAAAATGAGTTACTACTTGTAAGTTGATATTAGCTCAACCCTGCAACCCAATGATACTTATAACCTTATGAGTCTGATTGATACAATCATATCCAACTTGAAAACTTTGAAATGTTTAGTTATTTTTTCACCTCGACCATACCAAAATGTAAACCAACTACTGTAGTAGATTGGTTTGATAATTTTTGTAACTTTTTTTGGGGTATCAGTATGTGATTAAATTTTGGAAACTAAAACTAATTTTTATTTTTTAATATTAGGTATATTTTTATATCATACACACCTTAGATATGTTTCATGTTGAAACTATATATATAATAGTACCAATGTATATACTTATGCCATAATTGTGAATCTGAATCATATAACTATATGCTTTGGCCAATTCAGATAACTATGTGTGGATAACATGCTTCCAAATCATGCCCCCACTATATATGAATAAATTTTATAATTATTATAATTACTAATGTGGATAACATGTTTCAAAAACATGCCAAAATGGAGATGTTATATACTAAATAGGTGTGAAGAGCATGTTTCCAAAGGATGACCCCACTATCTATGAATTGATATAAGTATAATATACTAGATAAATATGGATAACATGCTTCCCAAGAATTTCACCAATGAATTGGAAAATTTTGAATGTATTTAATCCATGCCCATATGACATTCTCCCACTGAATCTACAAACTGATATATGTATCAAATATTGAATGAGTGTGGATAACATGCTCTCAAAGCATGCCCCCATTGAATCTGATAATTATACCAAGTGTGGGGAACATGTATCTATAACATTCCTCCACTAAATTCCACCATTTGAGATGAGTAAAATATAGAAACTGGTAGTTACCTCAACTCAAAAGTATTAGACAACTATAAACTCTATGCATGTAACCATGTAGTATATATAAGGAACATGTATAGATAAATGAATCATTAAAGTACATAGAACCAATGTGATCACATGTGGGCCTAATAAGTATGATAAATATCATGGAAATGTTTATAAAACTATAATACAATATCAATAATAAAATAAGTATAGAAACAAGAGTACTCAAAATTAAGTAAATAACAAAGGTCTTAGGACACCACAAACAAGGGGCATGTTCAAATACTACAAAATTGAATGGACATGACTTATTCAAATGTCCACAAATCAAGGAATGATATATTAAAATATACATATAATAAGAAATGTCATATTAATTTTTTTAACAAGGTAAACATAGGCATAGGGGTTTCATACAATAGAGAATTTTAAAATTATTGAATAGTTAAAACAATAACAATGAAAAACACTCAAGGAAGTATATAAAGGAGAAACAAAAACAACTAGCATAAATATATCATATTAGATCATGGATCAAATTTATTAGCAAAAAATGTCAATTACATATCATATCAAGTACCATATGCAATAAATAAGCATGGATAAGGCATGTGTAAGTACACAAGATCCCAATCATGATAGTAGGATGTGACCATAGAATGATATAACCTAGAAGTATCAGGATCATAGAAGATGGATGCCCCCAACATCTTAGAGACATGAGTAGAGGGAAATCACAATAACCATAAGTTCATAGAATCATAAATTTATGTATGATTGTAGTTTTGTATGTATGAGTAAATGATATGATATCACTTAACATGGAACTAACACATAAATGTCAATTATCCAATAAAACATTTGAGTGCCAATTTTTTTTTTTTTTTTTTGAATGTTTTTGATTTTTTTGTATTTACAAGAGGAAATATCATGCTATGATTCCATCTAATTTATGGTCATATATATATCCCCAATAAGAATATTAGTACCTTAAGATGGATATTTTATAATGTTTGTATCATGATTGAATAGGTTGAAAATAGACATAACATGTTCCTCGTGTTTTGAATGTGTAGTAGAAGATGTAATGTTATCATTTAAAATATGTATTAATGTGCCTTCATTAGTAAAGGAAATAGATTGATAATTTGGACCAATTTTTACTTCCATTTGGTATATCTAAAGAGTTCCTGGTCTAAATTCATATGAAGATGTGGTATTCATAACCCAAACCCACATTTGAATTGCTTTAGGACCATATGAAATTGGTATTATTATGTTTCATAGGGATTATTTCCAACCCCATTTGTATTTTAAGCTTTTTATTTTTAATCCTATTTATTTTAAGCATCCTACATTGAGAATAGTTTTTGATTTTGTTAGATCAATATGGTTAATCCTAAAACAAGCACTATCTATATATAATGTACTTGTTAGATCTTGTTAGTGTGGATGCATGTTTTTATATTCACTTTGAGATTATTGTATGGGATATGGAACTTGGATTGACCCAATGTTAAGTAATATTTGTAAACTATTCATATAGATATTAGGAATGCAACATATTTTTTCATAATACTCTTTAGCCAATTGATCTCCTTCCTTTATTTGAGGAATAAAACATTGGTACTTGGAAGGATAAATGTTAAGATTCTTTGGATGAGTAAGTATGAGTGAATCATATCTATGTAAATTAACTTGAAAATGAGTGAAGGAATCATACTATTTTTTTAATGACCTTTCCTTTAATGGGGAAAGGTGACCTCTACTAAAGATGAATTGAAATTACAAATCTTATGGTCTAAATGCTATGCCATATGATGTGATTTTAAATCAAAGAGTATAATCATGAAGGGATTCATATTAAATATGCTAATTTAAGTTTTTAAAACTTATGAATATTTAAATCCATGAATAAATCTCTTTCAATTATGAAAAATTGGTTAAGGAACCATTTGGTAAGCTATAGAACCATTGTGAGCCTCATAAAAAATACTCATATGGAATACCATTTATAATAGTTTGTCATCATTTTCCCATTAACTAAAAGAATGTATATAATTTATCATGTGCTTAAATGTATCATTATGGTTCCAAAAGATAGGTCAATGTGGTAATTTAAAATCATGTGGATAAGGATATTCAAGTATACATTATACAAGAGGATGATTACTGAATGAGGTAACATTTACATTAACATTATGGAAATTCACTTTCATTTGAAGTATATAACCTAGTTTTGAAGATCCTCAATAGTGTTCATCATATACATAAGGCAATCCATGGGACTAGTTGTGTTTGACATATGTGTTATTATTGGTTCCAAACCACCATATTTTATGAATATAGGAACATGAGTATCATCATCCTCATGTATAATAAATGTAAGTTCATAAACCTTGAACTTCATATACGTAGGTAATGGTAATGGATATTTGAATTTTGATACCGTTGGTGTATTATTTGAAGAGCTTATATGTCTTTACAAATTTATTGATGAACCTTTTATAAATATATAACAAGTGGAGCTTGAGGAACCATTGGTAAAGGTAAATATTTTGGTATGGTAGGAATCTCCTTTGGTTGAGACACTTTGGTTAACATTGGTACATTTTTTTATTTATAACACTAATATTATTTTTTTATGTAAATGTAGAATGCTTCCTTTTAATTGATGGATTAATATGAATCAATAAATATGCCATAATTTATTGGTTAACCTTTAAAAAAAATCAATATAAAATGAAGTAAAGGAATTATATTTATCCTTCAGAAGGGGAGTATTATTTGTAAATGCAGGAATAGGAGGGATTTTGATCAATGAATATAAAGGAACATACCCTTTACGATTGATTTTCAAATCCTCCATAATTTTCTTATGGATTTTATGGAAATTTTCATTATCAAATTAAGGTACCATTTATCCATGTGAAACCAAATTTTCTATATAATATAAGGTATAATTCTTTAAATACTCCTTGGGATGGATCAAATCATGTCTTGAAGGGATAATATCATGGACCTAACTAGAGGGATAAAAACTACCACCATTCAAAGAATTGATATTGTATGCCTTAACACTTTGAGGAATGCAAGAGTAATTGATTTTTATCCCTAATTTGAGATATTTTTAAAGGGTTTCATAGTCATAAACATAAAAGCAATCAATGCCATCCATGGTGAAAGAGAAAAAACACAAAGAATACGACCAGGCAATAAATAAGAATCTACAAGAGAATGCTTATAAAAAATGATGCTAAAAGGTCAATTTCACCAAATTTTTAATCCGTAATTTTTTATATGGATCCTCTTGAGGTAGATATGGTTAATAATATAGAAATTATAGGGCACAAGGGTGAATATTAGATCTATAATAGGCCAATTAAGTGTTAAACTCAGATATACCATATAATAAATTTATTAAACTAATATAGTCTATTAATGGAAAGTAAAACTATGATAGATATATAAAATGAAATAAAATAATTTACTTATCATTATTTTATGCTAATGTAGATTTGGATCTTGATCAGGCATGATTAAACTAGGAAATGATCATGAAATAATTGTTAGATTCTAGATTTAATGCATCTGGCTATCGAGACATTTTGTGTCAGCCATGAATGGTTTTTTATATAAAACTTTGAAGATTCATAGAGAGAGAGAGACATATTTTGATGGTAGTAAGTCACATACTCTATTATGTGAGAATCTTGATTTGAGTACAAACTGAATCTCTTGAGTTGACTAGTAAGAGGTATTTAGTTGATGGATCTAAATGTTTCTTGAATTGAATGTGTTCATAAGGTTATGAGTGTAAGTCAGGTTAAATACTAATGTATTATATAAAATATATAATGAAACAAGATGTTACCACCTAGATTATTTTTATTTCACCATGGTGCATTCAAATACAAGTCATGAATTGTTGTTCTTTATAAAATGGAAAGACCCTAGCTTTCCATATTCAATGTGATCTTGGGGATAAATGGGTTAGTGTGCACATAGTTTTGAGCTAACCCCAATAACCCCACTATCAAAGGGAATTATCTAAATATCTAATAATATATAATAGGTCTTGATACTCATGTATGCATCCCCTATGATGAGTTTTATATATAGCTCATTATATCTCATATAAACTATCCATAAGTGTTACCTCTTGGTTATGTATTGCATTACATTTAATAGTTAAGGTATAGCTTGAGTAAGAAATGAGTATAATTATATTTTATTTGTATGTGATACATTTATAACTCTCTATCTTGTTATTTATGTTTAAATTGGATGAAATGAGTATAGTTTTTCATAAAGAGATACATCTGTATGGTGGAATTATTTTGAGAAGTCATCAACAATTTTGGCAATAGTTTTGAAGACTTGGCATAGAATATAGTGAGTTTTAAAGATACTTATTCTAGCTTCAAAGATCTATAGCTCTGAATTCATTCCATCAAAGCTTCAAAGATACACTTAGGTAGATTTGAAGATGATCTGAAGACCTAACCAACCATGCTCCTAAGATGCCTAGCCACACTCCAAAGATGTCTAGATGCACTCTGTAGATCAATATAAAAACTCCAAAGATATCTACTATACATATATAGATTTTCCCTCTTTAGATATGTTCTTTTATACATTTTTATTCATAGTAATAGTCTAAAAATAATCTAGATATAAATGTATTTCTATTTTTTTAAACCAAACATAGTCTTTTCAGAATATATGTTAGTTATACTTAGTCTACTATTAGATGAATCAGTTCCAACACCTCCCTATAAGCATGGGATATGATTCCTAGATATTCTATTTTTAATAAGTGGATTTGGCTATTTAGATCGCCATATTTTGTATTTTGAGAATAGTCATTGAGATGTGCTCTAAGTACATGTCTCCTCATTCTAAAATAATAGTAATAGCGAATAGAAAATAGAAAATAGAGAGGAGAAATATTCAAGTGTAATTGGTCATAAATTTTCATATCATCTATATATTTTCCTTTTGATAATGAAGTATTAATAAATTTTGTCATTCCATTCCATTATTGAGTAAAATTTGATCCTATTCTGAGAAAGGAGAAAGGGTCCACTTCTCTCTAAAGATCAAGATAATGGTATTTCTAGTTTATAGTTTAGAAGTGCATTTATTTTGATACATGTATACTTAATTTTATTACAAGTGTGATTTCCCTTTCAATGAAAAGTGTGACTTACATTTTAATGCAAGTGTGTTTTTTTTATTGTAAGTGTGATTTTATTAAATTAAAATTTTATTTCATTTTTATGTAAGTAAGTTTTATATATGCAAGGTGTGTCTTTAAATTCTCATAAGAATTAAAGTTTGTTAACTCATCTCCATATTTATAATGTGTTAGGAAATAGTCTAGGTGACAATAGGCAATCAATGTTCTCACATTCTGTTATACAACACTATCCTACCTAGTTAGGCAAGTCAAGTGAGGACACTATAGTGTCTTATGCTAGATGTTTATGTTTTGTATTTTGATTGTGTTAACCTAATAATAATTTTAAAAATGAATTACATAGGAGATATTTAGTTCACAAAACTTTCTAGATTTACTTTTTTTGCAACATAGAATTAGAATGTTATTTGTTATCATTAGTATTTAGACATCAACAGTAGTGTAAACACCCCCCCCCCCAAACAATGAAATATTAACTCAAATATTCAACATCACATTTCATATAGCCTTATATAATGGCCCTAGTAGAAAATGACACCAATCTATTGATCAGTTAAATGAAAGGTATAATGACTACCTATCATTTTTGGCACCATTACTAGGGACTCTTAATTAATAAGTTTTAGTGAGTTCTTATGTTATATTTATATAGGTAAAACTAAAAACCATTCATATACCCCAAAAAAACAAAAACAATCAAGTACTCCTTAGATTTATGAACCACCCAAGAGATTTTCAAGGATGATTTATCTCTAAAGATTCCCAATTAAAATAAAAAGAGAGGATTATATACTTATTAGAAAGATTAGGAAGTGAAATAAAGGAAATTGAAATTTGTATATAAACTTTTTATGATTCCTCTCCTAAAAAAATTTCATCCTCAAAAATAGTTCTTATAAGAAGAATTCTATTCATGTCATCTTCTCCTATATGAAGAATTGATCCTAAGAATCCCCTTTTTTGAATAGTTAGATTTAATCCAAAATATCTAAAAGAAGAAGATATAATCACCAATAAATATTCTAATCCTAAGCCATTATACCATAGGTTTAGAACCGAAAAAAAAAACTTGGATTGGATTGATAACTAAAGTTTGGAAGAAAATATGGGAGATGATCATGCACATATAAGAAACCCTAATAGGTATCCTTAACAAGATAAAACATTTTCCTATCCAAAAAAATTGGTTCCTAATTATATAACCTCCATGAAAAATATCTTTCCATATATATTACCTACCTTTAGAGGTAAATCCTTAGAGGATCTAGATTAGTCCCTCTTTGAATTTAAGCTTCTATGCCAAACATATGACTATGTAATTGACAATCAGAAGTTGAAGTTATTCCCATCTACACTTAAGGACATAACCATGAGATAGTTCATGGGCCTTAAGGGTAATTCTATAAGTACATGAGAATAAATGGAAATTACATTTCTTGATAAATGTTAGGATTATTGTAGAGTCAAAGAATGAGAATAAGTTTTTTTCAAGATCAAACAAAATGAGGATAAAACCTTAGAAGATTACCTTGATATGTTTATATTTTCCCATAAATGAAGTGATTACCAACTCATAGAGGAGGTTGTCAATACAATATTTCTTAAGTCCTAGATGATGATGTATGTGATGATTTACACTTAATGGGAAAGGGTGACATTGATAAATTAACATTTCATCATATTTTAACATTATATAATAAGTATTCCAAGACAAGACCTAACATAAGGAATTCATAGTTAGGAAATTCACCTAAAATTGGCCAATTAATGGAAGAATTTTATAATTTCAAAATAATTATTCTAGAATAATTAATATCCACATTATATGGTCTCAAATTAAAGGCCAATGCTACCAATTCTAAACAATTGTCAATATAGTGTCATAAATGTAGGCTTAAACATGTGATAAAGATTTTCCATTAGATAAAATAGAGGTATGTAGTATTTATGACCTAAATCATGACACTGAGAATTGTAATCATCTTCCTACTATGCAAAAATAGGTAAAACAAGTAGTACATGTAGTTGAGTAAGTTAACTTTATTCAAAGACAAAGAAACCATTAATCCTAGCCTTAAAATAAATTTGGTCCAAGATTTACCCCTAATCCATGGATGACACCATGGGCTAGACAAGTCACACCAAAAATATGGGGGAAACCACCATAAACACAACCATGGGGTACTCAAGAATGGATGTGATATATGTGGGGAAAGCCTTAAAATCCTTAACAACCCTATGAATAATAGTAAAACCAACAACCACATTACATACTACATTCACCACCTCAATGACCAAATAAACAATATCAAACATAGAAAAGGATTCCTCCACATCAGGCTTTGATGCCTTCACAACCTTAACCACCACTAGTTGAGTAGTATGTTAATTTACCATAGTTAACTACCCAACTAGTAACAAATCCTAAGAATAGGAAAAATATTCTTGTTTATGGAGCTGATCAATAAATTAGTATTACAAGTAGTTTATGTAAGTGTAATAATGTTCATCTCAAGTCAATAAAGGTAGTAGGAGATTAACCCATTATTGTAACTAAAATTCCCATTGATAAAGACACTCTTGAGTCACCTGTAGTGAAATAACTAAATGAAGACAAGGTAGAAGCCAACATAACTCTAATAATACTAACCAAAATTCAAGATCCCCCTCTTGTTCCATTTCTTGAGAAACTTAAGGAATAAAAACCTAGGGAGGGTTCTGAATTGAGGAAAGGATTAAGATAGATGAAGATATATATTATAATGTTAAGATCTACTAAGGATATTTATAAATTGAAGAAAATAATTAAAGGATTGTGCATCACAAAACTAGGAAGAAAGAAATAATATCCTAAAAAATTAAAATAACTAGAAAATTTGTTGATTTACTAGAAGGAAACATACTTGTTCACAAATACAGAGACGATGGTAGTCCCATGATGACTACGAAAAATGGGAACAAGTCCATACCAAATGTACTTGTAGATCTGGGTACTTCCATAAACATAATGACTATTAAAATAGTATAATCTTTATCCATCATAGGGATTTATCCTACCACTACAATTTTGCAAATGGTAGGTCAATCCAATGATATTCTTGAAGGAACCATAGAAAATGTTCTAGTCACCATATAATCCTAGGAATACCCTATAGATTTCATGATCATTTAACCTAAATCCATGAAGGTAGCGTATTCAATTATTCTTGTGATACCTTGGTTATCTACAATCATAACACAAATTGACTATAAATCTAGTAACATGACTATTTCCAATGGAATACACACCAAAAAAAAATCCTTTTATCCACCTGGTAGACCAGTAATGGATCTTTATGAAAAAAATATGCGCTGATCAATCTTAAAAAAAATAGAATAGTGCATCTTCCTTAGCCATGGTTACCATAAAAGAACATATCCAAGAGATTGAGGAACAGATAAAAAAATATTTGGACCAGGACATCCTAACTCTGAAGTCTGACAACCTATCTCCAAAGTATTAAGGCCTAACTCTAAAGACTGATAGCTTAGCTCTTAAGAATGAAAGCTTAGCTCTTAAGACTAAAGATATAGATCTAAAGATGAATAATCATGAATGAGAAGAATTTATATTCACTATTCAGAATAAATATAATGTCATAAGTTCTCCAAACATGTCATGCGGTCCATAAGATATCTAACAAGCCATAGTTGATTGGGATCAAAAATGGTATAATTCATTTTAAAATAATTTTCATTATCCACTGAGAAATATGCTCTCCAAAACTGAAACCTTTTACAAGGATGTCTACATTTCACATGTTGCTACCATATACATGTCCATTGGAGGCTTTGATGAGTGAATACAAGCATGTAAATTCCATCATTCCAAGCACTAAACAAATTATAATCCATCCTAGTAAACTATTGAATATTAATAATTGGTTAGTTGACCAACAATAAATTAAAGTGTTTGATGTATTGGTATGACACACAAAATCCTTCACTAGGTATTATAGTGATATGAAAGGACTACATACCAATGTCTATACCCATCAAATCTACACTGAATTTGTTAGACTATTTAGACAACCACAATAGAGAATTAACACAAACTTAAAAGAAATTAAAAAATAAGAAATAGAAAAACTATTGGAAGTTAGTTTCATTTACCCCATATCTGATAGTCAATGGGTTTCATCTCTAGTCATTGTACCTAGTAAGAATCTAAAATGGAGAGTTTACTTAGATTGCAGAGAGATGAATTAAGCCACTATGAGAGATTACTTTCCTTTGCCTTTTATTAAATAAGTTATGGATAACTTGGTAGGAAAATAATACTTTTATTTCTTAGATGGGTTTGATAGATATAAATAAATCAAAATAACCCTTGAATATCATGATAAATATACATTTACCTAACCCTGGGGAACATTTACTTATATAGTCCTTCCTTTTGGATTATGCAACGCACCTAATACCTTTCAGAGAGCAGTGTTGGCCATAATTTTTGATATTAAAAATGATTGTGTGGAAGTATACATAGATGAATTCATTATCCATGACACTACATTTGATAAATCCCTATGCAATTTAGATAAAGTTCTCACAAGATGTGAAGAACACTAGGTATCTTTAAGTCATTAGAAGTGTGTGATAATGGATTATGAAGGGATAGTCTTAGGATGTCAAATATATTTTAAAGGAATAAAATTGGATCCTTAGAATATTTAGGTAATTTATAGTCTCCTCATCCCTCATACACAAATAGATGTCAAAAGTTTTCTCAGTCAAGGAAGATATTATATAAGATTTATTAAAGACTTTAGAAAATTAGCTGCACCTATGTTTTACTTTCTAACAAAAGATTATGAATTTATATGGAATTATAAGTGTCAAAAATATTTTGAAACATTAAAAAACAAACTCAGGACTTCTCTTGTTTTTAAAGGACCTAATTTAGAAAAACCTTTTCATATTTATACTGATGCTTCCAATAATGCACTAGGGGAAGTTTTAGGACAAATATATGAGGAAGTAAAATTGTATGACATTTATTATATGATCAATAATATTATTCACATAGAGAAAAACTATAATACCATAGAAAATATAATTTATTACTATTGTTTATTCCATAGACAAGTTTAGACATTACAATACTGGTTATTATTTATTTATACAAATCATTCATCTATTAAGTACTTAATGAATAAACTAGTAGTAAGTGGGAGAATTTTTAATTGTGTACTAGTGTTTCAAGAATTTGACATTACCATCATAGACAAAATTGGAAATTATAATGTTTTTATTGACTTTTTGTCTAGATTGATCACTACAGGTGAAGATGAACTTGTGGAGGATTATCTTCCAAATGAATAGCTATTATATATATCTACATACTCTCCATGCTTTGTAGAAATGGAAAATAACTTGGTAACATGGAAGTTTACTCATTCCATTAATTATAAATGAAGGAAACATTTGATTAGAGATATTTCTCTAGTTCTCATTTCAAATATTTTAAATTCATGTTATTTAAAACTAAACCTGATCATGTACTTCATAGGTGTGTTAAAAAATATGAAGTATTTGACATCATAAGAGCATGTCATAGTGAACTAGCACGTGGACATTATTTAGTAAAAAGAACCATTTATAAAAATTTTGGTGTAGGTTATTATTTGTCATCTATTTATAAGACTATAAAAATATTTATATGGAAATTTAATCCTTGTCAAAGGATGGGTAAGCCTACTCTATCCTCAAAAATGCTTCTCCATCCTCAAGTAGTTTTAGAACCATTTGAGAAATGGGGTTTGGATTTTTTTGGACCAATAAATCCACCATCTCAAGGAAAAGAGTAATTATTAAGATATATTGACTATGTTACTACGTGGGTTGAAGTGTAAGGACTCACCTTTGATAGGGAGGAAATGGTTATTGATTTCCTATATCATAAAATCATGTTGAGATTTAGAGCTCCTAGATCTATTATTTCTAATCAAGGGACCCAATTCAAGTCCAACATGATCAATTATTTCATGGAATTATACCAAATCAATCACTGAAAATCCTCACCATCTCACCCCCAAGCTAATGGACAAGTGGAGGTCACCAACCAAGAGCATGAAAACATTCTGACCAGAATAATGAACAATAGTAGAAAAGATTGGGTAGATAGAGTACTTAAAGTAGTTTGGGTATATAATATAACATGAAATACTACTTCAAGATTATTTCCATATGAACTTGTGTTTGGAAATAAACCTTTATTTCCAATAAAATTTTAACTAAAGACACTGAAGACAACAACTGATATTGGAATTAATCTTGATGAAACATAGAAGGAAATAATCATGCAAGTAAATGGACTAGATGAACTAAGAATGGATACACTCACTCAAACCAACAAGATCTAGAAGTAGAAAACATAGTGACATGATACTCATATTAGAGAGAAATCATCTCAAGAAGGTCATTTGGTGCTTTTATTTGATTCTAAATTCCAACATTTCAAAGGTAGGCTCATGAAAAAAATGGTTGGGGCCATATCTAATCAAAACTATTCATAGAAATGGCTCTGTCCAGTTTCAACAAATTGATGGTGACCAAAGGAAACTTTTGGTTAATGGTGATAGACATAAAATATGTAGAAGACCTCTCACTAGGGAAGAATTCATTAAACATAATCAATACCAATTTCACCTTATGAAAAAACCTGGTTCTTCTACTAATGCCAAATGATCTTTCTAAGTAGACATCCAATAATAGGGAGTGCTAAAAACCAATAAATGGTGATTCTCTTCACTTAAAAAATTCCAAATAAAAAAATATATATAAAAATTATTAAAAAAATTTACTGAAAGGTGAAAAATAGAAATGACACTTTTTAGATAAAACTCTTGCAATAAACATGAAATATTGTCTTGTCATCTAACTTATCTTCTCAAAATTATTTATCCTTTTAGGACATAAGGAAACTTTAGGAGATAAGCATGGATCCTTATAGCATAGGTATTGTTTTACTTCCTTCCGAACAGGTTATACATTTTCTATTTTATATTATACATGTATGACTATTAGGTGGACAACACTTCTAAATATGGACTAGTTTCCTTTGATGCCACATGGATGTGACTAAGGCTAGTACTACTTCTAAATTTTAAGTTTTTATGTGGGGTTATTTAAAATACCTTTTAAAAAATATAAGTCCTAATGCGTAAATAATTGTATATATCATTTCAAGTGCCTCCAATTATGATCTCTCATGCCATGTCATTGATGTTGACCCCAAAAAGTATTCCCTCATTAAATTTTTGGGTTATCCAAAGTGATTGGCCATAATTTATTTTATAATTTCATGATACCCCTTTATTCATATTCATTACCTCATCATATCCCAATTTAATTTTCCCTACTCAATATTTTATGTAATTTCAAGCTGAATTTTTCATCGAGCAAACAACTTATTTAGAATATTGTAGATAACTACAAATATGGGGGGTAAGAAGAAAAGTGAACTAGGTTTGGAAGAACCTCTGTTACAATATGAATATTCTACGGTTATTTTTGAAACAATAGGATGTCTCAAATTCTTGAAGACATTATAACATTTTCAAGAGAACATTGTTCAAGAATTTTTAGAAAATTTTGATGAAGATCATTATGTAGTTTGAGGTGAACATATTCCTATTGATTCCTCTATTATCAATAGACTTTTAGGGATTCCTAAAGAAGGTGTAGTTGTTATTGAAAAATTAATTTTTTTTAATCTGATTCAAATGTCCATTGATGGTAATGAACCCCATCTTAATTTGGCTAAAAATCCATAAGGCATGGCTAGAGGAATCATTCAAGATAGTCTTCCACATCCATGGCATAATGTCACATATTAGGTCATGAAAATACCTCACTTGTGATGGATAATTCACTGTACTTATTGGTGAAACTATGTGACTTATCATTCAATTAAATGAGCCATTAGACCTAAATTTTAGGTTAACCTACCATATTTTCTTCAACTTGATATAATTAACATAGATCAAAAATTAAAAAGGAGCACTGGTCAACTAAACATCATGATTTAATTCATCTCATCTATCGGTACTATTTCCTAAAGAAACCTAAGGGTGAGAAATCTTGGTCTTCATTTATAAACAAATTACTCCAAATTCTTGGTAATAAAATACCCCCATGGCATAATGTCACATATTAGGTCATGAAAATACCTCACTTGTGATGGAAAATTCACTGTAGTTAGTGGTGACACTATGTGACTTCTCATTCATTTAAATGAGCCACTAGACCTAAATTCTAGGTTAACCTACCATCTTTTCTTCAACTTGATATAATTAACATAGATCAAAAATTAAAAAGGGGCACTAGTCAACTAAACATCATGATTTAATTCATCTCATCTATCGGCACCATTTCCTAAAGAAACCTAAGGGTGAGAAATCTTGGTATTCATTTATAAACAAATTACTCCAAATTCTTGGTAAGAAATCACAATGTCCTATTTCTCCTCTAATGACAACAAGAACAGAGGAAAGTCCATCTTTAATGCCTTCATCTCTGAAGATGTTATGATAAAGGTCAAAAAGGACAATGAAGGTTTCATCAAAAAATCCTACTCCATATATCAAACCCTATTGAATTCGTTAGTTTATTCTTCATGAGGAATTATGAATTGAGATACAAGCAACTAAAATTTTGGGGAGTTTAAGTTCTCCCATAGAATTTATAGATGTTGAAGAAATAGTTGATGAAATACAAACCCTTATATAATAAATTGCATCTAAATAAGAAAGACCCTTACCTTCCATGATTGAAAAAGGTAAATTTCCACATATAAAATAATCTTCATATTATCCTTATCCTTTTCATGGAAACAAAGAGTTATACCTGTCTATGACCCTATCACGACATGAAGAAACTATTCAAAAATAACAAGTAGAGCTAGATTTTCTCTAATTTACATTGTAAGGTAAAGACCAAACCATTTATAGTTTGTAAATGTGATATGAAGATATTTTTTCTTATGTTTGAGCATAGGAAGTGATAATAATAGTAGTTAATATTGAATAAACTAGAATTCATAATCAATTGTTCTCACAATCTCATGAACCTAACACCCTAAAAAATTCTCTTGTAAATAAGGATGCTCAAATTGATAATCTAAAAAAAATTGTTGCTATTAAGGATACTTAGATAGATAATTTACAATATTCTTTTACTATTAAAAATACATTGCTTGGTCATTAGAACACTTGTATATAGGACCTAACAATTCAGAAGCTAAGTTGCAAGTTGCCATACATGTTATGTAGAGGGAAATAAGGGAGATAATTATACAAACTGAAGGACCCATAATATTTATTCCTTATTTTACTCTACCCCTTCATGAAATTATTTTAGTTTGGAGGAAAGTGAAAAACAAGATTTAGAATTTGGAACTAGAAAATTCCATAATCAAAGTAGAGTCTTAGAAATAGTTATAGTAGGCTCAAACTTCTATTCAAAATTTTTGTGAAATTACTAAGAAATTGTTATCTTGTAAAAAACCTTCATCTTTGTCTATTATATTTATTCATTTAAAATTTTATAAGTGGTAAATTCAATTTATTTTTCTTGTTTTTCCCCATGTTATTGAAGATGAACACATGTAAATGGATGTCTTTCTTAAAATTACTAAAAAAAGACAAGATCAAATTTCTAAGTTTTATTTTTGTAACATGTTATTGGGCCATCAGACTAGATTTTTGGTTAACTTGTTTATGGGGGAAACATAATTACATGTTCTCCTTTCCACTATGATAAATCAATATTCTTGGGATCAAGCACATAATAAATTCTTGGAACTATAGAATACTATAGACTTATGTATGAGACCCCAGTTTCTAGAAGCTCATAAATTTTTTGCTACCTTCCAACCTTTATGTCACATGTACATGAAAAATAATATCATGAATTATTAAGATAAAATTTAGCATCGTTCTAATCCTTTATCAGACAACATTATTCTATCTCTATCAATGAAATTTGGATAGATGGGAGACATTACTTATTGCCTTAAAATGTAAGGAAGTCACAAGTCCCACTAGCATCAGTTAGGGTCTCTAGAGAGATAGGGCACTTACTCAGGTTATCACTTAGCTCCTAGAAGGAGGGTTAGATGCTTGGATTGGCATGAGATTTAATCCACCCATTTTTATTTGTCCCATGTTTCCTTATAAAAATTGGCACAATAAAGTATAAATAGAATTTCAAGCATGGTTACATTATGTGGTGAGAGATTTTGGGTTTATGCCTATAAATCATTATGATTGGGGACATCAATTTAAAATATATAATCTCAGTCAGTGGTTGGAATCTATAATCCTAGATCAAAGATCAGTTTTCCCATGGTTTGCAAGAGGACTTGCAAAAGTTAAAGTGTGGGAGAAAAGTGATGAGCACTCTATATAGCTCATTATATCTCATATAAATTGTTAATAAGTATTGCCTCTTGGTTATGTATTTAATTACATTTAATATTTAAGGTCTCACCTAAGTATTAAATGAGTGTAATTATATATTTATTGTATGTGATACATTTTTGACTCTTTATCTTGTTATTTGTGTCTAACATGGATGAAATGACTATAGTTTTACATATAGAGATACATCTATATGGAGGAATTGTTTTGAGAAGTCATCAATAGTTTTGGAAACACCTTTTTGGCAATAGTTTTAAAGAGTCATCATATAATTAAGATACAAAAATCCTTATTCAATATTCAAATATTTGTAGCTCTAAAGGCATTTTGTCAAATCTCTCTAGATCCACCCAAGTGTCGATGCCTTAATGTGTATCACAAGTGCTTAGAGTGTTTAAAGAAAACTTTTCATTTTAGAATTCAAATAATTCAGTACATGAGTTTTAAGTTGTGATAATAATGTTATTTTTTTATATAATAGAGGCAAAGTAAGTATATTATTTCAAAATATTTATAAAGGGGACCCACTATGGCCAACTAGTTATCTCTATAAAGAGTGAAGTAGTATGAGCTAATATCTATTAACTATGATCAAACTATAATATAAGGACTAACTTAAAATGAATATTTAAAACATAAATTAGGCTAGAGTGATATGGTTAAAAAGGATCAAAATAAAGGTTAGGGTAGAAAAGAGTTGTTGATATTTATCCCAAACATCATGATAAAGCTCAAATATCATCCAAGCATACAATTAACTAATGTGTAATATAAATTATCATGAGCTCAAATCATATCACACATTAGGAAAACATACAAGAAAGGATAAAATTATAAATAAGAACTAATTTCACTTTAAATATTTACCCTACAAGCAAATAACATTAGCCAAAATGCAAGAAGAGGAAGGGAAACAATATGAACCTAAGAACTTTCAATCAAACTAGCATTGGCACAAGTTAACAACTTTGTAATTAAAATTTTACACTACTAATTCATAATATCCATTAAAGTATATAAATAGGATCAAAAAAATGAGAGTTAAACCATAATAACAAATGACATAAATGAATATGGATAATATTTATGGAATATCTTGCTTGCATATATTGCTCAAAAGTTTACACAAGTTGGCTTAAAAATCCCTCTATTTTTCAAATGGTAATAATCTTTGTATATAATTCCAAGGTATAGTATTGATTAGTCATATCTAATTACAAAATTATAGGTGTCAAGAAAAACTATCCTTTTTCAAAGTTCCATAATACACTAGACTTTTCGCTATGGACTGGCCTATAGGGAATGTGTTTTATAATTTGTACATGCCTTTACAAAAGAATATTATATTTGTAAATATTATAATTATTTTTTCAAATAGAATATCTTAAGTCAACTTACTTGATTTTGGGGCCTTTATGCTAATGAAGTCCCCTATTTCTATTGTCGTATCTTCGTTACTCTTTGGTGTTGTTCATCAATCAACTTCAAATTAACAATAAGTTTCATGAAGAGTTCATCCTTATGATTAGCCAAGTCTCCAAAGTCCCTATCATTTCTTCCCAAGGAATATTTAATTCTCATATCTTCAAAAATATTTTCATCTTCTATTAGGATCATATCCATGACCCTATTGTTTTTTATTCTATATTTTCCTTGGATTTTGTTCCTTATTTGTTGCATGACCAGGGTGGTTCTATGATTAAATTCTTGATCTGTGATGAGACCCATGGACCTAAGTATAGTTGGATTAAGGATCATGGTCCCATGAAAGTGTTTCATCCTATTTAATAGTTCCTTTTCATCCTTAAAGTATCTTTCAGAAAATTTAGACCATGTGTCCAAGCTCTTGATCTTATCCAAAAGTAGTCCTATGACTATGTTCAAATGAGCTAGGCTAATGGTTTTGAAATCAACGATTTGATATTCCCCCAAGATGTTGATCAATTCCTTTATTTTGTCACTTGAATTCTACCAATGGGTGACTAAGTCCTTGCCTATTGCATCCTATTGACCTAATAAATTCTATTTGGACCTTATTAACTTTATAAAATTAAACATTCCATAAAATTATGCTTCAAACATCTTAATCTTAACATCACAAATTGACAATATGGCTTGAATCTCTAAATTTTTCTTTTGTCTCTATAGATTCTCTCTTTGTTGCAACACACCTTTGATGGTAGCTTGTAATTGTGTTGATTTATCTTGGGCCAATTCAATCATAGTATCCTTAGAGATGGCATTTTCACTTGGCCTTTGTCCTTTAATAAGATTTAGTCTAATGAATGGTTCCACTTTTTGGAAAGTGAACTCTTCTCCACCTATCATGGCCTTATTTTTAATACCTCTTTATAACCCAACTATTGTTGGGTCAAACCTGATACCAACTAAATATTATGTCACTTGAGGTGCAAGAGTTTCAATTTGAGTTTTACTTGATTCTCATAGAGTAACCATCCTTTGTTCTTCTTCCTTATATAACTATCTACAACTTGATTTCATCATAGAAAATGATGTTACCTAATTTAGTAACGTCCCATGGTTAATGAAGAGTAGGAACCATCTATAACTTACCATATATAAATAATTTATGGATAATTAGAACCTGTATTAGGGTCTCATCACTAAAAATTTTGACCTCACTCAAAGGATGATTAAAGGTTAGCTTGGGTCTCTTCTTCCCTACTGGAACCAATGCTAGCTCATATTTTTTCTATGGGGTAGGTATGGTGATAAGGACAACAACCAATGCAAATACCTTCCCCTTATTTTCTTATTCTTCCCCAGTCTAAGATTCCTCTATTTGGACTTCTTCATCATCTAACTGATAAGAACTAGATATAATTTGTAGTGTATCCTCAATTATTTCACCTGAGTCAAAGGCTATCACCTAAATCTCCTCAACTGATGACCTTGGTTCTTGTGCCTAGATTAAAAAAGAATAACATTCATTAGGTATTATTTATTCAAGATTGGTGCCTTAATATTTTGGATCTCTATTTGTTTTTATGGATGTTTGGATGAATCTCCATTGAGAAAATGGTACTATCTAGATCCCTTCTTCCATCATGTCATCACTTCTTTTCTAATTCCTTTCCATCCTAGAATCTAAAGTGATGTTAAATTTCTTAAATCTTGTCAAGACTTTGGTAAAATAAGAGGCCTTTACATACATTGGGTAATAGACCCTATGATGGTGTTCATAAGTCATGTTTAGCCCTTTAGCCTTGAGATTCCTATTGACTTTGTCCTAAGGATCTTACTGTACCAATTCATAAAGTTGTAGAGTGAATGAGGTCCTATGTCTAGATACTACCTCTACATTTTCCATTACTTGAATACGGTCTTCACAATATAAATTAGGAGGTTATGGAGGAGTCCTTTCTACTTGGTTATGCATAGACCATTTATACCATGGAATAATTAGTAAGCTATCTCATGTTCTGTAAGCTTTTTGTGGACATGGATGGATAGCCTAAGGCGTTGGCCCTAGATTTTTCAACTCTAATGATAATTCAATTTAGATAGAACCATATGTCAATGGATTCAATAAATTTATTTACAAAAATACTAAATCTTATCATTGGATTCCAAGTTATGGCCTCATTTAAGGTTGGATATACACAGTCATAGATGTGGTCTATGTATTTCAATATGTGTAGTTTTAAATAATATTAGGAGACCATATGTGTCCCTTCAGGTGACCATTATCTAAGGTTGGGGATCTTGGTGGTGGCAAGCAAGGCATCCAAGAAGTATGATATCATGTAAAATTGGCCCCTATTCCTTTTATTGACTATGGAAATATGTCTACATAAATAGGTGCTAATAACTTCACCAAGGGGAGCGGTGAGCTCCCTTTCAACCATAAAATATACCAAGGGAACATAGATTGAATCCGCATAACTGGTGGTTATATTCCCACACAACCTATTCATCAAGGTCATAATCATCTTAAACCTAGGTCTGAGTTGCCTAATTGGGATGTTATCATCGTAGTCTGAGAATACTTGATTCCTAGAATATAGCCATAGGGTAAGGACGGTCTTTGGGTCATTTTACATAGCCTAATTGTTTGTGTTGGCAATGTCTATTTGGAGGTTACGTAGTTTATAATAATTCTCAAACGCTATGATCAAGACATAAACTATACTTTTATGATTGTGCTCATTAATTAACATGCCTTTGTCAATTTTTCAATCTTTAAAAGTAGGAGAGAGAATGCCAATACAATGTAGTACCATAGGATTGGCCACTATAAAGTGTAGGCTTGTCATCTTAATAGCCATTATGTCATAATATCTCCTTTTCACAAATAGGTTCCTCTCCTCTTCCCTTATGATGGTTGGTTACTCCTCGATGGTCCATAATATCTTAAACCAATTACTGTCTCCCATGTTTAGAGTGGTGGCATCAAATTTTGTATTTTTGAATACTCTTCCCTCAGTATCTAAGGTTAGATATAGCTCCACATCTTCCCTAGAAGTTCCTTTTCAAGTTTTTATGGTATGAATTAGGTTAATTTGATCACTAGTTGACCACTCCTAGCTCTAGATCAAATTGTTCTAGCTTAGATGATAATTCACTGTTATGGATTCAATTTTACTCAATATAGGGTTGAATTAGAGATTTCACATGAGCTAGGGATTTTCTATAAGGTTTATCAGATATTTAATCATGGTAGTTTGTTAAAAATTAAGTGAGTTTGTTCCTTAGATTTCATTTATATCCTTGCACTTATACCTTTGCCTTTTTAAACGCACAATATCTTTAGATTTGTTGTTTTTTCTTATGTGACACCATCATGGAATATTCTTGGAACTTTCATGGCACTTTTCTAGTCAATTTTCAAAAATTGACCATTACCTTTTGAAAATCTTAATTTAATCTTGCACTATTTGATTATATTACATGAACCAACATGGTTCATTGATCTCAATCCTAGGAGATGAACATGATTGGATTCCCCTTGTATTTTTCCCCAAGGTCATGCCACTTGGTAGTCCCATGGACCTTTTGAGCTTCATTCAAAAGTCTACATTGATCTCACATTATTGGATATTTTGAGTGAGAATGAACATGCACCATTGATATTTAAAATATTCTTGTGATTTAATGTGTACTAATCCCAAAGGTCATGCCACCTAGTAGTCTCACAGGTCTTCTAAGCTCTATATTTTATTATCTCTACTATTTAACATGCTCTCACCACATGACAATCTCGTGTTTACTCAGAACTCCACTAAAAGTTCCACCCTCATCTTGTAACATTCAATCCATCTTGCTAAGTGAATGTGTGTCATTATATATTGATCTGAGTGGTGGATCACCATTTTATATTCATTATTACTTAACTATAATCATGACACTTGTCACCTTATCTCTATCTTGGGGGCATCATTGAAATTTTGACAAGTCATGCTCCATCAAATCAATCCTACCTAAATAAATGCATGTCATTTATCCTATGAAGATGCAAAATATTTAATTCAGGCTCATGTAAATGCATAGGTCTTAGGATAAAATCTTAAGACTAAGGTCTTTAATCTATGTTAATAAACATGAACATGAATGTTAAGATTAATATTTTATGCTAATTTTGGAGCATAATAAAAGGGGACCCTATGAATAATAAAAGGTCCAAGAATAAGGATTTAACCTAAGGTTTTATTGTATAAATAAATACAAAGAAACATTAGGGTAAGGCTTTGGGCTAAGTTAGAACATAGTAAAACGGGACCACATATTCATTGAATATAAAGGGACCAAGCATAAAATTTTAGTCTAAGGTTTGGTTGTGTTAAGAAACACAATATAAGCTTTAGGGTAAAAGTATGGCTAAGTCTATGACGCTTATAATTATTCTCATACAAATTTGAATTTAATTAGAAGGGACCCAGGTCAAAACACTAGACTAGTGTTTTAATAATAATTTAAATTATATCTAATTAACTTTAGACCAAAGGCTAATAAAAGTTCCATTCTTACATTCGAAGTACCAAACCCTAAGTATTTCATTCATAAAATATATTTCATTGATCCTGCAACATAAGCAACTGGTTTTAGTAACATAAGAAGGGGTAAAACTATGATCATTTCAAAGTATGTCTATTAATTTAAGTGAAATTGGTTCCTAAAAAAATAAGAAATATTGAAGTTAGGGTTCAAGAAACATGTAAATCATAAGCCAAAATCTTAGATTAAATTTTTAATGAAAATAAATCCTTTTAATCTAAAGTATTGTGCTAGGTTTAAAAAATATTAAAGTGACCTCGTGAATAATAAGATACATGGAATAATATTTAAGTCTAGGTCTATGTTTCAAAAAAAGGGACCCTTGCTTAGTTGCCTAGTTTGATCTAATGTCATTAGATCTTGTTTAAACAAACATGCTCTGTTAGATCATCATCTATGGGGTTAAGCAAGATTGACTCCTATTTGCATTAAGCCTTGAGGTCATGCCACTTAGCAATCCCATGGGATTTTTGTACTCTAAATTGTTAATCTCTATTAGGATATCATACTTATACCATGTAATGGAAATTTATTTGGTTTGAGTTCCTTTAAAAAAGTCAATTTACTTCTCACACCATTGGATTTACTTTATTCAAATGAATGTGTATCATCAGATCTTGATCAAAGGGGTGGGCCACCATTGGTTTCTCACTATTCTATCTAACATGGTTATAATGCATGCCATCACCACATTTACTTTAGGTTCCATTTAAACCTTGACTCTATATACATAGTCTGATCTATTTTCATAGATAAAATGCATACCATTGATCTCAAGGACATGCCTAGGATTTAACCCTTTTGTTTGGCTTGACTTTTCAACCCTGATTATATGTTGTTACATCTTCTCATCTGAACAAACTCACACTTTCTGATCATTATCCATAGGGTAGAGTGAGATTGGTTCTTGTACTTAGTCTTCCCATTTTGATCTTACTCCATTGGATTAACTTTGCTTGAGAAAATGTAGGTCATTGATCCTATAGACAAGCACAATATTTAAGTCAGCTCAAAAATAATATAGGACTTAAGCTAAGGTTCTCATTCATATTAATGGATATGAATGAAAATTTAGTCCAAAGTCTTAATATAGGTTTAAGACATATTAAAGTGACCTCAAAAATAATAAATTTATACCATGCTAAGATAAAAGGGAACAAAGGGAGCCAACATAGAACTTTTAGACTAGGACTTGGTTGTGTTGAAAAAGACAACTAAGCCTTAGGATAAAAATTAAATTAAGTCCATGGCATAATTAATTTTTCCCACATAAAATATTCTCACCAATTTTGAATTTGGTCCAAAGGAACCTATGCTAGTTTATTTTGAGCAAGGGTTTGAGGATGATCAAAATGCATTCAATTTTGATTTCAATAGACCAAAGGCTAGTAAATGACCAAATTGAGATAAAACCAAAAAATTATGAAACCCAGACATTGTCTATTATGAACTCCATTAGACTTGATACCTGAAAATAAGAATATCCATTATTAGAAAATTTAGATAAGGTTAAACTAGACCCATGAAAAAATAAGTCAACCAAATCATGGTGTAGATGATCTAAAAATATAAATAATGTGCAAACATGCTAGTAGACTCTAATCAAGTGAATTTTTAATTTTAAGATATAAATTTGCACAATTTAACATAAGGGTCCCCATTTTTTAGAAATGGGGGTATGTTGACCTCAAAAAATTATGACTTCTAGGGGAAACATATAAATATGTTAGAATTCAAACATTCTACTTCAAATAGATAACTAGATTACCTATTCTAGTTGATTAGTACCATTATCAAGATCAATTCATAGTTAAAACAAGTTTTGTTCCTATAAAATTAGAATCAAACATCAAAACCTAGTCATATTATGTGTGTGTGTTTTGATTCCACTTATTTTTTACCATGGGATTTAGGGAAAAAATTATAGATTCCATGCCTTTAATAATTAACATTAACTTATAACATGTTTGGATATCCATTAAGAACCATGATTTAGCTCAAGGAAGGCTTAGGCATTGTTCTACTACCAACTGAGTATCCATAGCCCTGATAGATTTGATAATAAGATCTTATTTTCATATTATTTAGATCATTTTGGATTTATAGTAAAGGTTGGGAACTAGGTTCTCCAAGTTTATAGATTTGGTTAAATTTTTTATCTTCAAACAATCACATATGGTTGTAACCTTTATCTTAGGTAAGGATGTTTGTTAAGTGCAAGAATGATTGTGTCCTAATAATTAAATATTTTTGTTCCACATGTGAAATCCTTCTTAAAACCAAGATTAGATCAAAACAAGGTTTAAAACCTTATGAAATAACCAACCTATCCATTAGTCTTTAATAATTTCCCCAAACTACAACATCAAGCTCATATTTCAAATCTATGGTCAGTATATGCTTAAGATTCATACCTTTATTTTTGAACTATGGAGTTACGGAATTATGTGAAATTTGAGTTGAGGTCTATCCAAAAGGAAATATTGAGAGTAAGGAACAAAGTATATAAATCAAACACACCAAATATAAAGCAAAAAAGAAGAAAGATAAGGAAATGAAAATAAATATATACAAACTTATGTACAAATAAGGGATAAGAAGGAAAGAATAGAAATAAACTAATCTATACTACCTATGCTAATTCTAACTAGTCTTACAGTCATTCCATGAAGACCCCAAGTGGGACAATAAATAATCAGTATCTGAGGTATATCACATTGCTGGTCAATGTGAACTCTGCTCCATGTCGGTCTTTCAGCTTAAGGGTGTTGTCTCCAAATATCTCAGCTATCTGGTAGGGACCTGTCCACAAAGGTGTGAACTTCCCATGTTTACTCTTAGGTTTAGATGCCTTATCCCAAAGAATAACTAAGTCTCCTTTCCCAAACACATTTATTTTTGAATGTTTATCAAACCACCTATTGACTATGGTTTGGTATCTGCTAAAATTAGAAAAAGCTTTTTCTCTGGCATCTTCCATCTAAATAATGTTTAGTGTCGTTGAATTTTCAAATTCATGATCCTCCTTCATGTACTCTTACATGAATAGATATATTGGAAACTTAAGGGTGATCAAGAAGATGATTTCTTAGACATATACTATTAAGAAGAGTGATGCTTTGAGAGCCTAATTTACTCTTTTTCTATCTACCCATAAGGTATTCTTGAAAATATTATGCCATGTTTTAGGTTTTTTTATACATACTTATTTATTTCCTTCATCAATTTCTTATTTATTAATTTAGATATTCCATTACCTTGAGGATAATGGTTGGATGAGACCTAAGAATGATGCTATTATCATATGCCCATTCTATTATCTCTATTGATATAAAATCAAATCCATTATCATAGACCAAAGATACAAGTGTCCTAAACCTAGTGCATATGTTTTCTTCTAAAAAATTGATCACATATTTGATCTTGCACTATTTAGTTACCACTAGCATAGTTGATTTGGTATAGTAATCAATCACATTTAGAATGTACTTGTGACCACTAGAGGAATTAGGGTTTATGTCCCCTATAAAATCTACCCCTCATTGGGAAATATGTTTATCCACCATAATTGGTTTTAATATCATGGTTGACTTAGGATCCTTAGTGATAAATAATTGACATGAATGGCACCTTCTTACATGCTTGTGAGCATACTTAAAGATTATGGGCCAGTAGTAGTTAGCCCTCAATATTTTGTGGGTTATGGTTCTTCCTGACGGATTTCCACTTCCCAAATTTTCAAGAAAAGTGTTCATGATCTCAACTACCTCTTCATTTGATACACACCTTAGGTAAATTCCTTTGAAGTTTTTTATATATAGCACTCCATCCTTGATCAAAAAATTATTTACCTTGAGTCTTAAACCTCTTCTTTTCACCCTAGTCAACCCTATAGAACAATAACCATTGACTAATAAGTGGATAATAGGATCATACCAATCATTGGAATAAAAAAATTGTTGTTCAACCTATATGACACTTATCTTGTGGTTATTATTGGCAATCAGGTGAATTAAACCTTGGTACCTTACTAGTTTAGCTATTTTCATTTTGATGTAATATTCTTGAAGCATAGAAATCCAATTAACTCTTATTTCTCCTAGTTCATTTTGGCATAGCATGAGCTTGGTGGTAGGGTTTGGTAGAATGGTATGCACCTTATTCTTAAGGATATAATGCCTAAACTTTTTTACTACCTTGACTAAATCACATGTTTTTTTATCAATTAAAAATGTAGTTTTACTCATGTTTTCAAGATTAGTGATCATAAAAGCTATTAGATGGTCACATCCATCCATTTTTTGAGTTAAAACTATAGCTATTGTATGATTTGAAGAAAAAGAGTAAAGATAAAAATATTTGGTGAATTCTAGACTTATTAGTACAAAGGCTTGTCCAATTGATTCTTTTATGTCTTTGAAAGCCTTCTTGGTCTCATCTTTCCAAGTGATTTTAGCCTCATTCTTCAGCATGTCATTCAATCGACTCACAATCTCTACAAAGAAATAAATGAACTTTCTTACAAATTTTATTTTACCAAATAATGGATTTAGTTCATTCCTACTATTAGTGGGCTCTATATTAGATATTGCATTTACTCTTTCAAGGTCTATAGAGATTTCCTCCTTAGTGATAGCATGTCCTAATAGTTTTCCCTCAATAACATAGAAAATACTTTTATTTGAATTGAGAAAATCCCATACTTTTTGCATCTTTAAAATACCTATTATAAGTACATAAAATGATCTTCCATATTTTCAAAAAAGATAGTCAGATCATCTATGTATATAATAATGCATTTACCTACAAGACCTTGAAAATCATGATCCATATCCCTTTGAAAAGTGGTTCCTGCATTTATGAATCCAATAGGCATTCTATTGTAGGTAAATGTGCCCAATTTGGTATTAAAATTAGTATTCATCATATCTTCCTAATTCACCAACACCTAGTTATACCATAAAATTCCATCAAGAAAGGACATCATGGAAAAACTAGAAATGATTTGTATTACTTGGTCAAGATAAGGTAGGGGTAATTATCTTTATCAGATGTTGTATTTAGGTTTATAAAATCAATACATAATTTGATTTCACCATGTTTCTTCTAAATTAAGATTAAATTAGAAACCCAAGTGGAATGCCTAATGGGAAACACAATCTTGGCATTTATGAGCTTCATAACCTCTTTGTCTATTAGTTTAAACACTAGGTTGATAGGCCTATGATTTTATTTCAAAGGTTTATAATTCTATTTTAAAGGTATGGTGTGAGTTATGACCTTTGGATCAAAGATATTTAGGTCATCATAGGACCATGCTATGATAAATTTTTATTTGGTTAGCATTTCTTTGGATCTTTTGGACTCATTGTTATTACAGGATGTACCAATATTAACCAACTGAGGCTGACCTTGTAATATAAGATCAATTACATTATAATCCTTCCCACTTACTTTGGGAGTTTTGGTAGCCTCATGTAGTTTATTAGAATCAAAGAGTCTCTCTAAAGCTATCATGCCTTTGGGGATCTTATTTTCATTCAACTAAATGACCTTATCATCAAGTTTTCTTTCATTGTTCTCATCATCAAGGAGGTTGGCTTCAACAATAATGGGACCCTCAAATACTCTTGAACTAGTTAATAAGTCTATGATCTGTTGATCATCACTGAATACCTGTAAATGGTTGACATTATCTAGTACTAAGGCATATGGGATTAACTCAATTATAAGTTTTTTTTAATTTGGAACATTTATTAGGCATAAGGTTGGCTACATCTAAAACAAGTTCATTTGTAGCCTTGTTCTCTTTCCTAGGGATTGACACAATGTTAAAAGCATAAAGACATTTAATTAAGTCCCATACTCTAAATTTATATTTATTAAGATAGGACAACTTGCATTGATATTTACTCTTGATTTGATTCACCACTAGTTTAGGATCACCAAAAACTAATAGTTCCTTGGCCTCATACTTGATTGTAAATTATAATCCAAGAATAAACACTCCATACTTAGCCAAATTATTGGTGCATGAGAAGTAAAGTTTGTAAGAGGAATTATATTATTTACCAATCAGATTGATTAACACCACTCTACTATAAAACCTAATTTGCATCTAGCACTATTAAAATAAAGCTTCTATAATCCAAGCAAAGCATCAGAAATTTTAGAGTTACATAACTTTATGTTGTCAAGGGTGTAAACACCAAGATCTAAGTTAACCATTTTTAGCCTCTCATTAATTACATTATACTCCATGTCATATTCTTCAATTTTGTCTCCCTTTCTATCTTGATTTGGTTGGGGACTCCCTTCCAAGATAACTACATATGTGAATAATATATAGACATATAACCATTCAAGATCCTAGTGCAGTCTCTACTCAATAATATCCCATAAGCATCATGGATTCCCACCACCTAGATATAAATGAACTATTGTAACCTTGGCTCTAAGACAATCTACATGTGAACATTCAATAATTAATCAATCACTTTGAATCTTAACTTATCTAATTGAGTTACAACTCTATCAGATTTAATGGGAGTCAAACCTAATTATTCACAAATACCCTTAGGAATAATATTTGTAGATGCACCAAAATATAACAAATAATTATGCATATTTTTACCAAAGATCTTTATTGTAAGTAGGAAAGGAGGAACATCTACCTTGTGTGTATTGTAACATTAGCATGTGTAAAGTTTTGAGACTTAACAAGATTTTTAGATAGAGATTCCAATAAAAAATCTCTTTATTTAGTAATCTATGTCAACTCATGTAAGGTAATGTTAGCCTTTATCTTCTTCATGTCCTCTATTACATTATACCCGGTACTATTAGAAGAATTAGATGCATCAGTACTGGGTTTAGAATTACTTCCCTTAGAAGGCTCTAGATTGTTGTCTGAGGTAGTATTAAGAGGAGTCTCAAAGTTGTTTGGAGGAGTTGAAGTGGTCAATGATTTATTCTACTCCCTATTTCTTAAAGGATAAGTCTTATTTAGAAATTATTGAAAAACATGAATTTCTTTAGGAATATCCTTAGCCATTACATTCTTGGAAAGGGAACTCAAATATCTCCACCATGAGATTTGGATCAGTGGATCTAGAAGACCTTGAGGAATCAGATGTACCTACATCACAATATTTATCAGGGATAACCTCAAAATTTAAATTTTTTTTTGGAAGGCTTTAAATGCATTACAAAATTCAACACAATAAATTTCCCCATGCTTAGAAGTACAATGAACTCTATAATAGTTAAGTAAAGCAACATTAATAAAATTTATATCAAGCACATTTTTACTACCAGATGGCTCATTATTCTTGTTACTGTGGTAAATATAATTTCTAAATTTGTTAGTGGGCCTATTGAACCTTTGAAAAGATTAGTTCCTACCATAGCTTTCTCTAATATTTATTAATTGATTTTGTAACTAATGTAATTCAGTGCTAAGATTTTAAACCATCTTGAGGTAGAGTCACTCTCATTCTTTGGGGCCTCAAAATTATGAACTTGGGTATTAACATTAGTTATAGTCATTAAACTTTTCTAATTTATGGATGAGATCCATGGGTAGAATTGTTTAGGAATCCCAGGTTTTGAGTAGGATGACCATGTCTCAAAGGTAGTTAGCTCCAGATTGGAATTTGGTTTAGGGTAGGCATATTTTGGTTAGCATTGGGAATAACATTTAGAATGGGAAAATGTGGATTGACATTAGGAATGGAGTATGCTAATTTTACTTGGGGTCACATTTTGTCATTAATAATGATAGCCTCGATATAAGCTAAAGCTAATCTGTTTATGGGTCTAAAAATTCTCTTTATAAATACATAATTCATAATATCTAAGGCAACCTTATAAATTTCTAAGGCTAAACCCTCATCAAGTCTATAAGGATTTATGGTCCTACTGAACATTTTCTAAAACCTAACATTAAAAACTCTTATAAGATCATTTGTATCCCTTTTCACTATGGTGAATTACTAGTACACGACATAAGGATTAATGATTTTACCAAAATGGTCAATGAAGAGATTGTTAAAATCAACCTAGCTAGTAATGTAATTTTTGAGGGAGATTTAGAAACCATTCATATGAAACATATTTTAAAGTGAAAGGAAATAGTCTACGTGCTACATCTTCATGAGTCATATTTATAAATATTAATGCAAATTTAAAACTCTTAATGTGTTCCTCAACCATTATAATGCCACTAGGACTAAATGTTGGGATATAATTTTTAGGATTATGAGGTAGGTCATGTACCACACCTTGTACATTGATCAAAGAACCACCTAGCCAAACCATACCTTGATATGGATTAAACATAGGAGAGCTCTAAATTATCCAAGATATAAAAGACTCTAAAAGTCTATGCTTACCTTTGTAGGCTTTGAATCCTATTTGAAATATGATGCGTCAATCTTATATTTGTAGGGGACAATGATCAAACTTGCACATTAAGGAAATTTCATTAAGATTTATATAAAGTATGACAAAGATAAACAATATTTAACTAAGTTAGCTTAAATATGTATCAAAATATGTGAATATTATGGATCTTTACATTCTTAAGCTCAAACAAACTCAAATTAGCAAAGGATATATCAATATTTGATCAAAATAGCTATTACTAACCTCAAACTTGTTGAATTAAAAAATCTTAAGCCATATTTACCATAATTAAACATATACCTTCAAAGAACATAGATCTTTATCTAAAGGAATGACAAATATGGGTCAAAGACCATAAATTTTGGTGATCTTTATGCAATTTGAATAAATATTAACATAATTATGCAAATTTTACACTAATCTTTGAACACAATTCACAAAAAATGAGCAAAGCTAATTTAAATATACAAAGATATAACATGGCCCTCCTTCTAGCACCAGTGAAATGCTACTTGTTGATTCCTTAATCTATATCATATGTTATTAAATTATTTAAATAACACTTCTCATTTTAGAATTCAAAGAATTCAATACATCAGTTGTAGGTTGTGATAATCCTATTATTTGTTGATGGAAAAGAGGCAAAGCAAGTGGATTTTTCACAATATTTATAAAGTTTGGTGGTTGTAATCCATTGTGGCCAACTAGATATATTTGTAAAGAGTGAATTAATATGAGATAATATCACTGAAATATGATCAAAATATAATCTAAGGACTAACCTAAAATGAATATTTACAATGGAAATTAGGTTGGAGTGATCTAGTTAAAAAGAAGTAAAAGTAAGGGTAGGGTAAAAAAGAGTTGTTGCTGATCTTCATCCTAAACATCATGACAAAGTTTAAATATCATCCAAGCATGCACTTAAACAATGTGTAACATAAATTATCATGAGCTCAAATCATATCACATGTCAAGAAAACATCTAAGGAATGAGAAAATTGCAAATAAGAATTAAGTTAAATTTAAAGATTTACCTTGTAAGAAAACAACATTAGCCCAAATGCAAGAAGAGTAAGGGAAATGAAATGAACCTAAGAATTTTTTTATCAATTTAGCATTAGCACAAGGAAAATAATTAATAATAAAGATATACACACTAAGAATTCTTAAGAACCATTCAAATTTAGAAATAGGAACAAGCAAATGAGAGAGAAACCATAATAATAAATGACACAAATGAATATCGATAATCTTTACAAAATTTCTCACTTGAATTAATTGCTCAAAAGATTACACAAGCTTTTGGATAAAAAATCCCTCCATTTTACAAATGGTAATAATCCTTTTATACAATTCCAAGGTAGTATATCAGTTAGTCATATCCAATTACAAAAGTATAGGTGTCAAGGATAGTTATATTTTTACAAAGTTCTAGAATACAATATACTTTTCCCTATGGATTGGCCTATAGGCAATGTTCTTTATAAGTTTCACATGCCTTTAAAGAATAATATTCTATTCTTGAATATTATAATACTTTTTTAGAATAGAATATCCTAAGTCAACTTTCTTGATTTTAGGGCCTTTGTGCTGATGAAGTCCATTACTGATATTGTAGTATCTTCATTACTCTCTAGTGTTGTTCATCAATCAAATTTAAATTAACAATAGGTTTATCAAGTCTCCAAAGTCCCTATAATTTCTTCCCAAGGCCTATTTAATGCTCCTAGCTTTAGCAATATTTTCCTCTAATGTTAGGATCCTTGGATTTTGCTCCTTACTTCTTGCATGACCATGGTGGTTCTATGCTTGAATTATTTATCTATATTGAGGCCCATGGAGCTAAGTGTAGTTGGTTTGAGGATCATGGTCTAAATTAAGTATTCCATCCTATCTAGTAGCTCCTTATCATCCTTAAGTAGTCTTTCCAATTTTTTAGACCATGTGTTTAAGCTCTTGATCTTGTCCACAAGTATTCCTATGACTATGTTTAAATGAGCTAGGCTGATGGTTTTGAAACCATGGATTTGATATTTTAACAAGATGTTGTTTGATTCATTAATTTTATTCCTTGAATTCTAAAATGGGTGAATAAGTCCTTGGCTATTGCATCTTGTTGACCTAATACATTTTGTTTGAACCTTATTAGCTTTAGAAAATTAAAAATGTCATAGAACGATGCTTCAAACATCATAATCATATTTTTAGGGACTAATTATATGGCTTGGCTCTCTAATATTAATTTTATCTCTATATATTTTTTCTTTATCGTTGCATGCCCTTGATGGTATCTTATAATTTTGTTGATTGAGCTTGGGCTAATTCAATCACATTCTCTTCAAATATGGGGTTTTCACCTAGATTTTGTCCTTCAAGAGTAGTTAGTCCAATGAATGGTTCCACTTTATGGAAAGTGAAATATTTTCCACCTATCATGGCCTTCTTTTCAACATCTCTTTGTAAACCATCTATCTTTGGGTCAAACCTAACACCAGTCAAAGAATGTGTCACTTGAGGTGTAGGGATTTCAATCTAAGTTACACTCAATTCACCTAGAGTATCCATTCTTCATTCTTCTTCCTTTTGTAGAGAAACTATTCATGGCTTGATTTCATCATAGATAGTGATGTTGACTAATTTATTGATTGCCCATGGATGATGTAAACTGGGAACCTTCTATAACTTTCCGTATACAAACAATTCAAGGATAATTAAACCTTGAATGAGGTTCTAATCACTAAAAAGGTTGACCTCACTCAAAGGATGAGTGAAGGTTAACTTGGGTCTCTTCTTCCCTACTAAAACTAATGCTATCTTAGCTTTTCTCTTTGGGGTAGGTGTGTTTATAGGGACATGTAACTTCCTTTCCCTTATTTTCTCTTACAACTTCATTTCCATTATTTTATTTTGCTTCCCTAGTTTGAGCATCCTCTATTTGTACTTATTCTTCATCTGATTTATAAGTACTAAATAAAAATTTTAGTGCATCCTCAATAATTTCACTTGGGTCCAAGGCTATCACTTAAATCTCCTTAACTGATGACCTTGGTTCTTGCACCTAGGTTAAAGAAGAAGTTACTTCACCAAGTATCCTTTACTCAAGCCTTAGTACCTCAATATTTTAGATCTCTATTTATGGTATTGGAGGTCTGAATGACTCTCCATTGAGAAAATGGTATTGTCTAGATCCTAGCTACCACCTATTATCACTTCCTTTCTATTCCCTTTCCACCCTAGCTTCTAAAGTGATGTTGAATTTCTTCAATATTATCAAGACTTTGGTGAAATAAGGGGAATTTGTGTACATTAGGTCATAGACTCCAGGATGGTGTTCATAAGTCATGTTTATCCCTTTATCCTTGAGATGCGTATTGACTTTGTCCTAGGGATCCTATTATATCAGTTCATCGAGTTTTAGACTGAATGAGGTCTTGTGTCTAAATACTACTTCTACATTTTCCCATTACTTTAATATGGTCTTTCCAATAGTAATTAGGAGGTTATGGAGGAGTTCTTTCCTCTTGGTTTTACATAGACCATCTATAACATGGAATAATTAGTAAGATATCTCATGTTCTACAAGCTTGTTGTAGATATAAATGGGTAGCATGAGGGATTGTCCCTAGATTTTTTTAACTCTAAAGATAGTGTAATCTATATAGAATTGTATGTCACCAATGGATTCAATTAATTTATTTACCAAAAGACTAACTCTTGTCATTGGATTCTAAGTTATGGCCTCAATTAAGGTTAGATATACATAGTCATAAATGAAATGGATGTGGTCCATGTATTTAAATATGTGTAGTTTTGAATAATATTGGGAGACCGTATGTGTCCCTTAAAGTGACCATTATCTAAGGTTGGCGATCTTGGTGGTGGAAAACAAGGCATCGATCAATTATGATATCATATAAAATTAGCCCCTAGTCCTTTTCTTCACTATGAAAATATATCTACATAAATAAGTGCTAATAACTTCACCAAGGGGAGGGGTGAGCTCCCTTTCAACGATAAAATATACCAAGTGCACCTAGACTGAATCCACATAGGTGGTGGTCAAATTCCCACATATCCTATTCAGCAAGGTCATAATCATTCTAATCTTAGGTCAAAATTGGCTAATTGGGATGTTACCATTGTAGTCTTAGAATAATTATTTCCCAGAATATAGTCATGGGGTAAGGATGGTCTATAGGTCATTTTCCTTAGCCCAATTATTTATGGTGGTCATATTTATCTGGGGCTTAGGTATTTTATAATAATTTTTAAAATATATGGTTGAGACATAAGCTATACTTTTACAAGTGTGGTAATTGATTAACATGCCTTTATTAATTTTACAATCTTTATAAATAGGAGATAAAATGAAAATAAAATGATATACTTTAATCTTGGCCAATGTAAAGTGTAGGATTTTCATCTGAATAGCCACTATGTCACAATATCTCCTTTTTGTAAATAGGTCCGTCTCCTCTTCCTTTATGATTATTAGTTACTCCACGATGGTCTAGAATAGCTTGGACCAATTCTTGTTTCATATGTTTAGGGTTGTGGCATAAAATTATGTATTTTTAAAGACTCTCCCATTAGTATCTGAAATTAGATATAACTTCACATCTTCACATGAAGTGCCTTTTTGATCCACCATGGTCTGAAATAGGTCAATTTTCTCACTAGTGGACTGTTCCCAGCTCTAGATCAAATTACTCTAGCTTAGATGATAATTCATTTTTATTTGTTTGTTTGTACTTAATACAGGGTTTAATTAGGTCTTTCACATGAGCTAAGTATTTTATCTAAGTTTTCTCAGAAATTTAATGTTAGTAGTTTGTTCAAACTTAGTGAGTGTGTGCCTTATATTTGATTTAGATCCTTGCATTTATATCTTTCCTTTCTAAACATATAATATCTTTAGATTTGTTGTTTTCTATTTATGTGGCACCACCATGGCACTTTAATATCACATTGCTCATTAATTTTCAAAAATTAACCATTGTATTTTGATAATATTGATTTAATCTCCCTCCATTTGATTATCTTGCATGAAATAATGCGATTAATTAGTCTCAATCTTAGTAGATGAACATGATTAGATTCCCCTTGAACTTGGCCCTAATTTTCTGCCACTTTATAGTTCCATGGGCCTTCTGAGCTTCATTAAAAAGTTTACAGTTATATCACACCATTAGATCCCATGGGTGAAAATCAATGTGCACCATTGCTCTCTAAAAGATGTTTGGGATTTAATGTGTACTAGGCCCTGAGGTTATGCCACTTGGTAGCCCTTCAAGCCTTTTGAGTTCTATATTCTATTAGTTTTTCTAGTTAATGTGCTCTCTCCATTGTTAGAAATATGATTGTCACTGATATTAAAAGGGAAATTATGGATGTTATTGATGTTTAATGATAAATATGGTGATTAGAGGATGTGAAAAAGATCCTATCAAAGTTCAAGAATGATTATAATTCTTGAGTGCATGAGTAGAATTCATCTGATTCTTCATTTTTATCATCTAGACATTTTGGGTCTATGATAGGAAAATTTGAGAAGGTATTTTGCTTACATCACCATTACCACATGTGGATGAGTCTAAGGGAATTGGTCATATGGTTATGATCACATTAGTCCCTTTTTATGCACTAGATTTGAAGCCATGTGATGAAGTGTATTGAAAAGTATGGGGATGCAAAGTTGGTTACATGGATAAAATTCACTAAGTTTCTATACTTTGCCAAATTTGCAATAGGGTTCAGTAGAGCTAAGTAAGCATATTGATGAGGTCAGAATTTTCACACATAGAGGTGCCAAGATAAAATGATCATATGGATTTTTGTGTCTAGTGTCTATGTGCTAAATCTTAGGTCATACAACATATTGAGACAAAATATATTTTTGAAAAAAACTGGGCTCCCAAGCATTTTGACAGTATTTTCAAACACTTAGTCACATTTTTAGGTTGAAAGATAAATATAAATAGGCACTTTTATGATGTCATATATTTAACATATGAAGTATTTATAAATAATTATAAATATGGATAGAATATACTATGTAAGAGGATCTTATGTGCTAATTTTTAGGTCATGCAACTAAGTGTAATAAAAGTTATGCAAGTACAAAGTTAGCCTTCTAGGAATATTGAAATGGTCCCCATACTTAGTCAAGTCTGCAAAAGGTCCTACAAAGTTTTCATTCTTTTATAAAGACCATTTACAAACATTCGTAAAGGAAATAAATATAATATATGTTATGGGTTTTTCAAGAGCATCTTAAATATATGGTTCACAAGTTAAGATGAGGAGTAATGAGCGTAGAATTGAATTATCTTTGCTCTCAGATATTATAGGGTTTCTCAATTAAACCTTAAGGGTTTAATCCATCATGTTCCAAATGTTTAATATTTTTATGTTGAACAAATATAGGCTAGACCTAATAGCTTAAGTTATAATTTAAGCCTTTGTCATCATTGTAAAACTGGCCCCTTCTACCTAGCAATTATCAACTCAAGTAATGATTAAAGGACTTAATATTTCTTAAGGCTTATACTTTATATTTGTCCCATCTTGATCAATGACTATAAATTAATCATACACTAAAGATATAATGAAGCATAGAAAATTTAATTTGTCAAAAGTACCTTCGAGTAAATGTGCCAGTGACAAGTGTCACAATCATGGATTTTGCATAGTAAATCAATAGAGTGGTTTAAAGTAAATAAGTCAATGATAAATTTAAGGATGAAAAGTGTATCAATAGAAATAAAAAAATCAATGTGTAGAAGGCATTTTTTAATTCTAAGTATCGCATTCTTAAGAGTTAAGTAGAGATAAACATTGAACTTGTTATAAGATCTGATGATGAGTGGATGATTTTGCAAAGGATATCTAATAGAATGAGTAGACTCAGATGAGATAAAGTGATCAAGGTTTATAAACATATTTGTGAGTTAAATATCAAGAAATTTTGATAAGATCAACAAAGTGTAAGTGATCTAAAGACTATAGAAGCATCGAGCTAGGATAAAAATCTCAATTTTTAACATCAAGACAAAAGTAAAGATTGTGTTAGTTTGAAAATCTAGAAACACAAGGAATCTTGCATTATAAATATTAATGAATACATTTTAGAGTTGAATATTTAAATTTTGGAAGTGTACAAGGATCTAATGGAGAGTGTTAGCCTATCATAGATCAATCAAACATACATGTTTTAAAGATGAGCTAATTGAATTTGGATCATTAGATTGTGGCACCAAACTTAAGATCAATGATCGATATTTAAAGACATGATCAATATAATGGTCAAGCATAGGAACATGTAGGTAAGCCTTAAATAATTACACACATAATGAGTTAGATCATTGTGATCAATATAAATTATGTAAAAAGACATGTGCATTAAAACTAGAGCCCAAGATTTAATAAACATAGTAAAAGACTAGGAATCATGGTAGTGGTGCCTAAGTTATAAACATGGGAAACATATAGTTCAAGGATAATGAATTGAGTCCAAAATAGAGTGTGATGTGTTTGAAAACAAGTATGAAAATAATAAAGATATATAACCCTAGATCAATTTGTGTGTGTGTGTGTGTGTGTGTGTGTGTTATTTATAATACAATAAAATTTATTGGAGTTATTGCTATTGCTATTGAGTAGAGTCAAATGAAGTGTGTCAAATAAAGATATATATAGAGAGACATAGAAGATTAAAGGTAGAGTAGAAGAAAATGGAGATGAAGTGTAGAGAATGAATACTTGTAGATCATAACTATAACAGATAATACATGATTGGATTATTTTATGCATCAATATTGTAATTTGGAGTTGTAGCTCCATAGTACATCTGATTGGTTGGTGCCATTAGACAAGCTGAGTTGGTGTTTAGTTAGGAAGTGGGTTCTTCATTAGAGTTGAATATATTAAATCATGGGATTGGTGTCTCCTTATGTTTGGTACCCTTAAACATTATAAATAGTGAGGTTTATTATTATGAGGTTGGATTATAATGGTAGATTCTACCAACTATTCTCATGGTGGTTTTTCCCATATTGGGTTTTTCATAGTATATCTTATGTTGTGTCTATTTGTGTGTTTATGATCTTTGCATATAGTTTTAATCTACATCAAAAGGTTTTGAAAAGGAATAAGTTAATTAATATACTAATTCATCCCCTCCCTCTCAATATCTAGTTGTGTTCCAAATATTTGTATTAGAGCCTTGTTTCCTTAGAATAATCTTAATCTATGCAAGTAGGAATAGTGAACACAAATGGCTAGTCAAGAAGGATATTCATCAAACAAAGAACCTCTCTTTGATGGATCAAACTATTAATTCTAGAGCATAAGAATAGCAACATATCTATCTTCATTAGCATTTTATGTATGGATGTCTGTGGTAAATGGATATATAGCCCCTACTATAACTCCTACTAATCAAGCCACCAAGAAAGCATATGAAAGTAATGTCAATGCTAAGAATAATATTTTATGTAGATTATTCATATTTTGTCAAAGTGATGCATTATTAAAATGCATAAGATATATCTAATAAATTGAAGAGCATCTATTAAGGAGATGACAAAGTAAATTAGGCCAAGCTACAAACTTTCAAAGACAAGTTTGAAAGCCTTAAAATGAATGAGGAAGATAAAATTGTAGACTATCTCCTCATAGTGGATGAAATAGTTAATGTAATCAGAGGCCTTAGAGAAGAAATTAAAGAATTAATCATTTTCATAAAGGTCTTAAGATCTATGCCATCAAAGTATGACTCTAAAATATCTATAATATATGAACAAAGAGATCTGGATAAACTCACTATTGAGGAGTTTCATGGAAGCTTCACTTCCTATGAGATGAGAATGGGAGAAGTAAATAATTTCAAGAGATAATCTACATTCAAGGTATCCAAACAAGTAAAAAAATCATCCTCATCTAGATCTAAGGAGACTGATGAAGAAGAGGCTAACTTTGTCAAAAGATTGAGAAGAGGGTCTAGAAAGTATAAGGTAAGTTACCCTTAAAATGCTTTAATTATGGTAAATGTGATGCTAAATGTCCTTATAACAATAATTATAACACTAATCAAGAAGAGAGAATTCAAAATGTGAAACATCACTATTCCAAGAAGAAGAAATTCTTTGAAAATAAGAAAGGCTTATATAGAAAAGAAGACACTGATTCAATCGATGAAAGTGATAGTTCTGACGATGATCATGACTATGATTTTGTGGTTGAGGAAAATAAAGCCCTATTCATGATAATAGGATCAAATTCTATGGATCAAGAATAATTTGAAGACTCAGATGAAGAAGAAGAAGGAGAAGTGGATCTAGAGTGTGAACTCATATTTACTCTAGAGGAAATTGACAATCTGAGAAAAGAAATCTCAAAATAAAAGAAGGTTGGACAAAATGATATTGATAAAATGTCCAAAATTCTTTAAAAATATGATTAGATGGTAGTGATACTAAAGACACAAGTTGAAGAGGCTAAAATAATAGAAGATGTATTCAAACTTGAACTATAATATAAATATGATGAAGGTATGAAGCTAGAAGTAGAAATAGTGGCTTTGAGAAAAGAACTTGAAATGGTTAAAGGAAAACTAGACAAAAGTCTAAAGTTGATAGGAGGATCAGAAATTCTTGATGAATTGATCAACTCTCAAAATCCCTCAAAAGAGAGATCATGTCTTGGATATGGAAAAGGAAAAAGTTCCATAACTAGTACATATTTTAACCTATATGACAACTTCAAAGTGGAAGGAGAATTTGGAGAAAAGAAAGAGAAATATTGTAAGGATACAAAGATAAACTCAAACATAACTGATGTGAAGAAACCTAAAGGATAAAAGAAGACTGAATAAAAGAAGATGAAAGTACCTAATGCAAATGGATACACAAAAGTAAGAGACTTAAGAAGCTAGAGTTTAGAATATCTCTTCATACTACACCAAGAAATTCTAGGACCAAGTATTACTCATCCTTTTATGGTTATTTCTATACTTGTAATCAATTTGGTCATAGGACTATTGATTCTAGAGTTTTACCTAAAAGGAGAAAAAAATTAAAGTAGAAATTCATTTGCTCCCTTGTTAGATACACATGTGAAATGATATAATTGCAATAATTCTCGTCACATAGCTAAACAATGTAGAAAAATATATTTTAGACCAAAGTTACAAATTAAAAATATAGTCATGCCTCCCAATTTGAACAAAGGTTCACCAGTCTCTATAAAAGATAAAAATAAGCCCAACAAGAAACCCGAGGATGTGTGGAGAGTGAAAAAGCAATCTATGATTGTTCAAACTTCACTTCATGCGAAGGAGCAAATTTTTTGGGTGATATATAGTGGTTACTCAAAGCATATGACTGGTGACAATATAAATTTCATCAAATTGAGAAAATGTAAGGAATGATCTATTAGCTTGGGAGACAACACAATGGTAAAGATCAAAGGTAAAGGAACCTTGAACATAGATGGAAAAATGCCTACACATGATGTCATTTATGTTAAAGGATTGAAGAATAATCTTCTAAGTATCATCTAAATGTGTGATAATGAATATAATGTCATATTTGATGTATAAGGATGTAAGTTAAATATATCTAAAGACTAGTTGTATAATGGAAAATGACTGAAAGCAATATCTATAATCTTACTAAAGTGAATGGTAATAGATACATGATAGGAAAGATTAATGAGAGGTGATTATGGCATAGAATAATGGTTCAAGTGAAATTTGATAACCTAGTTAAAGTGAGATCAAATACGTGTTTTAGACACATTCCCAAGCTAACCAAACATGTAGACACTACTTGCAAGGAATGTTAACTAGGTAAGCAGACAAGGGTCAGATTTCAAATAAAATAGTGTTCAACTACTAAGTCTCTAGAATTAGTTCATATTGATCTTTGTGGTCCTACTAAGACAAGAGGATCTAAAGGAGAGATATAATTCATGTTATTTGTAAATTATTACTCAATAATGACATGGGTAACATTTTTGATGGACAAGTCATAAGCATTTGAGATACTCAATATCTTTAGGGCCATGGTAAAGAATGAGACTAGATGAAAATATAAATTCTTAATATATAACAAATGTGGATAATTCACCTAAAATGAGTTCATAAAGTATTGTGAGAATCATGAGATCAAAATTCATTACTCTATAGTAAGGACTCTATGTCATAATAGAGTTATTGAGATAAATAATAGGGTATTCAAGGAGATGGCTAAAACAATGCTAAAAGATGGCAAATTACTTGATGGATACTAGAGATAAGTATTCTAAACAATAGTATACATCTTGGATAAAATTAAACTAAGGGTAAATAATGACAAGACTCCTTATGACCTATGTTATGGAAATCATGCCTTTTTAAGTACTTTAGATTATTTGGAAGTAAATGATACATCAGAAGAAAGGAAGAAAAATTGAGAAGCTTTGAATTAAGATGTGATGAAGGAATATTTCTTTGTTATTTCACCTAAATCAAATCCTACATTTATTACAATAAAAAAATTAGATTTTGAAGAGGAAGCAACTAATGAAGAAAATGAGGAAGTAAATGAAAATTCACCTTCAATATTTTTTCAAAAGGATCATCCCATAGATCAGATCATTAGTAATAAGAATAAAAGAGTTCAAACAAGGAGAAGAGTTGCACAAAACAAGAAGAAAGTATGTTTTGCTCTAATGTCTAAAATTGAGCTTAATAGCTATGTTGAAGTTAACAAGGATGATAATTGGATAAAATCCATGGAAAAACAAGTGAGCCAAATTGAAAATAACAAAACTTGGCAATTAGTCCCAATACATTTAAATAAGAATTCATAGGTACAAATTGGGTGTCTAAAAACAAGTTCAATGAAGATGGAGTTTTCATAAGAAATAGGGCAATATTGGTGTGCAAATTATATGCACAAGTTGAGGACATAGATTTTGAGGATATGACCTAAAACATGTTATTCAAGATTATACTAGTACCTATAACTACAAGGTTTCAATAAAGGATGTGCAAAAAACAATCTACACTTTAAATTAGAAGATGAGGATATGTTTATTATTTTTGTTTATGTAGATGACATCATCTTTGGTATTAACAAAAACAATATATGCAAATAATTTGGTACACAAATTTAAAGTGAGTTTGATATGTCTTTGCTTGGATAAATTTCATTCTTCCTTTGTCTAAAAATAGCACAATCTAATGAAGGGATATTTATATCCTAAATAAAGTATGTAACATAAATGCTCAAGAAGTTTAGAATGGAAGATATCAAACCAGTTAGAACTCCCATGATAATTGGATACAAGTTTAGCAAAGAGGATGAGTCCCTTGATGCAAATTAGACTATGTACCAATCAATTATAGGTATCTTGTTATAACTAACTACATCAAGACCTAATATCACGTAAGTAGTGTGCATAGTTGAAATATTTCAAGATTATCATAAATAATCACATGTCAATGCAGTGGAAAGGATCTTTAGATACATCAATAACACACTTGACTATGGCCTATGGTATCCTACAAATGAAGATTTCACAATGACAACTTATAAAGAATTGGATTGGGTAGGAAGTGTGGATGATAGAAGAAGCACTAGTGGTGTTGATTTTTTCCTTAGAAATAGACTAGTTTCATGGATAAGAAAAAAACAAGAGCCAGTTACTCTTTCTACAATAGAATTAGAGTATGTAGTAGTAGTGGCATATTGCACTCAAGTTTTGTGGATGAAGAAAACACTAAAAGACATCAAGTTAGAGTAAAAGTCACCTATCTCTATTCTTTATAATAATCTAAGTACTATTAATATATCAAAAAATACAGTGATGCATTCTAGAACCAAGCACATATCAATCAAGTATCACTTCTTAAGAGAGAGGGTTACAGATTAAGATGTCACAATGGAGTATGTGCCAACTCAAAATCAAATTATAGACATATTCACCAAAAATCTTCCCAAGAAAATTTTTGAGTATCTAAGATAGAAGTTACAAGTGGTGGCTATTACATCACATCACTAGATCCTAGTGATAGGGCATGAGTCCAAGGGGAATCTCATAGAAGCTTTTTTTATCCCTAAAAGAAGAGAGAATAGGCAACTTAGGTATCCATATGTGTACAAATTTATAATGATTTTATGGTTGTATATTGTTGGACAAACTCTTTTATCTAATAAAGGGGGAGAAATATTTGGAAAAATAGTTAGAAAGAGTCCTTTGGCCATTGATGTCAAAGGGGGAGAACAAGAGCAAATGCCCTCTATAAAAGTTTGGAGAAAAATTGCAAATGTCAAAGAAGAAGTAGAGAAAGTGTCCAGGTTGAGTATTAGTTAAATTTGACCTTAACTAAGGTGGAGAAACTTTTGTATGAATAGTTTTAGTTCATACTCATTAAAATCTAGTGCAATCAATGCTAGAGAAGGATAAGAATTTTAGAAGATCAGAGAATTTAGTTTGCCATCAATGAATGAGGGGGAGATTGTTGGAAATATGATTTTCATTGATGTCAGAAGGGACATTATGGATGTAATTCATATTTATGGATGAATATGGTGATTAAAAGATGTGAAAAAGATCCTATCAAGGGTTAAATATGATTAGAATGCTTGAGTGCATGAGTGGAATTCATCTGGTTCTTCATATTGATCGTCTAGACATTTTGGGTCTATGATAGGAAAATATAAGAAGGTAGTTTGTTTACATCACCATTTCCATGTGTGAATGAGTCAAAGGGAATTGGTCATATAGTTATGATCTCAATATTCCTTATTTTTTATGAACTATATTTGAATACATGCGATAAAGTATAGTTAAGGATATGGGGATAAAAAGTTGGTTAATTAGACATAATTTAATAAGTTTCTATACTTGGCCAAAGTTTCAAAAGGGTTTAATAAATCCAAGTAAGCATATTGATTAGGTCATCATTTGCACACATAGAGCTTCTAGGATAAAATGATCATATGGGTTTGTTAATTTTTCCTAGTTTTTACATTCTAAATCTTAGGTCATGTGATGTAGCGCGACAAAATATATACTTGAGAAAAGTCAGGCTCACAAGCATTTTGATAGTGTTTTCCAACACTGTCAAATTAGTAGGTTGTAAGATAAATCTTATTATTCACTTTTATGATGTTATATCTTGCATGTATGAAGGCTTCAAAAGAAAATGATTATATGGATGGAATCTCCTATGTAATAAGATCTTATGCACTAAATTTTAGGTCATGTGACTAAGCGTAATAAGAGTTATATAAGTGTAAAGTTAGCCTTCGAGGCATATTGAAATGGTCCCCATACTTAGTCAAATTTTCACAAGGTCCTATAAAGTTTACATGCTTTAACAAAGACCATTTATGGATATTTTCGAAGGAAATATATATAGTATTTGTTATTAGTTTTTCAAGAGCATCTTAAATATATGGTTTACAGGTTCAGATGAGGAGTGATGAGCCTATAATTGAATTATCTTTTCTCTCAAACATTATAGGGTTTCTATAATAGATCCTAAGGGTTTAAGACATGGAATTCATAATATTTTCTATTTTAATGTTGACTAGATATAGCTTGGACCCAATATCGTAAGTTCTAGCTTAAGCCTTTGTCATAATTGTAAAATTGGCCCCTTTAACCTAGTAATTATAGGTCTGTGTAGTGATCAAAGGACTTGATATTTCCTAAGTCTTAGAATTTATATTTTTCACATCATGATCAATAGATAGCACTTAATTATATGTTTAAGATCCAACAAATCATAACAAAGTTAATTTGTCAAAGGGACCTCTGAGTAAATATGTTAGTGACAATTGTCACAATCATGGAGCCTATAGAGTAAATAAATGAAGTGGTTTAAAGTTAATAATTAAATTATAAATGCGAGGATTCCAAGTCTCTCAATAATAGGAACTAACATCAATGTGCAAAATGCATGTGCTAATTCCAAGTGTAACATTATTGAAAGCTAAATAGAGATAAATATTGAGCTTGTTATAAGATCTGATGGTGAGTGGATAATCATGAAATGGAGATCCAATGGAGTGAGTTGAATTAGATGAGATAAAGTGCTTAAGTTTTATTGACACAATGCAAGTTAAAGACTGAGTAAGTTTGAGAATATCAACAAAGCATAAGTGATCCAAATACTTAAAAAATAAAAATATGGGATAAAGAGCTTGACATTTAACATCAAGATAGAAGTAAAGATCTTGCATGTGGGAGCTCAGATCAGGAAGATCAATAGACACATTTTAAATTTGAAAAGTTAAAGTTCAAAAGTGTATAAGGATCTAATAGAGAGCATGATCATATTAGAGATAAAATAAATGGATGCATTTTAAAGATGAGAAAATTGAATGTGGTGTGGATCATTAGATCATGGTGCCAAACATAAGATCAATGATCAATATTTAAATATATGATCAATATAATGGTCAAGCATAGGAACATGTAGGTAAGCCCTAAATAATTACACATACAATGGTAATAAATCAAATTTGTGTAACAAGACATGTGCATTAAAACTAGAGCCTAATATTTTTTTAAATATAGTAAAAGACTAGGAATCATGGTAGTGGTGCATGAGTTGTAGATGCGGGAAAATTACATTTCAAGAGATAATGAACTGAGTCTAGAATAGAGTGTGATGTGTTTGAAAATAGGTGTCAAAACAACAAAGATATATAACCCTAGATCAATTGATTATATATATGTCATTTAGAATATATGAAAAGTTGTTGGAGATATTACTATTGTTATTTAATAGAGTTGAATTAAGTGTGTCAAATATATATATATATATATATATATATATATATATATATATATATATATATATTTATATATATATATAGAGAGAGAGAGAGAGAGAGATAGAGAGAGAAGTAGAGAGGAAGAATGGAAGAAAAGGGAGATGAAGTGTATAACATGAATAGTTGTAAATTAGAGATATAATAGATAATAAAAGATTGGATTATTTTATGAATAAACATTATAATTTGGATTTTTAGCTCCATAGTAGATCTGATTGGTTGGTTCCATCAGACAAGCTAAGTTGGTGCTCAGTTAGGAAGTGGGTGCTTCCTTAAAGTTGAATCTCTTAAATTAGGGGATTGGTATCTCCTTAGGGTTGGGACCATTAAACATTATAACTAGTGAGGTTCCTTATTATGAGGGTGGATTAAAATAGTATCATCTAATAGCTATTCTCATGGCATTTTTTCCCATATTGGGTTTTCCATGGTATATCTTTTGTTTTGTCTATTTGTGTGTTTGTGATCCCTACATATAGTTTTAATTTACATTAAAAAATATTGAAAAGTACTAAGTTAATAAATATATTTAATCATCCCTCTTATTAGTATATAGTTGCGTTCCAATAGCCATGTGGTGGTCCTGGATTTGCTCAAAACTCTGTTGAAAGGTCCACCTTCATCTCAAACTATATGATCCATCTCACTAAGTGAGTGGGCATAATCAAATATCAATCCAAGGTGTGGGATGCTATTGTCTATTCATTATGCCTTTGATGTAATTATGACAATTGTCACATTCTCACCATTTTAGGGGCATAATTTAAATTTTGACTGACCATACTCCTTCAGATCAATCTTACCTAATCAAATTCATGTCACTGATCCTACGAAGATGCAAAATATTTAAGTTAGGATTAGGTAAATGCATAGGTCTTAGGATAAAATCTCAAGACTATTTTTTATTTATGTTAATAAACATGAACATGAACTTGGGATTAATATTTTATTCTAAATTTAGAGCATAATAAAAGGGGACCCTACAAATAATAAAAGGTCCAAGTATAAGGTTTTAAGTTAAGGTTTCATTGTATAAATAAATATGATGAAACTCTAGGGTAAGGCCTTAGGCTAAGTTATATCATAATAAAAAGGGATGACATGTTCATGAAATATAAAGGGATGAAACATAATATTTTAGACTATGGTTTGGTCATGTTGAAAAACATGACTTAAGCCTTAGGATAAAAATTAGACTGATTTTATGGTACTTATGATTATTCCCATGTAAATTTGAATTTAATTACAAGGGACCTCAATCGAAACATTATACTAAGGTTTTAATCATGGTTTAAAATATATCTAATTAACTTCATACCAAAGGCAAATAAAAGGTCCATTTTAACATTTGAAGCACCAAAACCTAAGCATGTTCATTCTTAAATGAGATTCCATTGATCCTATAACACAAGAAACTAGTTTTATAAAAATAAGAAGGGGTAAAACCATGATTATCTTAAAGTGTGTCCATTAATTCAAGTGAGATTGGTTCTTGAAAAAAATAATAAATATTGAATTTAGGGATCAAGAAACATGTAAATCATAAGCTAAAGTCTTAGATTAAACTTTTTATGCAAATAAATATTTTTAATCTAATGTCTTGAACTAGGTTTAAAACATATTAAAGTGACCTCATGAATAATAAGAGGCACGGCATAATATTTAAGCCTAGCTATATGTCTCAATAAAAGGGACCCTATGGTTAGTTACCTAGTTTGATCTCATGTCATTAGATCTTGTTTGAAAAAACACACTCTATTATATCATGATATATGGGGTTGAGTGAGATTAGATCCTATCTGGATTAATCCCTAAGGTTTTACCACTTGGTAATTCCATGGGATTTTTTTACTATGTATTGTCAATCTTTGTTAGGCTAGAATACTTTCACCACATAGCAGCACTTAATTTGGTATGAGTTCCTTTTAAAAAGTAAATGTCCTTGCACCATTGGATTTAATTTATTTGGATGAACTCGTATCATCAAATCTTGATTTGAGGGGTGAACCACCATTGGTTTCTCACCGTTATGTCTAATGTGGTTATGATACATGTCATCATTGCATTTTCTTTGGGTTTTATTAAAATCTTAAATCTATATGCACCATTCAATCTATTATACCCAAGCAAATGCATACCATTGATCTTGGGGACATACTTTGGCTTTAATCCCTTTATTATGGATTGAATTTTCAACTTGAATTATACACCATTGGATCATTTCATCAGAGCAAACTCACACCATCCAATCATGATCCATGGGGTCAAGTGAGACTGGTTTCTATACGTAGTCTTTACATTTTAATCTTGATCCATTGGATTAAATTTTCTTGAGCAAATATGGGTCATTGATCCTATAGACATGCATAGTTTTTAAATCATCTTGAGAATAATATAGGACTTAAGATAAGGTTATCATTCATATTAATAAATATGAATTAATATTTAGGCTAAAGTCTTAAGCTAGGTACAAGACATATTAAAGTGACCTCATAAATAATAAAGTTAGACCATGCTAAGATAAAAAGGAACAAAGTGAGCCAACATAAAAATTTTAGACTAGGGCTTGGTTATGTTGAAAAACATGACTAAGCCTTAAGATAAAATTTAAATTAAGTCCATGGAATGATTAATTGTTCTTGCATAGAATATTCCTACCAATTTTGAATTTGGTCTAAAGGAACCTATGCTAGGATATTCTGAGTAAGGGTTTTAAGATGATCAAAATGCATTTAATTAGAATTTTTATATATTCAAAGCTATTAAAAGACCAAATTGAGATAAAACTAGAAAAGTATGAAACCCAAACATTGTCTACTCTAAATTAACTCCATTAGACCAAATACTTGAAACAAGAAGATCCATTGTTATCAAACTTAGATAAGGTTAAACCAGAGCCATGAAAAAAATAAGCCAAACAAATCATGGTGTGGATGATATTCAAATACAAATAATGTGAAAACATAATAGTGACACTCTAATCAAGTGAATTTTTAATTTTAAGGTACAAATTTGTATAATTTGACACAAGGGTCCCCATTTTTCAAAAATGGGGGTATGTTGACCTTAATAATAGGTATCTCTAAATATTCTCCAAATACCTAACCATCCATGCTCTAAAGACCCTATCTACAATTGAAAGATGTCTAGCTATACTCTACAGATCAATATAGCAAATTCAAAGATATCTATTATATATATAGATTTTCCCTCTTTATAGATCTTCTTTTGGAGATTAATATTCATAGTAATAGTTTTAAAATATTATAGATATAAATGTATTTATATTTATAAATGTATGATACAAATATAATATCTTCAGAATATATGTTATTTATACTCAATCTATTTTTAATTTAATTAGTTCTAATTCCTCTCTCTAAACATGGGATATGATTCCTAGATCTTCTATTTTGAATAAGCAGTTTTGGCTATTTAGATTTCCATATTTTGTATTATGATAATAGTCATTGATAGTTTCTTTAAGTATATGTCACGTTCTCATTCCATTATAATAGTAATAGAAATTAAAAAATAGGTAATAGAGAGAATAAATATTCAATTGTAATTTTGAAGCATAATTTATATCATCTATATATATTCCTTTTGATAATGAAGTATTAATAAAGTTCATCATTCCATTCCATTACTGAGTAAAATTTGATCATGTTCTGAGGAAGGAATAAGGGCCCAATTCTCTCCAAAGATATGCACAATTGGTATTTATAGTTTATAATTTAAAAGTGTATTTCTTTGAATATAAGTATACTTCATTTTACTATAAGTGTGATTTCCCTTTCAATCCAATGTGTGATTTCCCTTTTAATGAAAATGTGTTTTATTTTAATGCAAGTGTGTTTTCATTAAATGCAAAGTTTGTTTTAATTTAATGGAAGTAAGTTTTATTTATGCAAGATGTGTCTTTAAATTCTCATAAGTGAAAAAGTTTGTTAACTCATCTCTATATTCAAAATTTGTTAAGAAGTAGTATAGGTGATAATAGGCAATCAACATTCTCACATTATAAAATACAACATTGTCTTACCCAGTCAGGTATGTCAAGTGAGGACACTATAGTGTCTTATGCCAAATATTTAAGTTTAGTATGTTTATGGTGTGAACCAAACAATCCTTTTAACAAGCAATGCCATAGGGGATATTTAGTTAGAAAAACATTCTACATTTTCGTTTCTTACAACATAGAATTATAATCTTATTTGTTGTCCTTCAACTTTAGACATCAATATTAGAGTAAACACCACCCAAATAATGAATTATTAGCTCAAATATCCAAAATATCATTGCATATATCCTTAGACACTAGCCCTAGTAGAAAATGACACGAATCCATTGATTGGTTAACTGAAATGTATAATGACACATATCACCCTACATGTTTGCCTGTGTGTGGATCATGTAATGTGTGTAAAACAAGTATAATAATGACCTATATTGTAAGTTTTAAAATAATACTTTATGACTACTCCTTTAGTACTTCAAACCTATATCTATGTTGAACCTATGAATAGGATGGAAATAGGAAAGCTTTATTCAATTGAATGCTTGATAGAGTGCTTTTGATAAGTGCCTTTGTCTCTTTGGTCTGATTACTAAGTGAAAAATGAATGAGGGTTGATATTATATTTATACCAATCCTATATAGAGATAAATCAAATTAAATAACTAAGGCTAACAATTTGGATACATTTCATTTGTAAATTAAATGACTTTAAAGCACCAGGTAATTACATGAGTGCAAGATAGTAACATCAATTTTATTATATATCTTAGACATTAGTGTCTAGGGAATAAAAAATAGGTATAGGCTTAAAACTTATAGAGGTGTATGATAAGTACATTTCAAGAATTCTAGGAAAGATAAGATTCCCATGTCATGAATATAATACTATTCAGACTAAGAGAAAGGCCAAGGGGTAATATATATAGTACATGTGAGGATTTTTATAAGTAGTGAGAGTTTATAACAAAGAGAATTAGCCAAGGTCTTATTTTTCCAAGTGTACAAAAATAAAGGAATACATAATCATAAAATATCATCTATAATATCATGATAGAGACAAGGTCCCATTAGGGTGCAATAGGCTAGTAGACTGGGATAGAATAATTTAAAATTATCTATAGTGTTACATACATTCTCACTCAATTACCCAATCTTCACATTATACAAATGGATCTATAAGGGCTCCTAAGGAATGGGGAACACATTATGGGAAGGTGGGATTATTTTAATTTACATGCATATACACTTCATGGGATGATATTTAGACTTCACTAGATAGCCTAAATTTATGTGGCTAATGTAATTTTTCTTAGGTCCATGTCAAAATTCCCCTTATTTTATTAAATTTAATTGAGTGTCTTAATTATGTTAAATATTTTTTACCTTGGTACTATCTACATTTCCCACACCACCTATTTTATTTTTTCCCTTGGAAAACAAGTTTGTTTCTAAATTTATTTCCCAACTTCTATATTCCCTATTCTTGATCTCTTCTAAAATACATGCTACTAATAGTTTTGTTTTGGGTTAATCCATCTTAAGAATAAAATCCATAATTTTGAGTGATTATGATTTACTTATTTACACCATTACATTATCCTTCTTGGATTTCATTTAAAAATTCATAACATTACATGCCAATCTTTTTTTGAACAATTTTTGTTATGTTTCTCTATTTTTAGTTCTTTCATTCTTGAATGAGTTTTAATTGTTACTTCTCACTCATCAATGGTTTTTTACTTTATATTCCTTTTCCATCCTTTTTTAAGTTTTTTCCATTAATTTTTTTACATCAATGTTGGATTTATTATTTCACTTTCACAAGTCCTTTGTTTGATCCAAGTTTTTACTTTTCTTACTTAAGGTATATTTGTTTGGATTTGTCAGTCATTTAGTCACCTTGGATTTTCAATTACTTAAATTTCTCTCATTTTTATTCACTTTGACTTGGTATTTTGGTTCCAATTTATCATTTATCACCTTAGATTTTTAATTAACCAAGTGAATTATTTAGATATGCAAAGTTCATTTATTTTGATTTCCTTATGATAATTAATTTTTTCTCTTTAGTTTTATATCCTTAGGTTTGTCCAAAGAAACTAATGTGCCCTTCACGATCAAGACTAAAATTACAATAGGAAACCATTAAGTGATAAATGTATGTCAAGGTATGCATATGACACTTTTAATTATTTAAATTATTTCCTTACTATAATTTTAATTTATGATTTTTAATCTAATTTTTTATCTCAACATTGTGGGCTAATATGTTCTTTCTCATATCACCATTCCATGTTACAACTATGTGACATGTAATGAGATTTGAGTGGGGAATACATATACACATAATAATTTTAAATTTGATTTTGTATTGATGTTTTATCTATTTTAGTAACCCATAAAATCTAAATATATATGAGTGCACACCCTACAGAGTACACGACATAAGGGGTTGGTAGACATTTGGTGCTTCATAGAACTATTTGCCCTTATAACACCACCTAAAACCATTACATAATACTCTTATATGATTAACTAAGCATTAAAAACCAAAATTATACACTTAAGAAACTCAACATCTGAATTATCCCCTTCCTAAGTGAAAACCTATTTTTTATACTTTTCCTACTACATTGATTCAATCAACCCCATTTTTAGATTAGTGCATGTTATGGAACTCCAAGATGACATAATTTGATACTTAATGAATTTATTTTCAACCTAATAAAGTCAACCAGATTGAATTCCTCAAATAAATTCCTAGGAGGGTTTAGGGTTAGTCTATGGCTATAAATACCCAAATAATTTAATTTCTAAAGAGAGGATCTTATTCGATTATGGATCATTAATGATAAAAAATATTATTATACAATCATTAGGAGGTTTAATTGATTATAGTTTTTCCTTAGAGAAGTATCACTTGTCTTTTTTAGGTCTTGGATGCATAGGAGAAGTCTTATATAATAGATATGATTTAACCTAATGATCTTTACAAGCCACAACAACCTCTTACAAAGTACATAATGGGTTAACTTAGACAAGGTAAGTACATTCCTATCCCTTCATATTTTGATAAATAAGTATTGTAGAGATGATAGATTTCAATTTTATCTCTCCTTGATTAGATTATTTTTGTGTTATATTAGATAGAATTGTCTTTGCATGTCTAATATCTTCCCAAATTATTGTAAAAGATGTGGTGAGACTAGATTAGATTGCATATACATTTAAAAAATTAGAGTTCATAGTTATTTAGTAGATTGGATTGTTTAATATTACTAAAATCATAATACGTAGCTAGGGTTATCATAAAATGGCATTTGAATAGAGGCCTTAGAAGGCTCTTATTTGTCATTATATGATAATAGATCCATTAGTATAGGTTCAATAAATCCATTATTGGTCATGGTACTGATAAAAATGTATTTTTGAGTGGACTTGTTAGTTTATTACCTTCTTTGAGCATGAATATTATTAGGTAGGATAAGTTATAGATCTTTCTAATTTTGATTACATACATAATGCTCTTACGATCATATTTTTATACATAATTAGCTCATGACCAATTTCATGTATTTAATCTAATATTCATTTTAATATATGTGGGTGACCCTAAGCCCTTGATAAAATATGATATATATAATTCCTATTATTCACACAAAACAATTGAAGCTCATTATTATAAAGATCCTACCTTCCAATTTAGTTTTCTTTACTCCTAATATAAGGGCACTCCTTCAAGACTATCCCATTCACTAGAAGTGTGAGAATACATTGGACAAATCCTCCCATAAATTAATGGATAATTTATCAAATTTAAATTCACCTAAATGGCTTTCCCTCATATTTTATAAGTATCATTCAAGGAATTTATAAAGAGATCACTATAAGTCCACAATTTCTATCCATTATTTAATAAAGGTGTTGCCCCTTGAACTTGCACCTAATGAAGAGATGGGACAATATTATCCTCATTCAATTGAGATAATGGAACCACCTCAGGGCTGTGGGTATCCCTATTAGGAGGTGGATCTCTAGATTAGGGGCTAGCTCCCCTTGATGCATCACTAAAGCTCATATCCTAACACTAACACTTGGGGTTGAAAAAGAATAGGGATAACATGAAATTAAACCTAGTCTATAGGAGGTGATACAAAAAAATATTTTCTCTACTCATACCCTTAGCATGCACTTGAACCAAGAACAAGTTTCATATGCACTTCACTCAATCTCAATTTTCCCTCGCACATCAATGCTTCAACATGGGGTCTTGGAGATAGCATAGGCTAGGAAGAACTAAACAATAGGAATTGAAAGAAACTATATTGAGTAGCATACTCACTACACCTAAAATATAATTTGACCTTTCTTATTAGCCTACAAAAGATATTACAAACACATAAGGTACTAAGGAGAGTAACATGTGAAGGTAGAAAAAACCTACACTTGCACAAGACTAACATCCATTGTATATACTTAGTGAAATATTTTAATGAGGTAAACACTTGTATTCAAAAAAAATCATGGATTTAACATACCTAGGTAGAGAGATCCATATAATAGCCAAGAAGGTTCAATTTATAAAAGATGTGAGAAGAGAAAGAGAGGGGAGTCTAAAAGTCATAGAGACACATATCATAACTAAAAATATTAGTTAATTATGCATGTGAGAGAGATATGTGGTGAGCCATGAATCCATAGGATTTTAAAATGCCATCTCCAATCATCCAAGACCTATAAAATGGTCAAGAAACTCCTTTCCTTGCATAGAAAACTGTCGCTCATGATTAGCCTTCAAAAACTACCTTATCCTTATAATTGATCAATTATGATGATGTATTTGAGTGACAGCGGTTACTAATAATACCTCATACACATTAGATAGTTTCTTGATCATCCCTATCATTTTGGCCATGCATAATCATCTAAGATAGTCCTAAAATGAGCTCTGTCCATGCATCTCTCCTACTTGGCATCCAAAACCTCCTCAATTATACAATACAATCCATGAAAAATGAGGAATTACATGTTTCTAATGTTTCCATAACATCAGTTTCATCAAATTATCCTTAAAAGGCTTTCCAAACTAAAATTCACCATTTTCTCTTAAATGTTCACTATCTGCCCACTAGACTGGTTGAAATGAAGGAGATGGTAGATAGGCTTAGGAGATTATAAAACTAATAAAATTACCATGAGGACTTATAATAAGTCCTAAAATATCCCCCAAAAGTGATCTAGCTTCTTAAAAATTCTCCATGCCTAAAAAACACATAAAAAGGTCAAAATAACTATATTCTAGCCTATTCCATACATGTTTATACGCCTCAGTCACATGTGTACAATATATATAGATTATTATACATCATCCAATTATTTTCATGACATTGTCCATACATATGGATGATTCATTTTCCTCCTTTTCCTAATCAGGTCCTTATGTAGGGTTTTCAAGGGTTTTGAGTGAATTTTAGTCTTAACCTTTGTTAATAAAGGTTTGACATTGGAATATTCTAAAAATTCCATTGAGGGATCCTCAATGACCCTGTATAACTTCTCCAAATACCTTAGGGTCCCATTCATAATATCATGATATATCTGAGCACTCTAAGTTGGCCTTCTAGCTCCCCTTTTGCATTATAGGAGATTTGTGAATGTTTTTTAGCCCAAAATGGATTTTTGGAAATTTTAACTAAAAAAACAAGATTAAAAAACTATTTATACATCCCAAACACATTACTAAATATTTATAAAATATCCTTAAGAGCTAAGAGTGAAGATGACCCTTGTTTTGAAACCATGTCTATACCTTGCAAATGGGTCTACATGTACCTTTGAGCCAAAAGAATCTTACTAAAAATTACCATGAACTAATATGGATTTAAAACATCATTTTAATCACAATTAAGGTTATAAAAAACATTAAAATTATTTTAAAAGGCTATAACTTGAAATGACCCTTCATTTGGAATTTTGCCTATTCCTTTCCTTACCCTAATGACTACAAACCTTCTTGTATAGGGTACCCTATTTTCCCTCAAACATTATATAAGGATTTTATATAATTTTTTAGGTTTTATCCAGGTCAAAAAATATTCAATTTATTTCTCCCCATAATATGGTCACCTATTTCACCATTTTCCCTTAAAACTGTCAGCTCTATGCATGGGAAGTACTCCTATTTTGAGATAAAACAAGGGGTGTCTAACCTATTTTTTCATCAAATTTAGGTGTTGGATAGGTATATAAAAGTGTCAAGTATTATTTTTACCACATTTTATATTTTAAATCATCCCTTTGACCCTGTAAAACCTTTAAAATCAAAGATAGACTCTTAGGGAAAGCTTGTATGTAGGGGTTTTAAAGAATGGATGTGTTTGATCTAAAAGACACCCCTATTTAGTATTTTTTCATGTATTATTATTTTTTTATTTAATTTACATTATCAACTTCATCTTATATAACCATTATTCCATTATTGTTAATCATTCCATCATGCTATAGGTCATTTATCTACCCCAACACTACGTTTTACTCACTATCTGATTGAGATAGTCACCTATACTACCTATAGGTTATCATGGTGATGTTTTTCATGATGTGTGGAATTAATTTTCATATTAAATGTCATGATACTCTATTAATTATTTGGTTTCACCTACTAATCTTAAAGACAACACCAACTTATTACCTAGGTTTCAACATGATTGTGTTTCCCTTGAAGGACACCCATGTCTCCACCATTTGTATTGATTATGCCTTTTGACATAGTACATGAGGGATATTACCATATTTAATGATCATAATTATATTATTTTTACTCATTTAAATTTTTTTATAGGTTTCTTATTTACCAAAACATTTCCTTTTGTTCACTTTCTGACTGAGACAGTTGCCTTGGTTGTAGAGACCCTTGCTTGTAGGTGAGTGTTGATCTCATAAACTTGGCAAGGTACCAATAAAATATTTTAATCATATTATAAATTTAACTAATTTATATTATTCATACTTACACCTATTTCTTATCAATAATCAAACAATGACTTCATTAGGACTAAGACACCCTTCTCATTTAGACCCTATTGTACCCTCACTTGTAGGTATCCATAGGTTAAAAAATAGGCATTACTACTTATGATATTATAAATTTACCTAGTTTATATTATTAATACTTAAACCTATGTCTTATCAAGATCAAAAAATGACTTTATTATGACCAAGACGCCCTTCTCATTTAGACCCTTTTGTACCCTCACTTGTAGGTGTCCATAGGTTAAAAATAATCATTACTACTTATGAAATGGATTAGGGATTTGATATAGTCTCTAACCATCAATTTAAATAAATGGATATAACCTAAACCAAATATATGATCCTCCTTCTAATCTTGAAACTTTACCTTGGTTGTAGGTGCATCTTTAAGACAATGTATAGATAGGGAAGTTTGGTCATGAACCAAAGTTGGGTACACTATACCTCTCGGAAGGTCTTTAAGCCTTCAATTATTCCTTGTCCATATTAAAGGCCATAAAAACATGAATCTTGACTTTACAATGAAAATTTTATTGAAGAGTGGTCCCTTTGAGTCAATTTCCTATAGATATTACTAAGTGAAAATAATGTGTTTTGAAATATTTTCAAGAACCCTAAAGACCTATCACCTTTCATTATTTCTTCTCCAAACTTGGTAAAGTAATTTAATTAGATATAGGCTACATAACCACCAAATTTTAGGACTAAATACCCTTTTTAATTGAAAATTTTTAGGCCTACCAAAACATCTAGGGCATTTATTTGGGCATTTTGGGGAAAATAGGCTTGAATAATGTCATTTGAACTTCTGAAAGTGATCCTTACTCCAAATGCCAATTAAACCCTTCCAAGGGGTTTTTATGGATCCTCATAACCCAAATAAATCAAATATGATTTATTTCACATACTTAAATGTTTCAAGATAACTATTCTAGCCCTTTACCAATAATACTTATAGGAGCTCATTTGCACATACAGGCAACAAGTGTCTCATTAGGCAATGTGTATGATACATGTGATTGTGATAAACATAAAATATTCACTAAGATCCATTTAAATTATGAATATAAATGAATCAAGTCAAAAATTCTTGATTTAAATGTATTATTCCTTTCTAAAACTTTATCAATTGGTCATTCTGATGTTCATGAGGTAGGTAGATTGTGTTTAAGCACATGTATAGCTGACTGTATTCATGGAGGAAGTTATCTTCAAAGGTGAGGTGAAAGATAAAGATAACAAATTATACCTTTAAAACATGTATATGGAATCAACAAAGACCTATTTAACCAAATTCAAGGCATGAAACTCTAAAAAAAAAAAAAAAACTTATCATCACTCATAAGACTCATTTATAGACTTGAAGTGAATTTGCTCCTCAAAACACCTCCAAACATGAAACAAGTCATCAGATACTTAAGGATACATTTACATAATCCTATGGAGAAAAATTTATCCATTGGTTTTTACATACATGCCCATAATGAAGGGAAACCTGAAGGGTTCACTGATTTACAAATAGATTTGGAAGCTCAACTTGATAATGATGGTTCATGAGGCACACATGACCAATATACAAAATTAATATATGTATTTAAGGTATATTAGTTTATAATCTTCTACCAAAAATACTTTTTTTTGAAACTACTTATACCGTCTATATTGAGCAAAAACCTCTGAGTCACTTCTCTATGCCAAGAAGGAGAAAATAGAAATGAATAGTTTTGAGAAATAAAATTTAGTTTTAAATTTAAAAAATGTGTATTTTAGCATGAGAAAGGATAAGAGTCATATTTTCACATTTTCCAAGTGGCACACTTCCCAAAGAAGTCATACAAGTGCCCATTTCTCTCTCTTTAGCCAAGAAAACTACCTTTTGTTTGAACAACCTAAAATGTTAAGTTAGTGATAGTTATTATAGACCTACTAGGACACATGGTACATGATAAAACTATTTTAAACTTTAAAATTTCCCAATAAAATTGTATAAAACATTAAATGCACCATTTTGACCCCTTAAAAAGACTTAGAATGATAAATGGACCCAAAGAACACTTAACCAAAGATAGTAAAACATCAATTGACACTAATTAAACTATGAAAAACATTATGAAAAAACATATTATACCACCTTATATGCCTAAAAGTGATTTTTTTACTAGAGGTACCCTATTTTGATCTAAAAGCCAAAATTGCTCAATAAAAGGCTCACATCATTGAAAAGCATTAGAACATATAAGTTCACATTGAGAAGAAAACATCAAATGTTATTAGTTATAATTCCACATAACCCTAGTAACACTAAGTTATGTTTTAATACACCTACACATTTACATGTCATTGTTGAAAAACATAATTACACCAAGATTACACTAGCATATAAAATTACACTAACATTTTACACAGACCACCATAACATAGGATAACTATATGTATTTTTATCCCTATTCTAAGTGTTAATAAATAGATAGATTTAAACCTATAGGGTGTTGAGGTTAAACATAAATTCAACAACTAACTAATTTTTACAAATTATTATTTTAATTTCTCATGACCTAGTAAATTAGGGTTCCATGTCCATAAGAAGACATATATTAGATTTTTTAGTGAATCATAAAAATTCAATCACACACACATTTTTTATAAGTTAAGGTACACAAATATAAATTTACACAAAAATCTAAAACCCTAGTAGATGTTAACACTCACTATAGACACCAATGCAAGTTGACCTCATCCAAATAGTGAAACTTTATCCCAGGTAGATGTCAAACCTTATTCTCAATTCATGACCACCTTACTCAACCTCCAGTCAAGTACATACTCATAGTCATAATCATGCATTATCTTATTTCTAGCTAAGTCATTCTTATTTGGTACTTTCCCTTTTTACCATATTTTTAAATGTAGTATATTTCAAACTAGTTTGTGTGATTTATGTGATTTTCCTACACTTTAATTTTACTCAAAAATTTGTCTAATTAACATTTAAACTCTATTACTCTCAAAATTTGTATAAACGTATTTGTGTACCCATTGATTGGTTTGATATTTAAAAACCATAACATTCATGTTGTTAGGGTTTCTTTCCTTCTTTTTTTTTCCAATTATTGTATTAGGGTTTTCATATTTGATTAATTATTTCATAGAAAAAAATTTCCAAGTTACTATTTCATATCTTATGAAATCTAAGAAACATATTCTTACCTATATTAAAATAAGTGATAGGCTAAGTTTTACTCAATTTTAGTATACTTAGATTTATCTTGATAAGGCATGTAAGATGGATAAGAAAAAAATGATATCAAAACCTTCAGATATTAACGCATAAATTGAATATGTATAAGTGGATGAAAATAAATTAGAACATGAAAAGTATGATCAAGTTAACATTCAATCTCAAGAGGAGCATCAATATGTAATTCCACCTATAAGTGATGAATACATAGAGATTAATAAAGTAAAAAATTATTAATGAATTTTGAGAAGCAATCTATGAACAAATATATTATTATCATATAATTTTCAAACTCTTTTGGACATAAAAATTTATAGCATTTATAATGCATCTGAAACTTTGACTATTATGGGTTCCTGGCCTTTATCCACATTTTTAGATATAAATTTTGTACCATCAGATATTATGGAGGAATGATTTTAGTATATTAATATGCCATTCATACTTATTAATTTGAGACACCACCATTCGTTATCACACATTATTCTTAATGAACACTCCCTTATGAAAATTATTATATCCCTAAAAGCTAAGGTGTTGACAATAGAACAAAGTGCTTTGAAATGTAATCAAGAAATTATAATTTATTGATAATATATTGGCTCAACATATTTCTGAGTATCCTTTATCAATAAGTTTTGTAACACCAAAGCTTACATTATATGATGGAAAAGGTGACCCTGAACAATATAAGATTATTTCATGTAGGATGCTTGGACTATGCATATAAAAATATGTTGTTAACCAAAATTATTACACAAATTTAAAAAAAAATGAACTTAGATGGTTTTATGATTTACCACATCAGTAATTTCATGCATTCAATCCTTTCAAAAATTTATTCCTTGAATATTTATCAATTAACATGAGTGAGAATATTTCATATGCTTAGATTGCTCAACTCAAATAAGAATCCAAATAGCTTATCACATAATATGTGTTCAAGTATAATACCATGTTATCTAAATGACAAATCATATGGAAAATAAGAAATTACAATACATATTTAAATAGAGTTTCTTTCCACATCTACATGGATATATTATGTTTAATAAGTTTTAATCATTCACATATTTATGTCACACAATTAAGGAAATAAATGTTAAGTTTTTTTCTATGAATAAGCTAAATTATGGAGCTAATACAGTTTCTACTTATCCTACAAACAATCCAAGTAATCCACCATATAAGGTGAGACCAATTGAAAATAATGTTCATAAAAATGCAATTAAAAACGTATTTTTATAACTTAATAGACATATTGTATTATCATATAATCTAAAGGGGTAGTTTTCTAACCTACTAAAAGCTCCCTATAAGGTGTTACATAATTTATTGTAACGCCATCTCATATCACTCCTTCCTAATAAAGTGGTTGATGCGAGTAAATTTATTCCAAAAGTATTTGATCATAGTGATTTTTATTATTTTCATATAGCACTTTATAATAATACCAATAAATGCATTAATTTGATACATAAGATTCAATACATGATACATGAAAACATCATTGATGTGAGTACATATAAAAAAATTACAAATGAATAACCAAGTGGAGTATAATAATGAATATATTCGATGATCCTTTCCCTAAGGCTATAGGTAAACAAATAGAAAACAAATCAAAAGTGCATTACACATATAATGTACATGCTCCACCACCTTGTTATAAAACTCATACATAGGCAAAAAATTCATTAAATTATGTCATCAATGTATAACATGTTTCTGTGCCATTTATAACACTTATCACATTCATAGAGCATGATATATTTGATGATGATTTTGATTTTCACTCTTTGTTCATTTGATCTTAAATTGACTAGAAAACTATACAAAACCTTGTGGTTGATAATGATTCAAGTGTGAATATGTGCACAATCACACTTCTCTTCCATTTTGGATAAACAGATTAGGATACAATTCCTACAATATTATTAATAAAAGGATTCAATGTTCATGTTTATATCTCTATTGGTGATATCACATCACCACTATAGGTTGGTCCTGCACATGTTGACATGAAGTTCAAAGTAGTACATACTGAATGACTCTTCCATATGTTATTGGGATGTGTTTCAATGTTTAAGCTTTGTGTTTTTACTTCAATAATACACATATGTTTGAAATATTTTTTTAATAAGGTTATCATAGTTCATGGTATTTCATATGAATACCTCCTCCAACCAAATTTTATTTTTCCTTCAAAACACATTGTAGTTAAAAACCCTAAAAAAGGATCAATATATTATAAAATTAGAAATAAAGTGGTTAAATTTCCAAGGATACCTATCATTAAAAATCCACTTAATCAAGACTTTGTCACATATTGTAAAGAGTGATTATCTACCCTATCATATTCTAGATTTATATTAAAAGGTACTAATAATGTTTCACAAGTAACACCAACAATGAGTTCATACACTCTATAAGGGGTTATTAAGAGGCTTGTACATCATCATGATAAAAAACACATAAAATACTATAATTTATCACTATAAATGTGTTACTTATGTTATAGATTCATATTAGTTTTAATATTTTGATTTGAGGTAAGTTATTTCATACTGGAATGATACTTTCCATTTATGATAGGTTATCCTTCATATGATAGATACATGAAATATTGATTAGGATTCTCTTTCAGGAGTCATTGGTTAGTATGTTCCTTTTTTTTTCTAGTTTCATACATTATAAAAATAAAAAATTAGAAAATTCTAAAAACTAGGACTTATGCATGATATGTCTAATTAATTTACATCAGTTGACTTTTGCTCAATATATATAATACTTATATATAAATAGTTTTATATCAAATATGCTTCACAACTATACTTGGGCGAGTTATAGAACATACAAGTTGTCACTTTAAAATGTATTTTTATATGGTGATATTATCTCCAACCTAGAAATTGTACATATAAAAAACCACTCTCTTCCAAATAGTAACACACTACACTCTTGTATAATTACAATAAACTTATCCCAATGAACATAGGCTCTAAATTTTTAGATTAAAACTAATCATTATAATTATAAATACTATATTTATATTATAAAATTCAGTAGGGGAATCATTTTATATAGGAATTATCACTCTATTTTCATAACTATTATTCACAATTTAGTACATTATATTTTTTGATTATCATCCTACTTACTTTTAAATTTTTATCTTATTGGATACTATATGCACTCAAAAAAAATATAGTGTAACATTTATATAAAAATCCAATGATGATGTAAGGAACTCCACATAGATAAGCTCAAACCTGGTTCTCTCTAACATTTTTTCTTATATGAACTTTATAGACCTTTATAACCTCAAAAATTTCTTTTTTCAAGTATTTTTACCTATATTTTAATGCTTTTTCCTTCATTTCAAAACCATTGGTCTCCATGATGGAACTATCATTCTTCCTAGTTAAACTAAAATTTTTGTATCATTTTTCCATTATAGTTTCATAAACCATTGAGATAAAAACATATTGGATGTGGAAAATAAGTTAAAAGACTCAATGGTTTCATCATACCATGTGGATTTTTTTTCATTATTTTTGGAAGTTTCATCTTTGCCACCTACATAAGGTGGTGGTTTCAACACCATCTATGCCTTTTTAATAGTAGCATATAATACTTCAATTTTCATGCAATTTTTATGATTTTAGTTGCATTTTATCCTTTTTTCTCTTTTTTTACCCTTGGGATGGTCAAGATCACTCGTCTTATTTTTATCAATATTTATCTCTTATAAAATTATCTCTTAGTCAATCTCAATTAACTACCACATGCATACACATTTATTTACTTATAAGTATATGATATTCCTTAGATTTTGGGATCCAAAATTTGCATTATATATTGGAGATTTCAATTTTTATAGAGCCTTAAATAGCCTTTTTAGATCTCATGAAAATATTTTCTTCAATTTATGATCATCTTTGTATCATTCTTGGTAAATTGGGAGAGGAGACTTCAATAGACTAGAAACCATTTCATTTCCATTTGTGGATTAGCCAAACCATATTAAAGTTATTCTCTTTAAAAAAATTATGCCCTTATTATTTTCATTATTTTGATATATTCCTATTGAATAGTTACCTAAGGTCGATATTGATCAATAAAGGAGCTAGTTACATGAGGATCATATGCAAACACTTATTCAACTTCACTTGGTCTCATTAATGATTAGGTTGGAAAATTTAATTTTTTATTTTATTAATTTTTTATTATTATATTAAATTATATTTAGTTTACTCTTATATAGTAGATATATTTAAATTAAAAAATTATAATAGAAAATAAAATAAAACCATGTATCTCTCCTCTCTTGACTATAAATGTAGTTTTAAATTATTCAGTATTCATCTTCATACTAAAACACCAAAGAATGCATGTTTGAATCCAAATATATATAGATTAACTAAAATAAAATAATAGGTACAACCACTAATAAATAATTATTTTCATTATACATCTAAATATCTATATCCATTCACTCAAACATGTGCACCACAACCTATAAAATCTAGAAAAACCAAAGCTTCCATGTTAGATATAGATTGTTTCTTTCATTTTTAGTCATTTATTTAATTTCTTTGTGAATAATGGAGTTTTATTCCTATTTTAGTTAAGGGTCTAGATCAATAAATCAGTAAAGAATATTAAAAAAATTATAGTCCTGATTTGTATAATCTATATATTTTTTTTACCTTTCTAAAAATAGAAATAAATTAGGAGAAAATATAACTTATCTTAAAACTAGCTAAGATGGCTAATATAAGGTCTAAAACTAGCTGTGCAAGACTAGGATAATGTCATAAATATGAATCTAGATTTTTTTTGGCAAAAGGATAGGAGAAACAACAATAAGATACTTCAAGGTCTGGTGTTGTTTTCCACTCTTTCTTTTATTGTCCAAATTGGTCATAGAGACTTGAAATTGTTCATGTGTGATTGTGCCTATGAAATCTTGAGTGTTGAATGTTGATGAGGATTAATATTGAGATGATTTAATATTTAAACCCTAACCCTCCATTTTTCTTGATAAAAAGGGATTTGAGTCACTTAATAAATGTAGAGTTATTGTGTGGAAGATGCATTAAATGTGTGATCCACACCCCTTATGTGGGCACGCTGCCTACATACCAATACTTTGAAGAGAGATCAAGACATATGTAGTTCTCCCACCTAATTTTCTTTGTGGAATAGTGTTATGTAGATTAAAAATTTCCAAATTGAAAGTGATTAAGGTGGCTAGGGCATGGTATGAGGGTTTGAGTATGTTTGCAGCTATGTTGGGTGATTGTATGTAGAGAATAGGGAAATTCTTCCTAGTGATTTATTTGTATTCTTGCTTTCTTTGTAATATTTTTCACCTCCATTTTTAATGAGCTTTAGATGGGATTTTATAGGGAATAATTGGTCATGAGTCAAATGTATTTGCACTAGGCTAATATAATTAAAGATAGGAATCTGATGAAAATGACTGTTGGGGCTCAAAGTTCAAATTTATAGGAGCATAAAAAATGGGACTCCCTAAGGTTTGATGCTATATTCCAAGTATGGAATTATTATCCTATAGAATATAGACCTAGGGGAATAGGATTGGCCTCAAAAATATAATATGATTGAGGTAGAATGATCATTTAGAAGGTTATGAAGGAGAAAAAAGGTGTCTAGAAGGGTCACAAGAGCATGCAAAAAGGACCTATGGATGGGGTGTCATAAGCCACACTCAAACTACCAATTTGGACATTTTATGTGACTAAATTTACCCCCCTTTATTCTAGTGATGTAGTAAAGAAAAATACTATGATAAAGGGAAAATCAAAATCGTACCTAAACTTGCCTGTAAGGGTGAATCCCATGAAGATGTGTGAAGTTTAGTGTTCATAGAGAGAGCACAACATGAATCATAAACCTACAAGAGAAAACAAGGAGTAAATTAGTTCTTAATAGACATACTATATCTAAAATAAGAATTTACAAGGGATGGGTAAAAGAGAGAGGAAGAGAAAAGAACCAATATACCTCGTCAGGTACGTGAACCAATAAAAAAACCTATTGTGATGCTGAGTGATGTTAGGTATGTGTTATACCAAGAGTAATATCATGAATGGAGTTGAGTGATCAATTCCTCAAGAGTGGATTATAAATTCAAAGGTTGGCCCTTTGGGTCAATCGTCACCCACTATGTGAAGCTATGTGATCATGCATGTGTTAATCAATGTTTAGACTATGTGTTCAATCCCTCTAAGTAGGTAGATCAATAACACAAAGGCTAGTGAGTCCTTTGTCTCCATCATTTCCCACTAAGTGAAGATATGACCTAATACCAATATGAATGTGTGTCATATGAGATGGATCTTAAATCTCATGAATGTTCTATAATCTGATAATGTGGCATGGATAGTCAAATGTGTACTAAGAACTAGGACAATCTTGGGCACTTTAAAAGGTGGAGATTAGGCTTATATGAAAGCCACTGCAAAATTAGGAACTAGTCTTATATGAAAGACACTTTGAAATGATGCCAACCACCTATAGATGGAATAAGGAATGCAATTATTGATAATACCTAGGTTATGCAATGAACTAAAAAAAAATGAAGGCAAATGGTTATACACATTACCCTTGATCATTGGTGTTTATAACATGTATTCTGATATGGAAGTTATACCAGCTACCCAATCTAAAACTAGAAGTAAGATCCATCATGTCATGCATGATGCCCTCTATATCTAGATTTTCTAAGAAAAAATGTATTGAAACTAATGAATCTGAATTGAACTATAGTTGATAAAATTGTAACTGGTCTTACCTTTTTATTTATTTTTCAAAAATCTAGTTTTTTCATTATTTCGATATAAGCATTAAAAACATGACACTTTGTTATCTGGTGTTGTAGTCCAAGTATGGCTATCTTATCCTTTGTTGTCTTTTATTACTATATTTTATTTTTCACTATGTTTCTAGTCTATTTTACCAAGTTTGAATTTTGGTTATTGTTTTAAGTGTTCTAAAAATTATTTTTTGATTGGTAGAAGGCTTTGATCTCTATGATAAAACCCCTATTTATTTCCCCCTCTTCTAAGGGTAGGAATGAAGACCTTGAAATGACTTCCCTCAAAATAAAAATCACTATAAGTGTGTTATACTACAAAATATATGATATTACAATGATAATAATAAAAGATGTCGCAAGTCATAACATAGTTTTTATTAGAGATTGTTAGATCAACAAGGGTATACTTAGATAGATGTAATAATGTAATAGCATATAAAATATACTAGACTAAAACTAGAAATTTTGTTAGTCATTAATTGTTAGTTATCAGGGAGGGATGGATCATGATGTCTATCATGGCATCAAAAAAGCAAGATAATGCATGATGTGGATCATGGCATTGCAAACAAGTGAGAAGTAAATAAGCATGTAAGGTAAGAAGTAATAATCATATAAAAGTGGCCAATGGGCCAAGAAAACAAGGGACATGGGTACATGTCACTCAAATTGGGAAAACAAGCATACAAGGTATTTTTCAAATACCCACATACACATATAATTGAAAATAAGTAAGGTTGGCATGAGTGTCATAGGCACATAAAATAGTATAAATAAAGGACATTGGAAAATGTCCTTAGGTACACACAAGAATATAAGTAAAGGACATTGGAAAATTTCTTAAGCCACACACAAGAAATAAAAGAGGAATTAAGAAATACAATCACCTCTAGCTACACAAATCAATAAAAAAAAGTCATATAAATGTTGGAAAAACAATTATATCTAACTAACCAAAGCAAGAAGTGAAAGCATGCAAAACATGGAGTAAAAAGACTAGGTAGATGCTAAGAAATACATAAGTGTTATATACTAGTGAAAATTGATAGAGTAATATGTGTAAGCTAGTAAGTAGTGTACATAAATATGATAACTAGAGTGTGTGGTGTAGGAATGACGTAACCTAGATGGTGTAGTTATGTTGAAGATGCCCATGGTGGTTATATATGTCGATGTGTGTCTTGAATTTAGAAATAAGATGCCCCCTCAATGGGTAGAGTAAAGTAATCAAGGATATAGATGTCACTATACACACTTAAAGAATATCAAGTGAAGCATGGTAATGTAGATAAATCAAAAATCAAAAGCATATAATAGTAAAATGTTAGTACATCATTTTAGTATAAATGTAAATCATGTATAATGCATACAATTGAGATGTTTTTAGTATTTTGAGTTATTTTAATGTTTTTGTATTTTGACATATTTGTATGTTTTTGTATTTTAAAATTTTGTATTAGTTTTAGTATTTTTGAAATAAGATATGTACAATCAATCAGAAGGAAACTATGTACATGTAATTGAAAAGAAGCTATGTACATGTAATTAAAAAATTATGTACAATTAAACTAAAAGGAAACTATGTACAAGTATATGAATAAATTAATATGTACATAAACAACATAAAATACTAGGCTAGAGGGGGTAAAGGGTTCAAGGATGGAGCCCATTGGTGATGGAGATGGAGTAAGGGATTATATCCATCATAAAATTCCTCAAGATCATCATCATAAGTATCATCATATGCCACAAACTCTATATACATGGTGGCTATCTCCTCATGTGTCAGTAAGATATATGATCTTTATGTAGGTAGATATATATCACTCATAATGGTGTCATAATATCAAAGGTGAATTGAAGGTTGCTCTAGTGGTGAAGATGTTGATTATCCTTTAAGACATTTAGTACTATTAGTAGATAGCTTTGGTGGAAGTAGTGAAGTTAGTGTTGGTGGTGATTTAATCTAGATAGTAACCTAAAACTATAGTTTATTGAATCTCTATTATAAAGTTGTATATGAGTCAGTTTCATGTCTTATGATTCTATGAAAGTGAAAAAATGGGTGACCATCCTATTTTGATATCCTATTAATAGATCTATATCATAGTGTAGGTAGTGTGATTAATCTATTATCAAGTAACATCTATAGCATAATTTGTGGTTGATGCTATGTGTTGCCTACCTAAATTTTAATAATTGGCTCTATATATATAGAGATAAGCATGTGAATTATATGTTCCAATTGATCTTTTTATGCCTAAGGATATCCTAAGAGTGTAGTATGAGATGTTAAGAGTGATGCAGGATGTGTGATTAAGGCTCTAGAGTCATCTCAATACTCTCTTGGGATAACTTGTGTAAATATCAATCCACAAAAATATTCATCTATGAGTGTGGGTGTCATATCATCATCTTAACTAGCCTAGGAATATGTATCAACATAGTGTACATATGGTAACTCAAAATTTACCATAAGAGGTAACTATAATATGGGAGTCTCATCAACTACAGTAGTAGAAGATGATGGTGTTATGAGATTATCTATAACTAATGAAGTAATTATGACTACCAAAGAAGCTATATTTGTAGAATCAAATAGTACTATTGGAACTACTATTAGTGATTATGTAATTGTAATATGTGTAAGAACCATGACTAATGGAATAGATAAAATGGATAAAGATACTATAATTCGCTAAGTATTTGGGGCTAAGGAAACAACTATAAGTGGAGGAGTACAAGATGTGCTATTCTCTCCTACTTTATTTGTATGCATCTAGTCAAGAGAAATGTGATGAGGTAGTAACTAAACTATGATATGAGGTGTCATATCTGGATAAATAGTCAAAGATGAATTTATAATTCTATAATATATGAATGGTTAGTTATATGTTGGTCATGTGTATAGGTATCCTTCATGGATAAAATTAACACATCAATAAAGAGTGGAAGGAACTACCCCTATAGTGTGTATCCAAGGTCATCCAAGTAAAATGTTATAATGAAGAGGACTTGGCATGACCTAAAACTCTATAGAGAGGGTTTTGGGCCCTACCATGATATCCAGAGCAATGGTGCCTAATGTCTATCATGGTATATCATTAAACCCTCTAATGTTCTTATATGACTTTTGTATTGATTCCATATCTACACCCATGGTATATAAGAATGTAATATTACATATATTACGTCTGAAAACACTATCAACTAGAAATATCTTAATTGCACTAGTTTTAACTTGAGCTTGTATGAATAGCGGTATATTTTGATCAATAACTATTTGAGAAGGCATGTCCTCATGATACAAATAAATACCATCTTCAATAGTTTTTAAAGTGTTGACCACTAATACAAAATAAGAAGGCTCTAAATTGATAGGCATAAAAGTTTGAGTGAGTGCTTGATAAAGAATGTCCTTGAGCATATTTTCTTTTTGGAGTAGTTTTAACATGGAAATCTTAGCTGGAGTGTTTCTTTATTGATCAACAATATCATATGCCCTATGCAAATATTCCTATGTATGTGGGTTGGGCCTAGGATGGGAAGGAATAGGAGGGTTATGGGGTTCTTGAAAAGGTGGGGGAGGTATGGTGGCACATCAAGTAACATATCTGATCACATTATCTACTAACTAAATAGGACTATTAGTAGCTATAGGAGGAGAGAAAAGATAATTAATAGGTAAAGGTTGTGGAGGGACAATGGGTGTTAAATAGGCTCTTTGATGATAGCTAGTGACCTAGGGGAGAGTAAAATGGACCATGCAACATAACTTAGCATGGGATAGAGGCTTTAAGGGAGGTGAGGCAAGAGGTATCTGAACATGTTTAGCAATGAATTTCTTAATATCATCCCATATTATAAAAAGTAAGTATGAAAGGAAAAGAATTAAGCTTTACATTAACATATACTAAACTTCATCATTCATATACATGATAGGACCGAGTATGGACTCCTTATTATTTGAAAGAAATGTTTTGAAATGAATAATGTCCATTTCTAATTTTATATGAAATTGGTAAGGTGATACCTCCAAATTAAAGGGACCTAGTATATTCAACTAGGGTTTAAAATAAATGATTTTTAAAATAAAAATGGTGAATTTTAAAAATTAAATATGAAATTATGATTTATATATGCAAGAAAAAAAATCAAAAAATTACTAGAAAAATTAGCAAGGAATTTTCCCTAGGGTTTCTAGGGTTTTTTTGCATAAACAAAGTAAGTTAGGTTCACCAAATGATTTAAATTTTTTGGGATTAATGGAACTTTATTCCTATTTTAGTTAAGGGTCTAGATTAATAAATTCGTAAAGAATATTACAATAATTATATTCTTGATTGGTATAATTTATCATCTTTTAAAAGACTTTTCTAAAAATAGTAATAAATTAGGAAAAAATATAACTTATCTTGAAATTGGTTAAGATGGATGATACAAGGTTTGAAACTAGTTATGTAGAACTAGGATAGTGTCATAAATCTAAATTTAACTTTTTTAGGAATAATGGATTTTTATTCCTATTTTAGTTAAGGTCCTAGATTAATAAATCAACAAATAATATTTTATTAATTACAATCCTAATTTATATAATTTATCTATCTTTTTTACCTTTCTGAAAATGACAATAAATTAGGAGAAAATATAACTTATCTTGAAACTAGCTAAGATGGTTGATACAGGGTCTAAAACTAGTTGTACAAGACTAGGATAGTGTTATAAATATGAATCTAGATTTTATTTGATGAAAGGATAAGAGTATCAAAAATAGTACACTTTAGTGTCTAGTGCTATTGTCTATTTCTACCATTATTGTCCAAACTAGTCCCAGAGACCTAAACCTTCTAGGTTCTTTACATGATTCCTATGTGAACCTACCTATGAAATCTTGAGTGTTGAATGTTGATGGAACTCATTATAGATATAATTTTCTCTTTAAACCCTAACCCTCCATCATGTTTGATAAAATGGGATTTGAATAACTTAAGAAATGGGGGTGGTTAGTGTGTGTAAGATGCATTGAATGTGTGATCCACAACACTTATGTGGGCATGTTACCTACATATTAATAATTTGAATAGGGATCAATCCATATGTAGTTCTTCCACCTCATGTGATTTTTGCAATAGTGTGATTCAGATGCAAAAATGCAAAATTGAGAGTGCTTGAGGTGGCTAGGGGTTAGTATGAGGGTTTGAGTGTGTTTATAGCTATGTTGGGTGACTATATGTAGAGAATAGGGAAATTTTCCTTAGTTATTTGTTTTCATTCTTTCTTGGTTTGTAATATTTGTCACCTCCCTTTATAAATGAGTATTGGATGGGACTTTATAGGGAATAATCGGTCATGGGTTAGATGTCTTCATGCTAGATTGACATAATGAAGGATAGGAATCAAATGAAAATGATCATTGGGTCTCAAAGTGAAAATGGATAAGAGCATTGAAAATAGGACACCTTATGGTCCAAAATTATATTATAAGTATAACACTCCTATTCCATAGGCTTGATATCTAGGGGAATATGATTGGCCTAGGAAATACAGTCTCGCTGAGGTGAAATGACTGTTCAGAATGTTATGGATGACTAGCAATGAGAAAATAGGTGTTTATAAGGATCAAAAGAGAATGATAAAAGGACCTATGGATGGGGTGTCATAATCCACACTCAAATACCAATTTCAACATTTTATATGATTATTATCATTCATTACTTTATTAAAAATTTATTTGTTTTCATCGAGTAGTTTATATTAATTTCATTTTTAAAAAACTCAAAAAATACCATAAATATAAAAATAATTCAAAAAAGCCTTTTTAATACATCTATTTTGACTCTATTAAATTGACTAAGTCCCTAAATACTAAAGTATGCAATTGAACTACATGTCAAGATAAACTAGTACCAATATAAAAATATGATGTAGACAATCCAACCAATAACCTAAACATACACCTGATGTAAATTTCTACCACAATAGGTGTAAGCTACCAAAAACCATATCCACATGAATTAAATGAAAAAAAAAGCATGACCTATACACGTAACCACATTGAATAAAGAGCTACATAAGATATTTCAAGGGATAAATGGTTGAAGTTAATTATGACATTAGATCCTAATAGATAGTTATTAAGTGAAGATAAAATACTGTAGTATATGGTATCAAGTTGTACAATGCATGAACTACGTGGTGGGTATAATGATATAATATTTATAATATGGCTATAGTTGGTGGAATAAATTGATCCTAACATCATGTAAAAGGCAAATGACAAGAAGAAAAAATGAGTTAGTAGGTTCATAAGGAGCTAACACGACTAATGTTATTATAATTTCTTTTAAATAATCAAGAAGAGGCTCTAAAAAATTTTATTATAATATAAATAGGATTGATATTAGTATTAAATAAATTGTGAGCACCACCAATTACTTGTAAATCATGAAAAACTATAACTATTAAGTTAATTATTCAAAAAGTTCAGTTATTGACTACATAATGATTTTTAACTTCCTTGAATGAATGGCAATGCTACTTAAGGATTTTTCTTACATATAAAATAATTTATTTTTTTTTAATTTTTTTTAGGTATTCATAAATTTGTCATTGATGTCATTCCTTTGTTTTTATTATGACTAAGTTCATGAGTCCTTGCATGAAGAGACCTAGTGAGAAGGCACAAGCTTGGTAGTACGATGAGGTAAGCAGTATAAAGATTTTGATATGATGGTTGGTAGTGTGTGAGCATGGTATGGGTCATTTGACATGAGAATTAGGTTTTATAAATAATAAAAGAGGTTTCAAGGTGTGATCAAGGTCTAAGTATGACTGGTAATTAAAGACCTAATGAGAATAAGGCTTGTGATATGATGGGTGGTAGTGTGTGACCATGGTATGAGGTCATTTGACATGATAATGAGGTTTTGTGAACAGTACAAGATGTTTCAAGGTGTGATCATGGTCTTAGTATGACTAGCAGTTCATATCCTAATGAGCAAAGAGACCTAATGTGGCCTATTGAGGGATCAAATTCATTTACCAAGTTGTCAAAACTCTTGAGATAATTTATAGAGGTATGATAGGTTGTGTTAAGTGTTTTTACCAAGTTTTAGGTCATATCATAATGGAAAAAGCATTTAAACTAGTGTTGAGGTCATTTGTGTGTGTAGAATAGGGTATTAAAGACCTGAGAAGGATTTTATTATGATTTTTGACATCTTCAACCTTTGCATGATATCCTAAGTAGTTCATGGAACTTAGGTACACGTCTTATATATAATTTTTGATCATTATTTTTGGAGTTGAGGGGCAATCGTTTATGAATGATTGTTAAGAAGGGAAATCAATCAAAACCCTCATAATGACCCAATAGGAAATATCTTTGTTTGTTATGGATTAGAATAGTTTTATTTAACTATTTTGATATTTGGAACATGTAAAGTAATCTTACAAGTTTCTCTAGGCAGTTTTGGTTTGTCATAAGAGTGAGTAGAAGCTATTAAAAAAAACCCTTATTACTCAAAATTTTAATTTAGATGGTAGTGTTGACCAAGTCAGAGCATGGAAATGGATGAAGGATGATGTGTGAGACTTTTATATTTTTACCATGTATTTTTATGATTAGGTTTCAAACATAAATTATGCTAAATTGGTCATTGAAGTTGGCCTATCTCTAAAAGAGACTAATGACCAAAATAATGAAAAAACATGATTGTAGTGAGAAAGAGATTAAGGTTTAGTTGAATAGGATTAGGGATGGATCCAGATTAATGGTGTCATTTTTAAATCTGTGTAAAGTGATTTAAATTTGTGTAGAGTAAAAATGTGAGATTTGTTTGTAAGACAAATAATGATATTTAAACTTGTAATATATCTACTAAAACATTTTATAAGGATTATTAAGGATTAAAAAAAACCCAATTTAAGTTCATAAAAGTATTCATTGATCTTCATGATTATGTTTTTGGAGCTGCAGGATGTTTTATGTGTATGAATGAGAATGTTGTTCCTGAGTCTTTTTACATAAATTTGATGAATACATTACAAATTCATTTATTATTAAGGTATAATAGGTTTATTTTAAAACATTTTTTTCATGATAAACTCCAATGAAGGTGTGAAAATTCAAAGGATTTTGATAGGGTTCTTAAGGCCTGTGTGTAGTTCTAAGTGTGTATATGAGGTTGATCAATTTGATGTTGTTTTACCTATTTGATGAATTATAATGGAATAAATGTTTAAAATAAATTAATAAATAATATGGTAATTTTATTTTTTATTATGGTTATTTGTAAAACTTGATTATATATTTCATATTTTCAAAACAAACTTTCTGGTAGTAAGAATGCCTAAAGGGGAGTAGACCTATCTATGTGGTTCGAGGAGTGAAATGAGATAAATGGTTTTGGGGACATAAATTGAGATTATTATGTTTATAATTAAATCATGTATGTTTTTTCATATATTTTTTTATTCTCAAGGTGTTCTAAGGAGGCCTAAGTGATATGTGTGCTTAGAGAAGGCCTAATTACATTATTTCTCTATTAGGCCTAATGGTGATTTTGGCCCTTAAGGATAATGGATGACCTATGTGGTGGTTTTTTAACTTGTTAAAAATGTATTTTGATCTATAAAAAATATTATCCAAGTATTTATATGTTATTTTTTGACCAAGATGGGTGAAATCAAGAGTCAAGTATAAAGAGAAGGTCTAATAGGCCTAATTTGACTAGTTAGAATATTGAGGATATGAGTGAATGATATAAAGTTTTAGAAACAAGGTAAAGGGATTGAATATAATTATATAGGTGTGTTTAATATTTAATTAATATATAATTGTGTTTATATATGTGATGAACAAGGTCATTTAACGTAATTTTACCAAAGAAAAGGATAGTTGAGCTAGAGACCTAATAGGCTATTTGAGAGAGATAGAAGAGTGAAAAGAGATAAATAAGGAGGTAATATTAAGTTATGTGAGAAATATGTGTTCAAATTTTATCATATTTTTAATGTATTTGAGTTTTTTCTAAGCTATGTAGGGGGTTGGAGCTTCCTTGCAAGTTGGTGCTTGTTAAAGGAATAGTTGAGTTGGTGTTTGACTAGTGAGTGGTTGGTGCTCATTGTTGGGTTAGTACCTAAATAAAAGTATTATCCATTACTTATATTAATATATTAAAATTGGTATATTAGTGTTTTTTATTACTCATTAGGGTTTCCCACATAGATCTTTTATTCATGTGTTATGTTTCTACTTTTTTCTCATATGTATGATTGATTATGCATTGCCATATCTCTAGACTTGTTTGATTGATTAATGGATGATATATTGAAATAAAATAAGGGTCTACACAATAATTAAACCCCCAATATTAGTGGTCATACCTCCAATAATTGGTATTAGATCCTAGTCCCTTATGTGGATCTAATAATCTAAGGGAGATCTTTGGAACATAGGTATGTATTGTGATAAGGAAAGTGTTTTCTATGATTAAAATGAGGATTTATCCATAGTTATTAAAATATCCTATGAATGTTATTAAAAATAAAATAATCATATGTAATAATTAACCCAAGTTAGAATTAAAGTAAATGCTTTAAAGGCACAAGTTGAGAATGATGTAATCAAGATAAGGACTTATCAAAAGTATGAGGAGAGTACTAGAAAGCTTACCAATATTTTGGATACTAGAATATAATTTTAAGAAATGACAAATATTGGATTTAGATAATAACAAAATGAGTTCAAGAAGAGTCAATTTCCAAAAGACATTGATTAGTTAAGGAGTGATGAAGCTAGTAGAATCAAAGCCTATGCATAAGTAGTCAAGTTTGATGTCAATCATCAATAAAATAAGAAGGATGTAGCTCTAAAAAGGGATATAAAATTAAGTTTTGTATCATCATATTATTATAAAAATATAAATAAGGTTAAATAATAATATTTTGTGGATTCTTTCATTGGTTATTATTTCTCTTGTGGTAAATTTGGACATAGAACTATTAACTATAGATGGAAAAGTAGAATCATGTGTTATAATTGAAACCAAAAAATACATATTGAAAGAGGGTGCAAGATAAAATATATAAGGATAACTAGTCATTTTGAGAATATATGGAGTTATGACACTAAATAATGGATCAAGCAAGTAAACCCTATGGGTAAATTGAAATATAAGTAGGAACATATAGGAGAAGAGTCTATGATAGCCCAAATTGCTTCCCATACTCAGAATGAAGATTTGAAGTGGTACATCAACAATGGTTTTTCAAGTCACATGATAGGAGATAAAATAAAATTCATCACTTTAAAGAAGAATTTCATAGGTTCAGTAAGGTTTGGAGATAACATATATGCTAATATAGTTAGCAAAGGTGATTTGAGCTTGTAGAATGTGAAAGCCAAGAAAAAAATGTCTTATATGTATATGGATTGAAACACAACTTGTTGAGTGTGAGTCAAATTTGAACCTAAGGACATACCCTAATGTTTGATGAAAAAAGTTGTGAGCTAAGGAGGGAAAAATAAGGAGAGTTGATTTCCAAAGCCAAGAGACTTGAGAAAAATCTTTATGTAATAAATGAGATAATAAAATAAAAGTGTTTCATGATTAATATATATGAAATTTGGCTATGGAATATGATATTATAAAATGTGAACTTTGAAAATACAGTCAAGATAATCTTTAAGGGATCTATGAAGAATATGCCCAAAATTTCTAAACCTACAGATGTTCTTTGTAAGCCATGTCAACATGGTATGTAGAATATGAGGATATTAAATACTAAATAATATTATACTACTATACATTTAGAAGTAATTCATAATAATCTATGTGGTCCTACAAGGATTCAAATTATTCAAGGTGAAAGCTACTTGATGTTGCTTGTAGATGACTTCATAAGAATGACTTGGGTGGAATTATTGAATAAGAAGTTAGAAGCTCTAGGTAAGTTCAAAAGTGTAAAATCTTTGGTTGAAAATAAAATAAATGTGAAGATAAAGTGTCTTAATTATTACAAAGGAAGATATTTTTGGTCAAATGAGTTTGATGAGTTTTTTGAGATTAAGGAAATAATAAGATAGTTCTCAACTACTAGAATGCCTCAATAAAATAGGGTGGTTAAAAGAAAGAATAAAATAGTTAAAGAAGTGGTAAGGACCATGTTAAAGGAGTCCAAGTTGTCTGATGGCTACTGGAGAAAAGCTATGAGTACTATAATTTAAAATTTGAATAGATGTTATATTAGGATCAATGGTGATAAGACTCCATATGAATTATGGAATGGTAAAACTATAAATTTTAAACATTTTAAGGTTTTTGGGAGTAAATTATATATAAAGAGAGATGATGATGATGACTTAGGAAATTTTGAATCAAGGTTTTATGAAGTTATTTTCTTGGGATATTCATCAGTAAGTGTTACATATACATGTTATAACAAGATCTTACAAAAGATAGTGGAGAGTAAAAATGTGAAGGTTGATGAGACAAAGAATTCATATTGTTAGTCAAAGAATGATGGAGTAGTAGATATAGATGTTGATGAAGAATAAATTGAGGAGATAAAGGACTCAAAAGGTCCTTTTAGGAAAATTAAAAATAATCATCATAAATCTCATATTATTATAAACCAAAGTGTAGTTACACAAACAAGGAGAATAATGGTGAGTGATACCAATACTTCCTTGATTTAAAAATATGAGCCTAAAATCTATATATTATAAATTTAAGTTTAAGTTAGATTAAATGAATTAGGAGTTAAATCAAATTGAAAATAATGAAACTTTGGAGGTAGTACCTAGGCCTAAAGACAAAAGCATCACTAGTACAAAATGGGTGTTCAGAAACAAGTTGAATGAGAATGGAGAGGTCACTAAAAATAAGGCTATAATTTTATGCAATAGATATGATAAAGTATAAGGATTGGAATTTGAGGAAAAATTTGATCTTATAGGAATGTTAGAGGCCATTAGGATATTTTTTGCATATATAGGTTTCAAAGGCTTCAAGATATACCAAATGGATGTCAAGTTAGATTTTACTAAATGGGAGCATAGAAGAAGAAGTATACATTGAACAACCCAAGGGTTTCTTATTGACTAATAACAAGGACTATGTCTACAAGTTAAAGAATACCCTCTATGGTCTAAAATAATCCCCTATATCTTGGAATGCTATACTAAACATGTACCTTTTGGACTAAGGTTTCAAGAGAGGAGTTGAAAATAGTAAACTATATATCAAGAATAAAAATGATCATCAATTGATAGTGGTAGTCTATGTATGATATCCTCTTTGGTAAAACTAATGAAAACACGACCAATTAATTTTTAGAGTTGATGAAGTTAGAATTTGAATTGTATATGATTGGAGAACTACCCTTATTTATTGGACTTAAAATTAGTCAATATAAAAAAGTTATGTTCATTTCATTGGTCAAATATATAAAATATATGTTAAATAAGTTTGAAAGGTTGGAATTACACCTATGGTTACATGACATAAGATAATCAAGGAGGATGAATCTTCAAGGGTCAATTAGACAAAATACAAATCCATGATTGGGAGTTTGTTGTATACTACTACCTCTAGACTTGACATCATGAAAGCAGTAGGTCTTGTAGGATGATTTCAAGAAGATCTTAAGTAAATTAATCTACAAGTATTCAAGAGGATACTTAGGTATCTTAATGGAACTATGGAGTATGGATTATGGTACATAAGGAGTAAAAAGTTTGATATAGTAACCTATACATATGTAGATTGGGTTAGAAGTCTAGATGACAAAAAGAGCACTAGTGAAGGATCCTTATTCTTAGGTAACTGTGTAGTCTCATGGATAAGAAAGAAACAACCATTAGTCAATTTATCTACTTGTGAGGATGAGTATATTAAAATATATTGATGTTGTACTTAGGTGTTATTGATGAGACAAACCTTAAGAGACTACAAGGTGGAGTTTGATGGTCCTAGTCTTAATTTTTATGATAATACTAGTGTCATAAGTGTTTCAAATAAACATATTATGAATTCAAGGACCAAGAACATTCATATCAAGTATCATTTCTTAAGAGAAAAGGTGAGTGAAAAAAGTATTAAAATTGAATTTATGTCGACAAAGGACTAGATTATAGATATGTTATCTAAGCCTCTTTCAAAGGCTAATTTTGAACATCTAAGATAAGAATTGGGTGTGATTCCTATTCCTAGCAGTCACAAAGAAATTCATAGTGCTTATGGGGAGTTTATGAGGAGGTGTTTTATTTTAAATATTAAGAAAGAAGTGCACAAGATATGAGGTTAGAGGGGGAGTCATATCATCTTATCAAGAAAAAGTTTTATGACATTTTAAAAGGAACCTATTGATATGATATTTCATTTTTGTTTATTTATTTTTTATTGTAGGTAGTGTTTTGTCATTAATGTCAAAGGGGGATATGTATCCTATTAAAAGAAGCTTCCTTGAATAATTTCCATGAATTAGTTGTTACCATCAATAAAAAAGGGGGATATTGTTGATAAATCATTATAAGGTATGCATAAATTTGTCATTGATGTCATGTAAGTGTCATTGATGTCATTCCTTTTTTGTTCTTATGACTAAGTTCATTTGTCCTTGCATGAAGAGACATAGTGAGAAGGCACACGCTTGGTAACATGATGATATAAGTATTTTAAGTCTTGTGAGATGATGGATGGTAGTGTTTGATCATGGTATGAGGTCATTTGACATGATAATGAGGTTTTGCGAGCAGTACTAGAGGTTTGAAGGTGTGATCAAGGTCTACATATGATTGGTTGTTCAAGACCTAATGAGCATAAGTCTTATGAGATGATGGGTGGTAGTGTTTTATCATTTTATGAGATTATTTTACATGATAATTAGGTATTTTAAATATTAAAAGAGGTTTTAGGGTTTGATAAAGGTCTAAATATGATTAGTTTTTTAATACCTAATGAGCAAAGAGACCTAGTGTGGCCTATTGAGGGGTTGAGTTTATTTCCCAAGGAGCCAGAGCTCTTGAGAGAATTTAGAGAGGTATGATATGTTGTTATAAGTTTTTTTACCAAGGTTTAGGTCATATCCTAAAGTATAAATCATGAAAATTGGTGTTGAGGTCTCCTATGTGCATAAAATGTGGTATTGTAGACCTGAAAAGGATTTTATTATGATCGTTGAAATATGCAACCTTTAAATGAGATCCTAAGTAGTTAATGGAAGTTAGGAAAGGTTCTTAGCTTAAAATTCATAGAATTGGTTTTGGATTTGATTTATAATCCTTAATGAATTATTACTAAAAAGGTAAACAAATCAAGACCCTCTTAAAACCCTGATAAAGACCTAATAGGAAAGATCTTATCGGTTATGGTTTAGAATTGGTTTTTGGACTTATTTTTATGTTTGTAAAATTTAAATTACTATTATATAATAGTTATAGGTTTATATATGTGGTTTTTTTTTTCTAAAAGAGTGAGTAAAAGCTACAAGAATCCCATTGTTGCTTAGAATTTTGATGTAGCATGTAGGGTTAACCAAGTCAAAGCATGAAAATAGATTAATGATGATGTGTGAGACTTGTAGTTTTTTCCCATGTAATTTTTTTATTATTTTGAAAACCTAATTTTTTTTAGACCGTTCATGGAATTTTTCCTATCATTAAAAGTAGCTAATGAGCAAGACCATTAAAAAACTAGGAAATAGTGAAAAAGAGATTAGGGATTGGTTACATAGTATTAGGTATGGATCAAAATTCATGGGTTCATAATTAAATACCTATAAATCACATCCCATTTGATTAAAATTATTATTGATGCACACAAAAAATATAAAATTTATTCTCCAAGTGATATGTCTAACATAGTAAAGTCTGTGTAGAGTGAAAATGTGAGATTGGTCTATAGAACCAATATTAATATTAAAAACTTATATATATATATATATATATATATATATATATATATACATATATATATATATATATACATATACATATATATATATATACATACATATATATATATATATATACATACATATATATATATATATACATACATATATATATATATATATATACATATATATATAGATATATATATGTTTATATTCATGATAAACTCCCATTAAGGTGTGAAAACTCAAAGAGTTTTGATTGGGTTGTTAAGGCCTATTTGTAGTTTTGAGTGAGTATATGAAGTTGATTAGTTTGAGGTATGTTTACCTATTCGATGAATTATAATGTAATTGGTGTTGAAAATAAATAAATTAAGGTTAATTACATGTTATTTTTTATTATGTTTATGTGTATTGTTGGTTGAATATTTTATCAATCAGCGTATTGATAAACAAAATAGGTCTGATTAGCCAAAGTAGGAAGATTAGTCATCCAAATGTGTAGGTTTACCACATCAGAAGGGGACTGATCTCTCGTCTCATCAAGGGGAGGTTCCCTATAGATAGGCTATATATATATATATATATATATATATAAACAAAAAATAATACTCAAGGGTAGGATAAAGCATCCATCTCTCTTTCTTCAGAGATGATGTGTGCAAATCAAAGGAAAAACTCAAGGGAAATGACAAACAACACTCCTCTTCTTTCAAAAGTACTATTCAACAAACCACAAGAATACTCCTGGTAGTAATAACAAAATGTAGCAAAGGATGTAATAACCATTAAATCGAGATGTAACACAAAGTCTCCACCTAAATTACTCAATAGTAAGATACGAAGGACAATGAGGGCACAAAGTTGCACCAAGGTCCTTTACACAGAAATGAAAAGAAAACACACTAAAGGCAATTATGGGGGAACAAAGTCTCTCCATAGTTGAATCTTCAGGACACCTTCTTGACTGCTATCACTAATTCTACTTGTTGAATTAAAGGAATACAAGATATATCAAGGAAAAAGACATAAGAACAGTTTCCTCAACAACAAAGATATTACAGCATAAAGTCTAAAAAATCACTTGCTTTCTTATTCCAATAACAAAATATGATAAATAAACTGAGCTCAAAGTCTCAGAAATGCCTTTCAATTTAGGTAGAGTTTCATTCTGATTGTCAAAAAGAGATCCATTTATAATAAAAGAGAGTCCCTTATATCGCCTCTTCAAGAAGGACTCAAGAATAGTAACACATCATGTTGCATTGAAAACTGTTAGGAAGATAGGTTGGAAATTAGGGGTGTTTACCCATTTGATTTTATTAATGCAAAGAAATAAGTCATGCTATTGAAATTTTGCAACTTTCAATGTCCACCTAGCGATCTGATCCTACATTCATCATTCTTCCTTTTCTAGTCAATTGAATCAGGTCCTAGATTCAATTCATTGTTCTGTTCTGTCCTCACTTTCTATTGGTCTTGGACTTAAATCTTGTGAATGCATTTAGGTCTGTAGATTTAAAGGATCAACAACTATTTTATGAGCTTTAAAATTGATGTTCATGCGCCTGTCACTATGTTTTCAATGGCTAGTTCACTGTCTTGAATTTGACATCTTTGGTCCTTCTTTAGCTTTTCTATTTGGCACTTTCCTAGATAGAACTTACCCTTTTGAGCCTTAATAAATGATCCACTTTGGGTTGAGAAGAGCCCCCTATAAGGTATCTGCCCTTTTGACGGTCTTTGAATGGCCTTCGAGCTTCTTGTTTTACATCTTCTTGAAGGGAAGGTGACCCTTCGGCTTCAAGGAAGTATCCTTCTATTTGGTAGCCAAGATTCCCCCACAAGGGCACCTACCCTTCAGGGTCCTTCAGTGGCCTTTGCCTTAGAAGTCTCTCACAGCCTTTTCCTTAGCGGACTATCTCTCGGGCTTTCTTCGTGGGTATTTTCCCATGGACAAAAAGTCCACAAAATTTTCCCATGGACAAAAAGTACATGGAATTGTTCCTTTTGAAATATCCATGAATTCCTTCAAGATTTCATCCCACAACTTCTCCGAATACTTTCAAACTTTTTGTCTAAAGTAATTCCTTCAGACAAAAGTTTGAAAGAATTATGACTGTCTGCCTTAAACAAAATTTTTGAAAGAATTTACCTTTGTGGCCTTCTTCAAAAATGACCCTTCTAAAGGGTGTTCTTATCAACCAAGTGCCCTCCACAAGGGCACTTGTCCTTCGGGAGGCTTCTTTGAACTTTCTAAGTGAACCACTTGGTTGAACTAAGCCATTAAACTATTTGACTGAACCAAATGTTGAACTGCTCTGTTGAACCACTTCATTGAACTAAGGCAGTGAACCGCTTGGTTGAACCAAACATTGAACCAAGCCGATGAACCAAGATTTAAACCAAAATGGTTTAGGTTGATGGTTCAAGCTGATGGTTTAATTGAATGAACCAAGCCTTTGAACCAAGTAGATAAACTAAGCATTAAACCACTTGATTGAACCTGCCTTTGAGCCATTTGTTTGAACCAACTATTGAACCAAGTTTTGGTTCAATGGTTTAAATGAAGCATTGAACTGACTGACAAACCATTTGTTTGAACCAAAGGATGAAACAAAGCATTGAAACAAAGTGGATGAACCATCCAAGTGAAAAAAATTGTTGAACCACTTGGTTGAACCAAGCCATTGAACTATTCCTTTGATTGAACCCTTTGTTGAACTGGAAGTGTTGAACCTTTTAAACTTTTAACTTGTTGAATCTTTGAACCAAGGTGGTTCAATGGTTTAATGGTTTAAGCCTTCTCTGCTTAGATGCTTGCTGATGGAGATTTTTTATTAAACCAAGTCACTGAACCAACCTTAAAAATGACCAAGTGTTAGAAACTGATTCTTTTGGTTGAACCCACCTACAAAAGCCTTTGAACCTATAGAAATGAACTTGCCTACAGATTCTGTAGAAACCAAGTCTATAGAAATCAACCTGTGAATTCCATTAAACTTGGCCTATAGAGTCTATAGATTTTCTCTTCTTACTGAGTCCATAGATTTTCTCTTCCTACTGAGTCCGTAGTTTCAAGCCTATAGAGTCTATAGATTTAAGCCTGCAAAGTCTGTAGATTCAAGCCTGTAGAGTCTGTAGATCTTTCAGAAGCTTGAAAAATGAGGAATTTGAATGCCTAGGACAAATTTTGAAAAGGGAAGAGACAATTTTGGTTTGTAGGACCAAAATAGTTCAAATGTTGTCCCAAAAATGAGTGATTGGGGGACAATAGCTGGCTCCAGTTGTGGAACTTCTATCAATTGCAAAAACAATTGAAGGGAGTAGAATCTAGAATCTCTAGTGTCTTCATGTGTACCATTGGGCTATGGAGTCATGCTACTCAGAAATGAAAGGCATCAAAAAATAAAATAAAACAAAACAAAATAGAATTAAAAGCTTTACAAATATACATATATACAGATGTAATGATCTAATACTTCAAGATTTGAAGTGTTTCAAATGTTACTTCTTGAGAGATAGTGAAAATATTGTGCCATCTTAGTAAACTAGTTGGAAAATGTTTTGCCCCCAGAAATGGTGATGGGAAAATGGAGCTCTCCACCAAGAAACCAATTTTCTATGTCTTCCTCTTGGCCTTTTCTTTCTCTTGCTCCATAGCAGGATGTGGTCTTCAAACTAAAAACCATAACTCCTTGCTCTCCCAACAAAGGGTTCCTTTGCCTGATTTTGATTTGTAGCAACATGGTCCACCATCATAACTTGTTGTTTTACTAGTCTAGTCTAGCACATGCTTTGATTTTTAGCATCAAACCTTTGACAAACCATCAACACAACATCTCCTTTGATGTGAAGGAGTTTGACCTCTTCACCCTGAACAGTCTTTAATCTGAGCAACAAAGATTCATATTCAACTGTAGAAGAAATGCTACCATCAGATTCCAAGATCCAAGTGTCATCAAAAGTTGGTCTTCTATCAAATTTCTCTTCATTAGAGATGGAAGATCCTTCTTGATTTGTATTGCACCCTACTAATTCTTCAGATGCCTTGCTTGGATCAAATCCTAGATTGCCAACTACATGAATTTAATTGACTAAGAAATGAGCATACTCTATGGTCAAGAAGTAATTACCCCTATCTGAAGGCTCAAACAAAATTTGGGCTACAGGGGTCAACATTTGGGTGACCACAATTTTTACCTTTGACAGGTCCACACCTAGTTCTCCATCAATGTCCAATTGCTCAGGATTGGCTTGTAGGGATTCAAACTTAGTCATTTGAAAATTGGATTTCTTGACATGATCAATCATGTCAAATGACTAGAATGGACTTGGAAGAGAGGATGGGAGTTTATCCTTTTAATTTTTGGGATGGGGAGGACTGATCTATGAAGTTAAAGTAGACGGTGTAGAGATGTTCAATGTACTTACTTCTATGGTAATCACTGGGTCCTTTGATTGAAAAGGAAGAGGGGTTCTCTACTCAGTAATTGAAATTGTTGGTTGGGGTCCCTCCTCTATCTTCTCTTTGTTGGCCTACTGGGCTGACTGATTTTGGGACCTAGTGAATACTACATATGATCCTTTGACTACTTCACCTTCACTTCTGAGTTCATCTTGGTAATTTAGGAAACCAATGTGGGAGTCATCAGCTGATTATTATAGATCCTCCTTGAAGAGATAAGCACCATTTTCTTGTTCTAACTTAGGTTAGAAATAGGAAACATGCTCTATTTCCAGATATCCAACTATCGAGTTTGTTGAAGGTGCTTCAAGGGTAGGATTCCTTTGTGGGGGAGGAAGATGATTTTGTTGCCCTTAACTTCTGGTAGCATTTCCTTGATATGGTTTATTAGGGAATGTCTTCCTTGGTATATCTTTATATAGAGGATCAGAAGACATACTTTGTGCCATTTGTCTTTTCAAGGCTAGTAATTCATTTGCCAGCTTTTGTACCATTAGATCAATGGTGCTTGTAGATGAATATTCAGAAGATGATGAGGATCAATTTCTATTTAAATCTCTTCTTATCTTCCTTGCTAAGATGAGATCATCTTCTACCTCAGTGGCCAAAAGTTGGGTTATAGCAAGATCTATTTGACCAGCACGTCTCAAAATAAAACTTACTTCAGGTAACTAAGAATTAATGAAGAAGCATTTGAGATTCTTAGCTGTAGGTCAAGAAATTATAGGAATTCTATTCCTCAATTTGTCAAATTTGGCTATGAAGTCTCTCATAGGCTCATAAGTCTCTTTCTTCATCTGTGTAAGTTGAGCTAGAAGTGCATGTGCATCTTCTATAGGTTTGAATCTAGCTTCAAACTTATCTTTGAGAGTATACCAATTGGTTACTGATCGAGCCTGTAGATGATAAAACCAATCTATAACAACACCTTGTAGTGTCTCCACAAAAATCCTGACTGTTACATATTCAAATTTTACTCCAATCACTCCACAAGCTATGCTGAAGGCTGTAATGTGTTCATCAGGATGATCTTTCCCATCACCATAGAATTTGGAGAAATTCTTCCTTAAACTACATGGAAGCTCATGTAGAGGTGGAGTAAGATTGAGAGGACCAAAAGCATTACCCCAGGGACCTTGAAATACCATTGTAGGATTATGAAAAGGAGGGATAACAAATCTTAGAGGGGTAATTATTAGTAAAGCTTTATCAACAGTAGAAGTAGATACTTCATCTGGCAATGGAGATCTGACTTTAGTAGGAGGAAAGCTATTGGTTTGTTGGAGATGAGATGGTGAAGGAAATAGATCAAAATCACTTTGTTGTACCAGCTCGAATACAGGGTCAATGATACCTTTAGCCCTTTGGCTTCATGTATACCTTGAATCTACCAGATTGTGAAACAAAAATGGAAAAGAATTGACCTTGCTTTAGTTAAAGCTTGAAGCTTTAAACTGTGCATTCTTTCCCAGTTAGTGTGGAGGTGAATGGATAGATTATAAATGGATAATGGATATTACATCCCCAATAGAGTCACCAAAAACTATTGGTTGAAGATTTTGTTGATCAGCATACTGATAAACAAAATAGGTCTGATCAACCAAAGTAGGAAGATTAGTCATCCAAATGTGTAGGTTTACCACATCAGAAGGGGACTGATCTCTCCTCTCATCAAGGGGAGCTTCCCTATAGATATGCTATATGCTATATGATATATATATATATATATATATATATATATATAAAATAATACTCAAGGGTAGGAAAAACCATCCATCTCTCTTTCTTTAGAGATGTGTGAAAATCAAAGGAAAAACTCAAGGGAAATGATAGACAACACTCCTCTTCTTTCAAAATTACTATTCAGTAAACCACAATAATACTCCTGGTAGTAATAGCAAAATGTAGCAAAGGATGTAATAACCAACAAATTGAGATGAAACACAAAGTCTCCACCTGAATTGCTCAAGAGTAAGATATGAAGGACAATGAGGGCACAAAGTCACCCCAAGGTCCTTTACACATAAATGAAAAGAAAACACACTAAAGGCAATTATGGGGGCACAAAGTCTCTCCATAGTTGACTCTTCAAGACACCTTCCTGACTACTATCACTAGTGTTGCTTGTTGAATTAAAGGAACAAAAGATATATCAAGGAAAAAAACATAAGCAAGTTTCCTCAAGAATAAAGATATTACAGCACAAAGTCAAAAAAGTCACTTGCTTTCTTATTCCAATAACAAAATATGATAAACAAACTGAGCTCAAAGTCTCAGAAATGCCTTTCAATTTGGGTAGAGTTTCATTCTGATTGTCAAAAAGAGATCCATTTACAATAAAAGAGAGTCCCTTATATAGCCTCTTCAAGGACTTAGAAATAGTAACACATCATGTTGCATTAAAAACTGTTAGGAAGATAGGCTAGAAATTAGGGGCATTTACCCATTTGATTTTATCAATGCAGAGAAACAAGTCACACTATTGAAAGTTTACAACTTTCAATGTCCACCTAGTGATTTGATCCTACCTTCATTGTTCCTCCTTTTTTGGTTAATTAAATTGGGTCCTAGATTCAATTTGTTATTTTGTTCCTTCCTCACTTTTTGTTGATCTTGGCCTTAAAGCCTGTGAATACATTTGAGTCTGTAGATTCAAAGGATCAACAGCTATTTTATGAGCTTTAAAATTGATGTTCACACGCCCGTCACTATGTTTTCAATGGCTAGTTCATTGTCTTGAATTTGACATCTTTGGGTGCATCACCCCTTGGTCCTTCTTTGTCTTTTCTATTTGGAACTTTCCTAGAAAGAACTTTCACTTTTGGGCCTAAAAAAATGATCTGCTTTGGGTTGAGAGGAGCCCCCTGCAAGGTATATGCCCTTTAGGTGGTCTTCGAATGGCCTTCGGGCTTCTTGTTTTACATCTTCTTGAAGGGGAGGTGACCCTTCAACTTTAGGGAAGTGTCATTGTATTTGGTAGCCAAGAGTCCCCTGCAAGGGCACCTACCCTTTAGGTTCCTTCGGTGGCCTTTGCCTTAGAACTCTCTTGTGGCCTTTTCCTTAGCAGACTGTCTCTTAGGCTTTCTTCGCAGGTATTTTCCCATGGACAAAAAGTCCATGGAAATTTCTCGTAGACAAAAAGTCTATGAAATTGTTATATTTGAAATATCTATGAATTCCTTTAGGATTTCCTCCTGTGACTTCTTTGAATTCTTTCAAACTTTTTGTATGAAGGAATTCCTTCAGACAAAATTCTAAAAGAATTATGACTGTCTGCCTTAAACAAAAATTTTGAAAGAATTTACCTTTGTGGCCTTCTTCAAAAATGACCCTTTTGAAGGGTGTTTTTGTTGACCAAGTGCCCTCTGTAAGGGAACTTGTCCTTCGGGAGGCTTCTTTGAACTTTTTGAGTGAACTGCTTGGTTAAACCAAGCCGTTGAACCATTTGATTGAACCAAACATTGAACCGCTCTATTGAACCACTTCATTGAACCAAGGTAGTGAACCACTTGGTTGAACAAAGTCGATGAACCAAGCTATAAACCAAAGTGGTTCAAGATGATGGTTCAAGCTGATGGTTCAATTAAATGAACCAATCAGATAAATTGAGCATTGAACCACTTGATTGAACCTACCTTTGAACCATTTGTTCAAACGAACTGTTGAACCAACTAACGAACCATTTGTTTTGGTTTAACAATTCAAATGAAGCCTTAAATTGACTGACGAACCATTTGTTTGAACCAAAGGATGAACCAAAGTGTTGAAATAAAGAAGATGAACCATCTAAGTGAAATAAAGCATTGAACCACTTGGTTGAACCAAGCCATTGAACTATTCCTTTGATTGAACTTGTTGTTGAACCAAAAGCGTTGAACCTTTTGAACTTTGAACTCATTGAAACTTTGAACCAAAGTGGTTCAATGGTTCAAGCCTTCTTTACTTAGATGCTTGTCAATGGAGATTTTTTATTGAACCAAGGCACTGAACCAACCTTGAAAATGACCAAGTGTTAGAAACTGATTCTTTTGGTTGAACCCACCTATAAAAGCCTTTGAACCTGTAGAAATGAACCTACCTGTAGAGTCCGTAGAAACCAAGTCTATAAAAATCAATCTGTGAAGTCCATTGAAGTTGGTCTGTAGAGTCTATATATTTTCTCTTCCTACTGAGTCCATAGATTTTCTCTTCCTACTGAGTCTATAGTTTCAAGCCTGCAGAGTCCATAGATTTAAGCCTACAGAGTCTATAGATTCAAGCTTGTAGAGTCTGTAGATCTCTGAAAAGCTTGAAAAATGAGGAATTTGAATGCCAAAGACAAATTTTGAAAAGGGAAGAGACAATTTTGGTCTGTATGACCAAAATAGTTCAAATGTTGTCCCAAAAATGAGTGATATTTTTGGGGGACAATAACTGGCTCTAGTTGGGGAACTTCTGTCAATTGCCAAATGAAATGAAGGGAGTAGAATCTAGAATCTCCAGTGTCTTCATGTGTACCATTGGGATATAGAGTCATGCTACCCAAAAATGAAAGGCATCAAAAAAGAAAAGAAAACAAAATAAAATAGAATTAAAAGCTTTACAAATATACATATATACAAATGCAATGATCTGATACTTCAAGAGTTGAAGTGTTTTAGATGTTGCTTCTTGAGAGACAGTGAAAATAGTGTGCTATCTTGGTAAACCATTAGGAAAATGTTTTGCCCCCAGAAATGGTGATGGGCAAATGGAGCTCTCCACCAGGAAACCAATTTTTTGTGTTTTCCTCTTGGCCTTTTCTTCTTCTTGCTCCATAGCAAGACATGGTCTTCAAACTAAAAACCATAACTCTTTATTCTCCCTATGAAGGGTTCCTTTACTTGATTTTGATTTGTAGTAGCATGGTCCACCATCATAACTTGTTATTCTACTATTCTAGTCCAACACATGCTTTGATTGTCAACATCAAACCTCTAACAAACCATCAGCTCAACATCTCCTTTGATGTGAAGGAGTTTGACCTCTTCACCCTGAGCAGTCTTTGATCCAAGTAATAGAGATTTGTATTCAACTTTAGAAGAAATGCTGCTATCAAATTCCAAGATCCAAGCATCATCAGAAGCTAGTCTTCTATCAGATTTCTCTTCATCAGAGATGGAAGATCCTTCTTGATTTGTACTGCACCCTACTAATTCTTTTGATGCCTTATTTGGATCAAATATTGGATTGTTAGCTACAGGACTTTCATCAACTGAGACATGAGCATCCTCTATGGTTAAGAATTAATTACCCCTATTTGAAGGATTAAATAAAATTTCAGCTGTAGGGGCTGACGTTTGGGTGACCACAATTTTTACCTCAAACAGGTCCACACCTAGTTCTCCATCAATGTCAAATTGCTTAGGATTGGCTTGCAGGGATTCAAACTCAGTCATTTAAATTTTGGATTTCTTGACATAATCAATCATGTCAAATGAATGGAATGGAATTGGAAGAGAGGATGGGAGTTCATCCTTTTGATTTCTGGGAGGGAGAGGACTGATCTACGAAGTTGAAGTAGACGGTGTAGAGATGTTTGATGCTCTTACTTATTTGGTAATCACTAGGTCCTTTGATTGAAAAGGAAGAGGGGTTATCTATTCAGAAATTGAAATTTTTGGTTGGGGTCACTCCTCTATCTTCTCTTTGTCAGCCTACTGGGCTAACTAATTATGGGACCTGGTAAATACTGTGTATGATCCTTTGACTACTTCACCTTCACTTCTGAGTTCATCCTAGTAATTCAAGAAACCAATGTGGGAGTCATCAGCTGATTCTTCTAGATCCTCCCTAAAGAGATTAGCAGCATTTTCTTCTAACTTAGGTTGGAAATAGGAAACATTCTCTTTTTCCAGATATCCAAGTATCAAGTTTGTTAGAGGTGCTTCAAGGGCAGGATTCCTCTATGGGGGAGGAAGATGATTTTGTTGCCCTTGACTTCTAGCAGCGTTGCTTTGATATGGCTGATTAGGGAATTTATTCCTTAGTATATCTTTATATAGAGGAGTAGAAGACATACTTTGTGCCATTTTCCATTTCAAGGCTAGCAATTCATTTGCCAACTTTTGTACCATTAGATCAATGGTGCTTGTAGATGAATATTCAAAAGATGATGAGTATTATTATTTGTTTATATATATATATATATATATATATATATATATATAGCCTATCTATAGGGAACCTTCCCTTGATGAGAAGAGAGATCAATCCCCTTCTATTGTGGTAAACCTACACATTTGGATGACTAATCTTTCTAATTTGGCTGATTAGACCTATTTTGCTTATCAGTACGGTAATTGACAAAATATTCAACCAACATGTATAAATTTATTTTATGTTTTAGATTTGTAAGATATACTTTCTAGCAGTAAGAAATCCTAGTGGCAAGTATACCTTTTTGTGTCGTTCAAGTTTAAAATGAGATAAATGGTGTTCGTGACATAAAGTGAGATTATAAGGGCTCTAATTTAATCATTTATTGATTTTTCATCCATATTTTGAGGATCAATGTGTTTTAATTAGACCTAAGTTAAACATGTGCTTAAATAAGGCATAATTACATTATTTCTCTATTAGACCTAATAGTGGTTTTGGCCCTTAAGGGTAATGACTGACCTATGTGGTGGTTTTTTCAATTGTTAAAGGAGTTTTTGATCTATTAAAATAATGTACCAAGTATTGAGAGTTTATTGGCTGACCAATATGGGTGAGATAAAGAGTCAAGTATAAAGAGAAGGTCTAATAGGCCTAATTTGATTAGTTAGAATATTGAGGATATGAGAAAATGATATAGATTTTTTGAAACTAGGTAAAGGCATTGTAGATCATCAGAGAGGTGTGTTGAATATGTCATGAATATATAAATATGTTTCTATAGTTTATGAGAAAGGTCATTTGACCTAATTCTACGAAGGAAAGGGATAATTGAGTGAGAATGCCTAATAGGTTATTTGAGAGAGATATAAGATTGAGAATAGAAAAATAAGGAGGTCATCTTTAGTTGAGTGAGAAATAAGTTTTCAAATATGATCAAAATTTTAAGGTAACTGAGTTAGTGTTGAGTTACCTATGGGGTTAGATCTTCCTTATAATTTTATGGTTTCTAAAATTTTTCATAAAAGTGTTCACACAGGTGTTATAAATCTTGATCTTCATGACTATGTTTTTGGAGCTATAGGTAGTTTTCTATGTATGAGTGAGAATATTGCTCCTGAGTCTTTTTGCATAGATTTTATGAATACAATGCACATTAAGTTTTTATTTAGGTCACATAGGTTTATTTTAACACATTTTTATTCATGATAAACTCCCATGAAGGTGTGAAAAATCAAAGAGTTGTGATTGGGTTCTTAAGGCCTATTTATAGTTCTAAGTGAGTATGTGAAGTTGATCAATTTGAGGTATTTTTCCCTATTTGATGAATTATAATGGAATTGGTGTTTAAAATAAACTAATTAAGGCTAATTACATGTTATTTTCTTTATGTTTATGTGTATAAATTTATTTTATGTTTTAGATTTGTAAGATAGACTTTCTAGTACTAACAAAGCCTAGTGGCAAGTATACCTATTTGTGTGGTTCAAGGAGTAACATGAGATAAATGGTGTTGGTGACATAAATTGAGATTATAATGGATCTAATTGAATCATTTATTAAGTGTTTCATTTTTTTTTAAGGCTCAATGTGTTCCAATTAGACCTAAGTTAAACGTGCGCTTAAAGAAGGCCTACTTACATTATTTCTCTATCAGACCTAATAGTGGTTTTGGCCCTTAAGGGTAATGATTGACCTATGTGGTGGTTTTTTCAATTGTTAAAGGAGTTTTTTTATCTTTTAAAATAATTATCCAAGTATGGATATTTTATATTTCAAACAATATGGGTGAGAGAAAGAGTCAAGTATAAAAAGAAGGTCTAATAGGCCTAATTTGACTAGTTAGAATATTGAGGATATGAGAAAATGATATAGATTTTTGGAAACTAGGTAAAGGCATTATATATCATTAGAGAGGTATGTTTAATATGTCATGAATATATAAATATGTTTCTATAGTTGATTAACAAGGTCATTTGACCTAATTATACCAAGGAAAGGGCTAATTGAGTGAGAAGGCCTACTAGGCTTTTTGAGAGAGATATAAGATTATGAAGAGAAAAATAAGGAGGTCATCTTCACTTGAGTGAGAAATAGGTTTTAAAATTTGATCAAAATTTCAAGGTAATTGAGTTAGTTTTTACTTATCTAGGGGGTTAGATCATCCTTATAAGATGGTGGTTGTTAAAGGTCTAGTTGAGTTGGTGGTTGCTAAAGGTCTAGTTGAGTTGTTGATTGAATAGTGAGGGGTTCATGTTCATTATGGGGTTAGAGTTTGTACCTCACTAAAATTTTAATAATTTTATTATAGGACTATATTACACATGTTGTAACAAAATGTTTAATTCCCCATGAGGGTTTCCCACATGGATCTTATGTTCATGTGTTATGTTTCTACTTCTTGCTCATATGTATGATTTATTATGCATTATGATATATCTATACTTTATTTATTGATTAATTGATGATATATGGAATTGAGATAATATTTTTCACATTGATTCACCCCCTCCCCTAGTGGTTATACCTCCAACATTATTACTAACTATTGATGGGATTACTTTGAGGAAATCACATCCAAGGTAATTTTAAAAATGATTTAGTGACTCATATGTGAATAGGTGAAACCATGTAAGTCCATGCTTTGACCCACTTCCTTTGTATGAAACTAACCCCTATCTACCTAATTTCCCCCTTTATGGGCCTTGGGTGAGTACATAATCCCTCATATCATTATATGATGAAAAAAGAGTTGATTCCTTAAATGTTGAAGAGAGAAGATGGATTGATGTTCTTATGACCAATAGAATAGGATAACAACATTTTAGTTATGTTATTTGGATGGATTGAATGGTGTTTCTATGATGGTATATGGATTTGATAAATAAAACATGGATATGGTTTTATAATCCCTTATACACATGCACTACAAATAAGGTTGAGGGAGAAATGGCATGAACTCTTTAAGGTAGTAGGTGGAATTTTAAAGTACAAGGACAAATCAATCATGAACTCAAGAGGCATGAATATGATGAGAGTTAACATAAGGTAATGGCATAAATGTATCATATGGATGAGGTATTATAACTCTAAAGATGCCATGAAAACCTTTAAAGAACAAGAAAGTCATGGGAAGAATTCTCAAACAAATGATTTGATGTCCAGTGATGATAAAAAAACACCCTAGACCAGTAATAGGACTTTGAAGAAGTTGTTGAAAGATATTATGATGGGGATAAATATAGGTAAGATACTAAAGAAATGCCTATTTCCACTATAAATTATGTTTGTCCTCATTCACCTCAATTTTAATAAGATGAAGAGTATCATGACATTATAGTAGAAGGTAATGTTGGAGGACTTGTCATATAAGCAAAAGAAGGGAGTCAACTAGATTGGTTATTATTTTGTCCACCACTTGACCCATTGGGTACATAGTCATTTTATTGAGTGGATACCATGTAGTAAATTATACCAAACATAATATGGGATATAGGATCCCAATTAAGTAATTTGACCTAGAGTAGAGAAGTAAGAGCTGGATCACCATTATTATCCTAGAAAGGACTCCAAGAAATAATAAGATCCATTGTTAAACTAATTACAATAATTATTATGACCATACCATAAGCATAAGGAAATCAATGCTTAGGTGTGCATTTATGTATATTATTAGTGATAGATGACCTTTAAACATTATTTTTGCATGTCCCTACCCTTTAGATCTACTATGGAATAACTTTTAGCTTACCTAATCATCATGGGGTTGAGAACACCATAAAGCATGTTCAAAAGTGTTATCTCATTTGACATGCAAATAGATTTAATTTTACCTACCATAAGGCCAACAAATTTTACACAAATAGAATAGATCATGTACATATATAATATAATAAATTATACACCATGTATACCATCATAGATTACAATTTTCTAAAGGATGAATTATTAAAGGAATTAAATATCATTTTTGATGAATAAATGGGCCTACTAAAATCATAGAGTATATTTTATGAACAAGTGTGAATTAAAATATTTTGTATTTTGCATAATTTTTTATATGAATTCAACTTATGTAAGTATAAGGATAGATGATAAAATGTGAATATACACTATTTTTGGTCATATCAAAAGGATTGAACTTGAAGAGATAACACTATGTAAAACACTATGTATTGCTCAAATGTAATTGTATAAGGTTCCAATGTGATAGATATTATTACATATTTTTTTGAAATGGTCTTCCTATGTGTCTTTTATCATTTTTTTGTGTGCATTGATTACTTTGGTTGCTATAATCTATTTATTATATGACTATATGCTAACTTTTAATATTATTGTGTGTGTGTGTGTGTGTGTGTGTGTGTGTGTGTGTGTGTGTGTGTGTGTGTGTGTGTGTGTGTGTGTGTGTGTGTGTGTGTGTGTGTGTGTGTGTGTGTGTGTGTGTGTGTGTGTGTGTGTGTGTGTGTGTGTGTGTGTGTGTGTGTGTATGTGTGTGTGTGTGTGTGTGTGTGTGTGTGTGTGTTTGCATGCGCGCTTTATGTATCAATCTATTTGATCAAGTTAATGAATATATTTAGTATAAATATTGAATCGATTGTTTCTTTTTGTTATTTTTATGCAAGTTATCCTTGAATTAACATGTTATAAAGGGTTATAGGAACTTGTCCTAATAATTATGTGGTGGGAATGGAAATTTATTGAAACATATTGAGATAGTTTCCAGTATATATATATATATATATATATATATATATATATAAGGCTAGATGAAAGAATTCAAAATTTTCTAAAGAGGAAGCAAGAAGAATATGGAAAACTATGAAGGAAATTATTATGGATCATATATATGATGAAATATACAAAATATTTTTGTGTGAATTACTTGAGATATTAGTTATTTGGATATCCAAATTGGAATACTGTTATTTCTTGCCATAAAGGATGTAATTCATAACCTAGTGGGAAGAAAAACTAGAAAACTTGTGAAACCTCAACACTAATTGGACTTATATAGTATATTATTGGATAAATAATACCATTTATGGGTATATAATCAAATTCAATGTACAAAGATTCTTAATTTTTGAATCTATGTAGGATCATTTTGTTAATAGAATGCATGGGAAGTTCCTTCAATGACTACCTATTATGATTAAGATGTTGGTTGTGGAAAAGGTCATGGTGCCTACTCCTACCACCATGGAGTAATATCTTTAGGTGTTATGGGTGTGTGTGTGATTTAGGATTGAATAATGTAGATATGAGTAGATAAGCTTGAACTGAAACCTAGAATTTTGTGGATAAAAATATCTAGAGTGAAAAAAATATTATGCGATTAGAAAGAGAATTATGAAAATAGAGAAGATGAAACAAAAAATAATCTAGAATTAACTAGGACTAAGAGTAGGAATAAGATATAAGATATTAAAGAAAAGGGAGTCCATAGAGAGGATTTTCAAGGTGTGGGAATTAGATTAGATTCAAATTAGGAAGGAAAAGGGCCTAAGGAGGAATAATATAGATTTATGAGTAGTGAGGAGATGGAGCAAAGTGAAGAAGAAGAAGAAGAAAGTAGAAAAAAAGTAGAGCAGTTATAATGTAGTAGTTCATAGTTAAAAGGAATAATCTTCAGAATAATGGAAAAATATTCGTGAGAAGAGATTATGTAGAAGTGTGGAAGTATAATAGGTTCAAGATCATAGTTAGAATAATCCAAAGATAGTATGATTCATTTCTTGTGTATGCAACCTCCTAGCTCAATTTTTATTTAGTTAAAACATAAAGTGAAAATGAATAGATGGGGAGAACTTGATTCGAGTCATTTATAGATAGGTTTGGAAAAATTAGTATAAAGATAAGTAATTACGTAAATAATATAATGTTTCAAGAGGTTAGATTTAATTTCAAGGCAAGTTTTTAAATTCCATTAAAAAGTGCATAGAAGCCTATAGTCATAGTCTATAGTTTATAACATCCAAAGTCATGATTGTGTAATAGCCAATGTTAACCATTACAAGTAACCAAAATATGTAGTAAATTGAAGTAATGTTTATTATGTTAACATAATATGATGGGTCTATAGACCCTAAGTAGTATCTATTAACCTATGACATGAAGTGATAGGTTAGAGTAATAAATTATGATGATGTAAATAAGCGTGAGATCATATGAGCTTTAGTAGGTCACAATTTGGAATAAATTTTAAAAAGAGATGTTAATAATCTATATATATAGTAGGATAAAGTGTTGTAAGTGGTAGAATTAAAAATTAGAAAGTGAAGAAACCAAAATATTTAAGACCTAATGGAGATCCAATAGTAGAGTGGAGAATTTGTGTGGGACTATGATCACATATTTTAAGTTGTGTTGAATAAAATTAATTTTTTCATGCAGGATAAGGATAAATATGCATAGTTCATACAAAGCATACAATCAAACATCATATTTTCTATTATGTAATCTCAATTCATGATGAAGATTAATTATCAATTAGTTGCACTGAAAGTGGGACACATTGAATATTATGGAGATGATCTAGTTACTGATCCAAAGTAGAAGCAAAGATCAATGATTTTGTGAAGATGATTTATGAGATGCATGAAAGCGATAAACCTAAATTGGGTTTATGGTGCATGGAGTGTGGTTGAGAGGTACATCATAAGAATGATTTACCTAATCTCAAGACATAATTCTATGAACTCTATAGATTAGTAGGTCATATAAATTCAAAATGTCATCTACTACAATAGTACATACAAAAGTCCAAAAGTTTGTACTATTATTTTTTTAAGCCAACCAACCATGAGGGAAATAAAATTATAGCCTTATAATAATTAAAGAAATATATTATTATGAATATATTCATAATTATAGCACAATAATTACCCACTGTGAAGGAAGGACCCCTAGGCCTAGAGACACAAATGGTGTGTGTGACACAAGGTAATCACAAATGGATACCCTCATAGCCTCAATATCAATTTCAACCCCAAGGTCTAGCTGGATAAACATCATCATCATTGTAATAATGATATCAATATTCATGGAATAATGTGAGACCACAATAACAAAAATAAAATTGGGCTCCTACATCACATCAACATCAGTATAGTAGATAAAATGCATAACAACAATAGTAAGGGGGATTTTTTGGATATTAGTCACATAATTAAGGATATCAATAGAATATAAGAGGTTATATAGGAGGATATAAAGGGTTATAGCAATGAGGATATCAAGGTGATCAATAATGATAATCTATAAACTCAATAGCTCATCCAATGCTATTTTTATGGTGAGTATAATCATTATACACAAAAATACCCCCACTAATCCTTCAATATAGGTATATTATAGAGTGGAATCATAACATAAAATTAAATATTATTAAGTTATAGAGAAGTAAATAAAATAAAATCCAATGCACAATGTGAACATGATTATGGACAATCTAAAGAAAATGCATTTATACAAGTAGTTACTATACAACAACACATAAAGAAAGGATTGCCTACATTAGAAATTCCAGAGGATTAGGGAATTAGAAAGGTTTAACATAATAAATATCTTGATCTTATGATAGAGAAGGGATTAATGTATCAAGTTGTGTAGGTCCTTCAATACATAGAATATAAAACTATGTCAGAAGGAGATGCCACAACCATTGACACATAGATGTATTACCAAATTGTGTAGAATATGAAGTAAGAAGGTGTTGTGACAACACCTAAAATATATTTATAATCAATTATCACTCTATGTAATTAAATATCTCCCATAATATTAATATTCTTTTGTATATTCTTATGGCATACCCATAGAAGGGACAATAACATACCAATAAGGTGGTTTCACAGGTTAAAACAAAGAAACCATGGGATGTAAAATCATGAATGGACATTGAGATTATAGGATATGAAATCCATAATGTATTATTTAAATTTAAAAATAATATTAATATTATTTTGATATTTAATGTGAGGTTTTTATTAGGCCACAATTGAGTTACAATCTTGTCACACTCAATATCATAGATTATAGGTGGGTAGAACCAATTAGTTACCTATAAAAATTGGAGATTGGATTTTTTGAGCTAAGTGTACATATTGATTTTTAAGTCGTTGACATGGACGTATTATAGACCTATTATCCTAACTTTGTTGTTAAGAAATGGGCTTATGATGGTCAAATGACTATTAATATAGTACACAATCAACTACAAGATCATCAAGGAGATAAGATAGTTGTCATTATTTTGAATAAATCAAATCAAAATCCTTATATTATTCCAAAGGAATTAGAGTGACCATATGCCTATGGTGATAATAATTGGTTAAAAGTTGGCATAGATACACATAAAAAAGCTCTATGAGCTAAAAAGTGTTAGATTTTGAAACCGTAATTAGAAAAAATGTAGACAACAAAGCAACCATTTTATAATCTAGTAATAACAAAATGTTTATCTCCCAAATTTTAAATTAAATATTGTACATCTCCATCAGTGCAATTTCCTACTATGTCAAAGGTTTATTTTCTATATAATATATGTGTAATAATAATTGATTGTATAAAACCTACTAGAGTGGATTTTTTACCTTAGGAAAAAACATCTTCAATAAGTGGTGTTTTAGAAACCCATATGTTAGAATAGGCTATGGGAGATCATGAGAGACAACCTCTACACATGGTTTTTTCCATCAAATTTCAATTACCTCAATAATTTACAACATAGGATCTTAATCCATTTATCTTGAAGATAGATCACCATGTGTTACAGGTGGATCAAAGAGTAAGTACACTCAGCTTTGTGCTAAACGGAACTATTATGACTTAGTGAGTAGTGCATAGAGAACCAAAGTTACAATAGGAGGAAAATTGTGAATTTTTTTGCACTTAATTTCAGTTATCACCTAATGTGAGAAAAAAATGGCCATTCTTTCAAGAAGTCCAATATTATGATATATAAATTAATAAATAATTAAATTTATGGTATGAGTAAGGAGTTAAAGCAAGGTATTGGGTACACATTTTTATTCACATACTAGTACAACTCTCAACTACTTGGTATAAGCATCAAGAGTGTATGAGAGATACCAAACATTATGCACAAGTGAAACAATAATTTATTCAAAAAACAATTTAGGCTAATGACCCATTGGTGTAAAAAAAACTTGCTAAAACTAAAAACCTTTCTATGTTACGACTGAGTATAAGATTTTTGAGTTGAAATAGAGTCATCATCGCATCAAGAGAAAATAATGATTTGAATATTATGATTAAAAATTATAAGTCTAATTAACTAGAATAATATATTATTAAGTAATACAATATAATTAAAGATGAGATAATAGAATCTAGTGATAGTGATATAGACTTAGATCTAGAAGGCTTCTTTAAATTAGAATGAGAAGTTGAACCAAAAAATAAACAAAATGTAGAACAACTTAAAGAGGAAATATTAAACAATGTAAACATTATATAATGAGAAGGTAAGATTAATATATGAGAGTATCTAATTATTGGATCAAACAAATTATATCAAGAACCATTGATAAATATTGAATAAAATATTGAAATTGAGTCTGCAACGAAACTTGTGATTGTAGGAGACTATTAGGAGAAGGATAAGATATCAGAGGCATTTAAACTACTATGAGACTATAAATATGTCTTTCCAACCAAATTATAATAAGTAAAAGGTGTATATCAATTACTGGCTAAGGTTAACATAAAATTTAAAGATTGAACTAGATCCATTAAAAAGTGCTCATATAGACTAAACCTAAACATGAAGATAAAAGTAAAGGTTAAAATGGATTTAATGGAAGATGTAGGTATAATTTATATATTTAAAAAGGTATATTATGTGAGTTCCATATTTTGAAACCAAATAATTCTAGGGAGATTTAGGTTTGTGGGTACTAATGTGAACTAAATTGCTTGCATCAATGATCTATTTATAATACCATTAATAGATGAAGACCGTAATTTAGTTGTAGGCCATGACGTGTATTCATTCACAAATGGATTTATAGGATATCATCAGATTTTTATCACATAATAAGATAAATATTAAAAAAATTGCAATAAAATGTGGGTTATTTTCATATAAGTTAATGCCCTTCGGTCTAAATAATGCACTAGTATTTTTTACTAGGTATATAATAACTACATTTAAATATTTAATTCATGATTTTATATAACTATATCTAGATAATTGGGTTGTATTATCCTTATTTCAATAACATCTATTGAAGGTATGATTAATTATATTATATTATCAATATTTGTAAATTAATTTGAATCGAAATAAGTGCTTATTTTTCACACCTTTTAGTGTTATTTTGGGCCATGTCATATGTAGTGATGGCATATGATTTTCCAATATAATATTGTAGTAATAGTGTGGATTTCACCCCATCTAGATCTATATATGTGTGCATTATTTAGGGTCATATGGGATACTATATAAAATTGATAAAAGTATATATATATATATCCATATTTATGTCAATGTAAAATCTACTCCACAAAGATATAAAGTTTGAGTGGACATAAAAATGCCAAATGAAATTTATTGATATCAATAAAAGGTTAGTAATAGTTCATATCTTAGTTCTTCCTAATTATAAGAAGCCATTCCATGTACATGTGGATGATTTTAGTATTGTAGTAGGAGTTGTCTTAGTGCATCTAGGAGATGGTGGGTTGGATGGTCCCATATATTTTGACAATAATAAACTATCAATAGTATATAAAAACTTTAAAAATATATAAAGAGAGTCCTCATTTATGGTGTTTGCATTATAAAAGTTTTGACATTATTTTCTAGCCACACCATTTGATATTTTCATAGACCACAAGACATTATGATACCTTGCTAACAAGAAAATGTTGGGAGGATATATATATAGTTGGATAATTTTGTTTCATGAGTTTAAATTTTGAATGAATGTGAATATAGGATAAGAAAATGTTAGACTAGATCATCTGAACATAATCCAAAATGTGGAAGAACTAGAGGACATATAGGATGAATCTCTATATGTGCACTTATTTAAGTCCACTATGATACCTAGAAACATGTAAGATATTAAAAAATTCCTTGAGAGAGGACAATTTCCTATGCATTATGTTAAAAGCGATAAAAAATAAATGGTTGCATGATTCATTCCTTATAGTCACATTAATGAGTTTTTGTATAAACTCAGAAATGATAATATGTTGTGTAGGGTAGCTTTAGAACATGAGTGACCATAGCTTCTTTATGAAGCACATCAAGGACTCATAGGAGGTCATTTCATAGGAAAATACATTTCTATAAAGATAGTATAGAGTATTATTTGGTGGTTGCACTTATTTTAGGATGTGTACAAGGTTGCCAAATATTGAAATGTCAGTAGAGAATAGGAAAAATTAATCATCAAGATGAGATGTCATTAATCCCAATTCTCATATAGAAACCATTTTAACAATAGATAATTGACTTTTTAGGACCTATAACTCCATGAGTAAAAACATTTCTATATGATACATTATTAAAATGATATATTACTTCACCAATTGGGTTGAAGTTACTATAACACTAAGTTATAGTGTGAAGGATGTTACTAAATTCTTATATGAAGATATCATTTATGATTTATATTCCCAATCAAGATGGTTAGTGAAAAAGGAATTGAATTCCTCAATAAAACTATAAATAATCTCATTGTGAAGTTTATGATATCACACCACCATAGCATGTCTTATCACTCATAAAAAATGGAAAAGTTGAAGTGTCGAATAAAGTATTGGGTAAAATGATAAAAAATATATATATGCAATGTTCAGTAGCACCATGTAGTTAATAATTTTATTTAATGTTGTTTTGTTATTTTTGTTTATTTTATTTAGGGTTAGTGTGTTTTTATAATTCAATACTTAGATTAAAACACATCAAAATGGAGTTGGAATAGTCAACATTGCATATGGTGATCGGTTCTTAGAGATAGACTAAAGTAAGGAGAACTAGAAAGGCTACATAGTGGTCATAAAATAAGTGTTAAAGGATGACATTGACAAGATAGGTAAAATGAAAGGATAAATAATTTTAATTGAATATCAATGACAAGGAACTTGAACATATCACATTTTTCCCAAAGTAGATTATGTGGTAGAATGATAGGTTGGGTCATAAAATGAATGCGATAGATGAAAGGACATTGAGTCACATTAGCTACCTAAAAAATTCTTGAGTCAAATAGTCTAGATGGAAAAGGCTAACCATCATATCAAATAGATTTAAATTGATATTAATTTAGGTTTTAAACCCATGCTCAACCATATTAACACATTTATACTAGTTAGTTAAATAGATTTAGGTTCCAAAATATATATAAAAAAGGGCATGGATAACAGAAAGAAATTACATACTCATGAAGCTAAGATAACTCTATGATACAAATTTTTTTTTGCATATATTGTGTACCAAAATTATACCAATTAAGTGTTCAATGTAGGCCACAACAACAACCATAGAGTGAGCTTAATTTTTTATCCCACTTTCTGATTCACAAAAGAAGAAATGGGGATTATCTTAGGCCTAAGGAAAAACATATATCAATTTTTTGATCCCTTTGATTTAATTTATGTGGTTTAATAGACTTTTTTTTCTCATGCTCCATAATAAGTAACAAATGTAGGAGCCCTAACTCTTCAACATCACTGAGGATTGAATTTAGAATAATTAATCAAATTACATGATTTTGGACAATTAGATGAGGTAATGCTCACTATTCTTAGTAGATAAAACAAAAGATATATTCAAATTCACCAAGATGTCATAACTTGGATCACTCCTCAGACCATGGAAAGAGAAACAAGACTTATAACTCATGGTAAATACCTCCTAGATTATAAATCCACAACTCCCCCAATTCAATCTAACACCATGGAAAAAAATTATACAAGGGAAGGTAGAGGAATACCCATTGATAAGATATAATATGATTTAGTGTGCATATTGGTTTAATGTATCACCAGGGGGTTTTTTCAAATAATAAAATAGATGAAGTAGGTGATAGAAGGTGTTATATAGATTCACATGATATGATTACACAAAAAATTCATCTGACCTAGTTTTATAGCCTCTAAGATAACAAAAAAATTGAAAATATTCTATCTTGAAAGTCATAGACATTCTAGTACCAATTTTTGGTTTTAATTCTCTACTTTACATAGTGTAAATCACTACAAGGACTAGTCAGCCTTGTGATATATTTTTGGCCTCTTGCTATGTTCACAAATATTACATGGATTAAAATAGGGTAGTATTATGAGTAATTGGGGATGTTAAATACATGGTGGTTAGAGGACCTAACCATGATTATTTTTCACCCCTGAGTACTCAAAGATGACATGTAGTATATTGGACAACATGCATTAGCTACAAATACACACAAGGACATCCAAATTGAAGTGCAAGATTTATCCAAGGCAAATGTGTCTTCACTATCATTATTCATCACTATGCTAGATTTCAAGGTAGAAGTGTTAAGGTATAAATACTTAGCTATGAGATTGATGAAACCTATACAATCCATTCCCTCTGATGCACAACAATTTATGGAACCATAGGTGTAACCACAAGCACAACCACATGTACTACCACAACCAATAGTGAATTCATCACAATAGGACAAACAAAAGATAAAATAAAAAATATGGTGATCCTTATCACCATAGTCAAATAAGAGTACATGTGAATAAAATTCATAGTTGGATAATACATATGTTCCTAAAATGGTTGTTAATTATGACTTGATAAAGTTGGGAGTCAAAGATCAATAAGTCCTAAAGTGCACACCTATTAGGTGTGAAAATAGGTAAGAAAATACCTATAGTTTGATATCAATAAACCTACCCATTATATCATTATTGAAAATATATGGAAATAAGAATCTTGGAAAACTTAAAGGATGAACTATTCCTCAAAGATACGGTGTGGAATCCTTATTATGTAGTAAGAAGAATTACCAACATAGGATTTATCACCACCATCATTATTACATAGACCTAAAATCCATGATACAAATAATATATCTCCAATGATAAAGGAAAAAATGGTGTCATTTATAGACCTATAATATGCAAGTCCAATAGAATAATAACAAGAGTTTCATCAATAGATTTAGGGCCAAACTACATAGAATAAAAAATAGAGCCTCAATACCCTCCAACATATTTAAAAAATATACTTCTATGATGAGGTGTTATTTTTTAATATTCCAATTCATAATATTCACAATCCCTGACAATACTTTAGTCCCCAACTCACATAAAAAAACCTAAATAAACTAGTTTACCATAATTGGATCCTCAACAAGAAGTTGTGAAAGAATAAAATGATCCCAGATCAAAATGAGGTTAAGAGGAGGGACAAAAAATAATATAAAAATACAAGGATAAAATAGGAAAATTGAATTTTAGTTAAGAAACAATATAAGCGTAAATAATAGGGAGTTTTGCAAAATGAGGAATGTCAATAAAAAGTTAAGGAGGAAGAATGAAAGTAAATAGAGCCTCTAAATAAAATATCTAAACAAGTAGATATTAAAAATAACTAATTTGAGTAAGTATAGGATCATAATAAGTGATTATAATAAATGGAGGAAAATTAAAAAGAACAAGAGGAAGAGAAAATAAAAGATCAAGAAGTTAAGGTTGTGCAACAAAAGAAGGAAGAGGTAGAGGCACTAGAAAAGGCTCAGGAAGAGAAAAATTTCAAAGAGGATTAATGCATCAAAGAATAAAAATCCAAATGAGTGACTAAATAAAAGGGATAAATCCAAGGTTACAACTGAATCCAAGGCTAAGGCAAACGTAGATGCCAAAGCCAAGGCTTAGGTGGAAGTAAAAGCTAAAGCTAAGGATAAGGTCGAGGTGCAATCTAAATCCCAATATGAGGAAGATGATAAGGATAAGGATGAATTTGAAGATAAATCTAGAGAATATAGATGAAAAAACCTAGAAAGAATTAGATTGTACAAAACAATAAAATTGGTTCAACAAGAAGGTGAACTAGAGGAGGCTTTAATAGCCAAAATCCCAAATCACTAACTAGTAGGTATGGGATGTTCCCACATGATCCACCTAGTTTACCACATTTTCTCTTCATTTGTTTTAATTAATAACATCCCCTATTATGACTATGACGACATCCATGGGTATTTATACTAATATGCATGAAACATATTTGGATGTTGCCTAGGTACTAATTACTAAGAAAATTGAAGGCATAACTACATTCCAAGAGTTAAAATCATATAAGGCTTTGGCCTTGGAGAAATAATTTTTTCAACTTTGATATGAAAATAAAAATTTAAGCCACTAACTTAAAAATTCACATCATTTGATTTATAAAAACTACCCCACATTGGTTACACAAGTTATATGTGAGCAAGTGATGTCTAAAGAGAAATAAATCTTAGATTTACTAGCAAAACTCACAATGTAATGGTTGGATACGTAGAAACTAAAAACACTATAGTATTAAGGGAAGAATATAAAATCAAAAATTAAGGTAATATATGAGCTTCTATATAAGTATGAATATGTCCTAGATACTAATGTGTTTCAATCCATGTAGATAACATAAGGTATGTTGCATTAGAAGAAACAACTTTACAATTCATTAGTCACTGCTAAAATTAAGTTCATAATAATAGATAAATCCAAATCTATCAAGGATGATAAATTTTTTTATTCTAAGGTAATGATCAATGCCCTAAATCAATTGATGTATAAGGGATATTACTATGCAAAAACTACAAACTTGGCATAATGAGATTCTAAGTAGTACATTTGCTAGCCTCCAAGATTAAAGGTATGCAGATAAATTAGATGAGCTGATAATGGATATCCAACTTAAATTATAAAATGTTAAATTAGTAATCACCATCACATAATATGAGTATGTTCAAAACATGATTTTTTTATATCATGTTATGCATATTTCTCATTATGGTACAAGAAGTGCTAATGGACTAGAAGATGTTAAACCAAGATCTTTACATTGCCCAAATTGTGAATGAGAATCAATTTATTCTAAAAAAATACTTGAAATAGGTGATATAATATAATATAACCACAAATTCACAACTAGAGATCCAATAATAATAACCACCTCCACCATCATATTCTGCACAACCAAGTGGTTCATCTGTAGCACAAGTAGAACTAGCACAATAACATTCTATTACACAACCACTTTAGAATATTACACCATCTACTCAATAGGTATTTTTCACTCCAATTTTTTAGTTCTCACAAGTTTTTCATAGTTTTTTTGGATATCCTTAAGCATTAAGAGTGGGGCTAGGCTACTTGAAAATTGGTAAAGGGTGGCCACTTGGTTATACAAGTCTATTGAAAAATTTAAAGGGTGGTAGGCTAGTATGATACTTAGTTGAAAATACAAAAGGATTTCTAAGTAATACACAAAGGGTGAAAACCAATAAACAACACTTGGAGAGATAACTTTGACTCTTATTTCTATTTCATTCCTTTTTCTTAATAACAAATTATCTCATTGTGACTTTGTATCAGGGCAAGAGAATAGTTTAAGTTTGAGAAATTGTTGGTTGAAGAATATGGCCTAATAAAATCATAGAATATATTTGATGGAAACAAGTGTGAATTTAACTATTTTGTATTTTGTATAGTCTTTTATATGTATACAACCTATGTAAACATAAGGATATGACAAAATATGAAAAGTCACTCATTTTGGGCATATATAAAGGCTAGAATATGAAGAGACAATTTTTGGTAAAAATCTTTATATAAAAGTTCGTCTTAATAGTATATGGTTCCGATGTGATAAATATTAATGTATAATATTCTAAAATATCTTTCCTATGTGTATTTTATGATTTGTATGTGTGCATTGAGTGCTTTAGTTGCTTTCATATATTGATTATTATTAAGAAACCAACTCATGCAATAAATGAATAAAAATAATAATTGACCATATATTAGTTAAATCACACATTACACACAATTTATTTTGAGGAAGGAATAACTCCAATCATAGGCCACTTCAAGGGGGATACCCTCCTTTGACCAAGGCACAATTATAATTATTCTTCTTGGATGACTTTTAATATCCTATGACCCTCTATATATATTATTCTAATATATTCCACTTTTTCATTATATGTATGTGGGATTATTCATGTATGACATTATTAGTCATATTATTATTCAACCCCTAATATATAATTATACCTCTAGATAGGTATATTACATTCCATCTCCCATGACATGTTTTATAGTCAAAACATGCTAAGAATTACGTATAAAAAAATATGTTGGGGACTAGATGGAGGTGATTCCTTGCATTATTTTTTCTTCCACTTATTCTTATTATTATTCGATATGAGCATGAACAATAGTTGTATGAATGTAATCACTAAAGCATAATGTGGATGTTTAAATAGAATAGAGGAATGAACATCAATAAAAAATAAGGCCATCTAGAGGTTATAATTGATCACTAAAATTTGAAGTTTGATGATCATCACCTCAAATATATAATAAGGATGCTCATAATAATCTACTTGGTGAGCCAATGGAGGATACATTCCAAGCCCCTTAGCATTTTTCTTTACATACATTATTTTTTGACTGGTTAACCCCATAAAAGAATGTAATTATTTTGAAGCATTTTTTTCCATCTTGGGCTCATTCATGGCAAGCTCAAGTTCTTACTTAGGTGCATTCAAATGTGAAACACTCATGTCCAAACAAATGAAATAAACATACCATGTGTTATAAGAAATAAACAAATATATCCATGTAGTTAAGTTGATCTCATATGCTTCAACTATAGGAAATAAATCCTCATAGCATGTGTTTTAGTTATTATCTCAATCCAACCATGCAATAATTTACTCATCATAATGTGTTGGTATATGGGAGTGAAAATTTAATATATAAAAATTAGTATTCATAGTAGTTCTTATTTTATTCAAAATTAACATCCACTTTTGAAAATAATAAACTTATTTTATATTTTTGGGTAGTAGTGAGTGAAACCGCCATGATTTTTTTTACAAATAGAATTTATAAAAACTGAGATAACTTTAAAAATACTAAACAAAAAAAAAATTAAAATGTTCTAGAAAGGTTTAACCAAGGTTCACAAAACCCATAAATGGTTTGGTGCAATTGTATCTCCTTTAAGATCACCATGTAGAAGAACAATCATTTTTAAAACAATAATAATAAAACTATGATAACTTTCTCATTGCTAAATGAAATCCAAAAATTCAAACTATTCTATAAATTTAACATCAAGGAAAAAAACCATTAAATTAATTTGTGCCATTATTTTTCATTTGAGATAATCATACAAAATAACAATCAAGTTTTTTTAGGACCAGAAACATAAATCTACACTTGAAACTATAATTAAATAGCAGATCTAACTAACTTCATAATATTAAAAAAAATGCAATTTTACAATTATAATATCCCATTCTATCCATTTTATAATCACTAGGATCTTGTTAAGGGAAGGTGAGAGCATATGGTGAATAAAAATCCTACTTGCACAACCTCCTACAAAATAACAATAATACATAAATTGCCTTCAAAAGACCTTTGATACCAAATGTTAAGAACTTAACTCACATAATAACTGAATAACAACACTAATTGACTATATACTATATAAATCACACATTACACACACAATTCCTTTTGAGGAAGTAATAACTCTGATCGTAAGCCACTTCAATGGGGCTAACTCCTTTGAGCAAGGCTCAATTATAATTCATTTTCTTGTATGATTTACAATAGCCTATGCCCCTGTACTTAAACTATTATAGTTTATTTCATGGTTCCATTTTATGCATGTGGGATTAATCCTCTATGATATTATTATTTATTAGTATTCATACTACTATTCATTACTACTATTCTACCCCCAATATATAATATATACCCCTACCTAGGTATATTACAATTATATCAACTATTTGATGTAGTTAATGAAAAAAATTAGTTTGAATATGGTGTAAAATATTTATTTTATTATTTATACTCAATATAGCCCTAAATTAACATGTTCTAAAGTGTTTCCAAGAACCTCTACTAACATATCCAAAAATGTAAACATTAGATCATTTTTGCATTCAAAGAGATCAACTAGAAATGCATGAAGAACATTCAAACATATGATTCTACATTTAATACCTTGGTTTCAAATATATCATATGCACTTTACCTAGTGAAAAATGTCAAATGGTTTTATGGGGGACTTAATTATGTTGATTTGATTCACCCTCTCTATGAGGATTCCCACTAAACCAAGATAATCACTAAATTTAGCATTAAGGTTTGAGGTTGTTACGACCATAGGGATATGAGTCATTTAGGTGAAGGAGGTGAAAGATACCCCAATGGATTCATTGTACAATATTTTTTTGATAAATAATTGCATGACACATGTACTAAAGTATGGTGTCATAACTAAAATGTGGAAGGTCATAACCATAATAATTTCCCTGGGTGAGTGTGCATTCCTTAACAACCCCTTATGAGATTTTTCATGAAGGTTGTGACACACATTACTTCCCTCTTATATAGTGTGTGATTAAGACCAAAATTTATATGTATTTTAATATATGTTACACCTCCACCCATAATATTGATTATTTTTAAGAGATATATTACTTTCATGAGGCATGAGACCAAAGCACATGATAGGCTACACCATGACCCTCTAATTGGAGGCTTATTAATCAAGGCTATGGTTGGTTTTATAATAAAGGTTATGGAGACTACATATAGTAGCATGTAAATATATGCCATGATAAAATATAAGGAGGTGGTAGGTTTCCATAGTTATCATGTTACATGTGTGGGTTAATAGACTACTTTTGACCTAATAGTCCTTAGTATCCCACTTTTGTATACTATCATGACGCAGACAAGGTTTAAGAATGCTTATAACTTTATTCCAGGATCATGTTAAATAGAAAGTCTTATGAATGTTTTGTAATTATATGTTTTTCATGAAAGTCAAGGAAATAGAATAAAAATAATGTTAAATCTAAAGTATATGTCATGAAATATAATGTCATGGGTACATAGCTTACAATATCTAGGACTAGATGCAAACCTGTGTATTGAAAAGTTAGAGTAGTACACCTAGATCCTACACTTTTAACCTTATATTATGGAATAAATTAAGATAAGGTGTTTATCAAGGCCTTTAATGTGATTCATATCCTATAGGGATAACTTAAACTTGTTTGGGAGCTAGAAGAGAAAACTCAGATATAAATCTAGGCACATTAAGCACAAGTCGGTGAGTTTACATACCTACTTTCTATAATACAATCTAAGGAGATGATTCATGTAATGAGGAACCTTCTTACAAAATGTGATGGTGAATATATAACTAATGTCCTAATACCATACCTATCATAATTTCATGAGGCAGAGGCCACCTTAAACATAGTCTATGATCAAGAGTTAATTGTGGAAATTGAATTCATTAGATGTTCAGTTTGTGACATCTTGACGGACATTAGAATTGAGTTAAATGAAATCATATAATATTCAACATGGAATATGTGATTCCATATTATTCATCCCTTACCTCACATTTTATTGATGTGAGAAAGACTAGAGCATAACCCATAAAGGTTCTACATGATGGTAACACTAAGATCATGTATGTTAATTTTTTTGCAGATTTTGATATGATTAAACTAGAAAAGGAATAAAAGCATCCCTAATATATGGTAAATACATGGTGTTATGTTAATAATTTTGGCAGGTTATTCAATAATCCTTACATGAGCTTAGATAATAGAATTGATCATGTGGTGATATAATTAACTACCAACAAGGTGTCACATATTTTATATGTCTATATCCCATAAACATGTTTAAAAATGTATACAATATTACCACATAGAGAAAATAACATTTAGGACAAGTAAGGAAATAATCCTAAAATGGGATTATGTAGAGGTTGACTCATTAACTATACTTATTTATAGTAACCAATAGGTAAATGATACATATGATGTTATTGAGATAATGTGTGGGGCGATACACACAAACCATTTTTTTTAACTTGAGCTTGAGGTGATGTGTATCAATAACACACATTCCTAAATAAGATTTATCCAAAGATGTGGCATGATAAGGTCATGACCCTAACCCTAGAAAATGAATAATAACATGAGTACTAGAGTCATTCCTTCCCTTGAAGATTGAATTTTGAGGTCACTCATCATATTGATCCAAGGACTTAGATAATTATTCATACCATCATTATGGGTTATGTGAACTAGCTAAATATCTATGATGAATGTGAGATAAGTTCAACCTTCACCTACGAATAAATTTTTCATGGCATGCACACCTATAACCTTTAGAGGAAAAACGTTGCCAAAATCAAAATAAATAGTTAGTGCATATGAATATCATGATACAGATCATGAATTAATAGTGGTGAGATTATTTGAGGGAATTTCATTAGTTATCAACTTAAATTGGTAGTCTAATAAGGTGTTTATACAAATTTATAATAAATACTTCTAGACTATTCTATTTTAGTAATTTAATTATTTTATAATAAAATAGATCCAATGCATAGTACTATAGTGTATGATATAATAAGATTCACACATCATAATATTTAGTTGGGTGAGTCAAGCAGTGGACTTATTTTATTATCATTAATTACAAATGTATAAGTATTTATGGTGAGGTTAATTTTAATTTAAAACTAAAAAAGAAATTTTTCTACACAAAAATAGTAATGTTTATGTATACATAACCCCAATTTAATAAGTTAATATTTTGATGTAGTGGAGGACTAGGTGTAGTATAAAACATGCAACTAAATGGTGCATAAAATATGTAACTAGATTGTGCATGAGAGAGTGTTAGGGATAATTTTCATGCAAGATAATAATAACACACATAGTATGACTAAGGAAAAGGTAAAACATGAATGAAGAGTTGGCATGCAGACCAAGCTAGTGTACAACATGAAGTGACAGTTTTAGAGCATGAGGACATAAAGTGAAAAATGACTAGTTGGAAAACTAGATGAAATAAAATATATCATTTTTTAGATCAAATGATATGGATGGATTATAATATTTACTATCATTATTCATCAATTATTATCAAAATTATGTATCTCAAGTAGTAACTCATCCTTATAATGACAAGAGTGGAAAATATTGAGGCACGACTCATGAATACATATATAAAAATTAAATGGCTAGGTTATGAATCATATACCCTAACATAGGTATATTTTATAGTAATCCAATTGGATGGAAGGACAATAATCAACTTGTGGACTAGACTAGCTAGTGAACCACTCCCTTCACATCTATAAATATGGGCATTTATCCCAAAACCAAGGTTTATAAATGGATTTTTTGATGAAGTAGGTTGATTTTGTGAGGAAGGAGGACTACTATAGTGATATTAGAAGAGTTTAAGAAGACAAACATTGTGTGGATAAGTTTAGAGGCTAAAAGGAAAGAGGAGGATGAAGGCCTAAGGTGGATCTCTCTAAATTATGAGAGATTTAAATAATATGGATACGAAGGCACATGAATGAGAATAAATATGGAGAAGACATATTATAATTGAAAGGATAAGAAACTATAGGCTGCACACATTTAATTATTTTATTTGGTAGTTTAATCAAGGAAGATTTAATATTTGGACTCTAACCCCTTTTTGGATATTCACGAAAGATCAAGGGCCTATAGGCATTAGGGATGCAACTAAGAGACTGCTAACTAAATGGAATAATCATGTAGGATATTAATCAATAAATATTCATTTCCCTCCATCAATAATAAATGTATAGAGGTAAATGAGCATAAGAGAAGGCATGATGATATCAAGGAATACCCATGCCTGGATAATACCTAGAGGAGAAAAACTAAAATAGAGGTAGTAAGTGTAGTTTTACATTGAATAAAATTGGTAGAGCTTGAGGGGAAGAGAATGTGTAGTATATTTAATCACATAAAGGATATTAATATTTAAAATGTAAAACCAGATGGAGAACTAAAAAGAGGAGACAAAAAGTATCTACAATACTACCATTAGTACTATTTTTATAGACTCATCAAAACATGAGGGGAAGTTTACATGGGTGATATATATTATAATAAGACACCTAAATAAGGTTTTCCTTACTTTTGAGGGTAACCCAAGTATACCATTTAGTAAGTTCATACCCTAGAAACAAGGGTGAATTCCACACACCAAAACCCAAGAAACCTAGCCCATGAGGCATGAATAAGTTATTGGTATATAAAGGCTCTTACACAAGCTATCATGTGCACTATGATGGAGGTGAAAAGGAAGAATAAGGGTGATAGGAATAATAACACAAAAGGCATGTGGTATGATGGAAGGGAGGGCCATCAAGAAGTTAAAAAAATAATACAACCTACAAGAGTATTTATCATCATCTAGGAAGATACTCAGTAGGGAAGGAATCATGCCACAAGAATTAAGGGATTGAGCTAATGCACACCTTAAAATGTGAACCATATTTATCTATGATGAGATTAGTAATCGAGATAGTATATCAACCATAAGATAGGAAAATAGTGTGTATTTTTTTACTTACTATACAAGACAATGAATAGTGTCTAATGAGGAGGAACACAAAATAAGGCTTGATGAAAAGTGTGGGTTTAGATGAATCAATTATTTAAATTTTATATTTTTAGACAATTGGATTGTAAAAATAAATTAATAAAATATGGGTTGGTTGTTTGGGGATATACAATTGGTTTAGTGTAGGGTGGTGTTGAACATAGGAAATTGGATAAGTCCTCAAATACTAAAGTGATAAGTATGCTACATGTGAAGATAAACTAGTGGAAATAGCCAAAGATGATGCACCTAATCCAAACCAATAACTTTCATGCATGCCTAATCTACACTACTAGCATGACATGCATACTATGTCAAAAACCCATGTCCATATAAACTAAATGAAAAAATATCATGATCTAAACACACAACCACCTAGACCTGAGGATGGTATCAAATATTTTGAGGGTAAATAGGAGTTAAGTTTGATAGTAAATACTGAAAGATAGTTGTGACGTGATGATGAAAGATGATAATAAAAGGCATTGATAGACACCACACACTAACTTGGAGGAGGGTATAATGGTGCAATAACTTTAATATGGTTGAATTTGGTTGTAGAAAAGGAACTTAGGAACATATATAAAGTATATGACAACAACAAGAAAGGAATAGGCTCATTCACAAGGAGATACTACTATTATTATTACTATTTTAAGTTCATTCAAATAATAAATTAGATACTCTATTGAATATTATTAGAATATAGATAGGACTATATTATTAGTTAAGGTATTATGAGAACCACAAGCAACTTATAAAACATGAAAATTTTAGTTATTTATAATATGTCAGTTGTTTAAATTTTTGAATGAATGGAATTGTTGTGTTATAGGATTTTTTTAACATATTGAATCATGTGTTTTCAACTATTAATGGGATTACAATGGTACAATCACATCCAAGCTAAGGTTAATGATGATGTAGTGGATCATACATGTGTAAGTGAAAGTGAAAGATTTCATGCTCCCACCCACTTTAGGTAAACACAAATAACCCCAACCTACCATGTTTCCCCTCTCTAAAACTATGGTGATAGCACCATGTCCCCTTGTATGATATTTTGGCATCGGAGTCAATTAATTAAATGTTGAAGAGAATGGCAGGATAATGTACTCATGATAGATAGACTAGACTAAAAATATAGTGAATCCTAAATATTTCTCACACTTATATAATATAAATTAACATATTTACAACATGTTCAAGACAAACTACATGCTTGAGACATTTTAAATTAACCCTACCCATTGGAAGACACTTGTTTAGTTCCCATATCTTCATAAAGTAAGTTATTTTCATAGATTTCTATATTTTTTTCCAATAAGTACCTTTCAATTTAATAACCAATAAATTGTAATATTTCATTCCCCTTTCATTTATCCTCGAGTCTAGCCTCATACTGTCTCATTAGGATACTCATCTAATCATCCATTAAATTAGTTGTCTTCGCTAGACCTTAATAAGCCTAGTGAAAATGTTATCATGTCACTTTACACATGTATAAGTACCTGATTTAATGAATATAGGTTTATTATGTAGACTAACTTCACTTATTTTTTTAGTAGAGGTTCCTACAAAACTTATCAAAACATGCTAATATAGGGATAGATATGTGATAAATGATAAAATAATAAAATATAATGTAATTCATAATGAACTTAACAATTTATAAACTAGAAAAAATATAAAGACATATAAAACATATACTCATTAGTTATAGAATGTGATATAATCTAAATGACTAACATATTTAAAAAATAGATCATTCACTACACATAGAACAATCATAAAAGACATATAAGTAAAACCATTTTATAAATTTATATTAATCTATATCACATCAAAACCATTTCAAATATAATAGAACACTATATAAACATTTTTTTACAAAGGATTGTAACTTCATATTACAACCTTTCACTACATCCCAAAGGAAAGACTCTTTGCATTCTATAGACTATTTCTATGATTTAAAGAGTTGAATACATATAAAAAGAAGTCTAAAATAAAAAAGAGTGCAAGTTATACATGTTTTCACCAATTAAACTATGATTTTTTATCCCTATTATTCTCCCACCACTTTCCCAAACTTAAATAGTTGTCTTGTCTTGAGACAAAGTTGTAGAAAAGGTGCATTGAGATGAAGCTATAAACTTTGATTGTGCTGAGGAATTAAAATAAAAGAAAATTTATGGTGATCACTCAAGGTTCCATTTATTGGTTTTCACCCATTGCACACTACTTAGTCACCCTTTTGGGTTCTTAATTAAGTAGTTTTCTAGTATACCACCTTTGCAATTTTTCATTAGATGCCTAATCAGGTGACCACCCTTTATACATTTTCAACCAACGTAGCCCCATTCCTAATTCTTAAGTTAGTCTTACGAAAGTGTAAAAAAATATTCAAAATTAAATATTTATAAATATGTGTACCTATTGAGAGGGTGTTGGCATGTTATTTATTAACTACCTAGGAGGTTGTTACGATGTTGGTTAGGCTAGAGCTATAGCAAAAGAAATTGTTGTTATAAAATATGGCAATGGAGGTGGTTATTATTACTAGATTATTAACTGATATTTTTTTGTTTTATTCCTCTAATGGAGGACCTATTATAGCTATCAAGGAATAATAAATTATGGCTCTTAAAATATTTATGTAATGGATCTACATAGATTTATAGATATAGTTTGAAAATTTTATATTTAATGAGAACTTCCAACACCATAGTTAGTAATGTGTACAGTGGGACTTGGGACAACATAAAATTTTGAGTTTATTAGTCTTATATGATGGTGATGAGTGTCTTGGTATTTGACACAAGCTAAATATCATAGGATATCTCCTCTAACTTATTTACATACATTGATGATTTAATTCGAGCAAACGTGCTACACATAATCTTATTTTTCCATGTTGTCAATTTATACATCACACTATCATGTGATTCAATTAATTGATTGAGTGTGATATCCATTGATGTAGATTTAAATTGATTATATTCCATAATTAATAGGGATTTATTCACCCTATAAAACTTTATTTGGCCTCATACAATGAATTAGTGAGATGTTGCTTCCAATTAAACATGCTTTGTGAAAAGTTTTTAGCTTGGACTATAGTCATACCCAAAAATTGTTCATATTCTTCTAAGATCTCATGAGTCACTTATATATACAATCTAGTGTTCTTACCTTGATTTTAAAGTGATTGTAGTTTGTGAATAGTAATCCAGTCCTTTGTTTTTGTAAAAAAAAAGATGACAATTGATTCTATTTTAACATCACATGGTCATCCAGGACTTGGGTGACCAACTTAGGTAAAGTGTTATAAATGATTCAATGTAAATTAATCAAACATATGTGTATATCTATGTTCTCCTCTAAAATTTTAAATACTTTTTTATCTGAGGCCAAAGCCTTATGTGTTATTGATTCTTGAAAAGTAGTTATGCCCTCAATTTGTTTAGCAAGCAAAATCTAGGAAACATCAAAATATGTTTCATGTTTTATTTTATCTAGAGCCATAGTAGAAGTTATATCCATCACACATGCCTTATTGACCTATTATATGGGAAGAGAAGAGTTTATGTTATGGCTGGATGATGCAAGGACATCTCATAGCCATTGGATAGCTGTGTAAGTTTTGATTTGACTACCTCTTCATGTGCATCTCCTCAAGTAGATTCTGAAATTGAGATGTGGGTGATGGCTATTATGTATCAATTTTTCCCACCATCATGGTGGTATCTATTGATTAATCTTTTGTAAATTCCATCTGAATTGTATTCTTTACTTCTACCTTAGTTTTTTTATTCCATATTATCCCTAGTTTTTATATCTAAGTCAAACTTATATTTAGTTTATACCTCAACCTTGGCTTTAACTTATAACTCAACCTTGGATTTAGCTTATACCTCAGCTTTGGTTTTGGCATCCTACTATTTATCCTACCTCTTAGCTTGTTCCTCCAAAGTGTGCAATGTTTTTTTAATCTTTTTTCTCATTTTGAGCCTTTACAAATAACTTTTATTCATCTTTATATTTTGAACTTCATGTGCTTATTGATTCTCTTATTATTTTTGCTTCATTTTCACTTCTTACTATTCTTATTTATTATCCATCTCCACTTATTTGGATATTTTATTTGCTACCTCAACTTCTTCAGTATTTTTCCTGCATTCCTCTTCTTCAGCCTGTTACTTCCACTAATATTCCTCCTTAATAGTCTTACACTTTTCATCTTCCTTCTTATTATTTTCTTCCCTTTTGAACTTATCCATAGTTTCTTGCTATACATTTGATTTCCCCTTTTTATACGCAGTAGCTTTTAATTATGTTATAACATTGAGTTGCCTAGTCAATTATTTAGGTTACAGTCATTTGGGCTCTTTAGTCTCCTTCATACAAGTTTTTTAATCAAACACTATGATTTATTATGAATCTTTAGAATAGGATGACTCAATATTAGTACCTCTACATGTAGTATCCTTCTTCCTAGAATATGGAGGGAGAGTGACATTATTATTTGAGATATTTTCAGTCTAAGATATCTCCAAATTTTATTATTGGGGTCCTTGGGATCTATTTATTTTAAAATCATTCCATGTATCTATAAAGGACACCATTTAGTCCTTAATTATTGGAGAGAGTCTAGGTGTAGAATTGGACCTTATTCTGTGAACTAGGGATGGAGGTGGAATTTCTTGTAGATATTATTCTATTTCCCACATAGTATAAGATCCTTTAGCTAAATACATCTAGAAAATATCTATTTAATAATGGTGACGTGTTGACTTTCACCTAGTAGTGTCTACTATGATCAAAGGAGGAGATTGGGTAGTAACATACCAAAAGTCTAGCTTCACTTAATTTTTAACCTAATAGGTGAACACTAACTTTCAAAATAATAATTATTTTTATTCTTATCTCTAATAAATTTCATTTTTGATGTCTATAAGCATTGAATATATAACTTCATATTTATATACACCTAATTTTGCAAGGTTGCACTTGATAATAATCTTTGGAACATGATTTTTTTTCCAACTAGGATTTGGTATTTTGGGTCTTCTTTGGTGTTGATGGTGAGGATTTATATGTTGGTGCCTTAATATTTACTTGATTGGAATGTGGTGTAATTACTTATATGTATGGTGGTTCTTGTTGTTAAGCTTTTTCCTATGGTTGAGCTTGGGCCTATATAGATAAAGGTTATTGTGCACCTTGAGCTATAGATCACAAAGGTTGTACTAACCTATGAGATAGGGATTTTTATCATACAAATTCTACATAGGAATCTAACATGGTGATGAAAAATTTTAGATGAGTTATTTTCACTTTTGGTAATTCATGAAATTTGATCTAAATCCCATTATGCAGGTTTGTAACTAATGCATGATGTCCTAGGTACTACATAACATCCCTGGGTACTATGGGTTGTAAGATGATCATGGTTTGTATATCAATATAAAATGAATTAAATTTCCACAACTACTCATAGTACCTCCCTATATTGGTCCAAGTGATGTTGGAAAATATGGTCTTAGGCAATGAGGACCAAAATAGACAACTAGGACTAAAAATTGATATTTAAATAAATATTATATTTTGATGAGAAAATTTTCAATGATTTTAATAATATTTCAGTGCAAAAATGTGAGATAATTTAAATCTTCATCAATCTATATATTTTGATATGTAATGTCAATAATGTTATTTGCTTTGCACTTTTGGTGGTCTTCCAAAAGTGTTTAGTGATGCACTCAAAGATAATGTTCATTGAATTATATTCCACTGAGTCTATGGGGACCCCAATTAATACCCTTTTATATTTCTCCTTTATGTCTGATTTGATTCTTGTGGCTTTAGTATTATAAGGAAAATGAGATTTACCAAAGTTAGAAGTCATGTTGTTCTCACCATCGTCATAGGGTTGATGAAGATTGTAACATCCTATGAGATATGGATAACATTCTTGTTCTAATAAATATAATAATTAACTCATAAAATTTAATTAAGGTAGGAAAATTGATAATTAAATCTACAGCATGACCTCATAAAGGATGTTGAAGTGTTATAGCTCTTGCTTGAGTTGTTTTTTTGTTGATCTAGGCTAAAGAGATTGGATTCTTCAACATCGATGGAATCAAAAGGATATATATCATGGTATTTGTTTTTCATGAGTGATAATATAATCTATATTTATTACGTATGCACATATATGAGTGG
>JARHVA010009314.1:317500-332688 GCA_037957365.1 Torreya grandis
ATATATATATATATATATATATATATATATATATATATATATATAAATATACATACATACGTACATATATATATATATATATATATATATATATATATATATATATATATATATATATATATATATATATACACATGTTGTGTGTGTGTGTGTGTATGTGTGTAACAACTTGTTCAACAAGAAAAAAATAAACCACCCAAAAAGTGTAAACACCCCCAAATTTGACACTTTATAATTGAGTGTGTTTTTAATATAAATTACCTTTATGTATGAAGAATAAAAAAACATACACTTTATAAAAAAACATAACTTGATTTTGAGTCACAGTTTAAAAGTTATAACTTTTACAAGTTTCTCATCATTAAAATGGGTCAAATATGTAAACATTGCACAAAATGTAAATGCACTAAGGAAAAAAATTATTTAACACTTCATAATTTAGAAATACTATTAAAAAAAAATTCCAAAAATTTATTTGGTAGGTACTAGGCACACATTGTCAAAAATGGGTGAAAGACAATTTTAGGAATACTCTTTACAAGATCCAAAATAAACTAGTTGAATGTGCCCTATTGTGACCTCCAAAAAGGCCATACATCCTAATTAATAGTTGTAATACCTATTATATACTAAAATTAGACCTAAAATAATATCCTTTCCAATATTCATATATCAATTTTTAGATTGTATGGCCTCAAACCAATAGAAAATTTACCCAAATGCATGTAGAATAAAAAAACATAAACTTTATAATAAACATAACTTGATTTTGAGTCATAGTTCAAACGTTATAACTTTTACAAGTTTATCATCATTAAAATTGGTCAAATAAGTAAATAATTCACAAAATGTAAATACACTAAGAAAAAAAATGATTTAACACTTCATGAATTTGGTTATAAGATTCAAAAAAAAATTCCAAAAATTTATTTTGTAGAAACTAGGCACACATTGTCAACAATGGGTGAAAGCCAACTTTAGAAATACTCTTTGTAAGATCCAAAACAACTAGTTGAATGGGCCCTATTGTGACATCCAAAAAGGTCATACATCTTGATTCATAGTTGTAATACCTATTATATACTAAAATTAGACATAAAATAATATCCTCTCCAATATTCATATATCAATTTTTAGATTGTATGGCCTTAAAATAGTAGAAAGTTTTACATTTATCCAATCATGAAGATAAATGGCTATAGTGATTTTCAAGATTACAAAAGAGATATATGTCATAATAAAAAATTATTATAATTATTATGAGAGTAAATGTGATATTTTTATATAATTTGACTAGGTTAAAAATCTAAAAAATAGATCCATATTACCCATGGTGCCAAAAATCTGTACACGTGATAGGTATATGCCACTAGACAAATGATCAGGTTTTTTATTAGAAGGGTTGTACGACATAATTTTAGAGGATTCTAAAATTTTTAAGAGGACATAAAAATAATATTTATATTACCTTATACTTTCATATTTGGATTTGGATGCATGTAGGGCCTAAAACCATTAAAAACATTCACAAAGTACCCAAAAAGCTTCCAAAACAAACTTAAACATGGGTCTATAAAAATAAGTACATAATTATACAACCTATAATCCATATGGATTGGTCAATGGAAAAAAAATATATATTATATCTATAAAAAACAACTCCACTCTACCAAGAATAATTATTTATATATGGACAAACCCTTGCAATAGAACACTCACAAATGGATGGTTGTAACACCTATTGCTCTGATACCATGAAAGGAATGTCAACAAGATCATTCCAAGCCAAAGGCATCAAGAATTAATAATAAAATAGTCACAATAATAGTTGGAATAAATGAAAATATAAATTTAATAGCATATAATTTTAAAAAAATAACTTTCTTATTATAAATGAAAGGCCTTACATAAATAGGAAAGGAGAGATAAGAAGCAAGACAAACTAACCATTGTGGGATAAATTCAAAAAAGGAAAAACTAGGAAAAAAACAAAAACTAGCTATAGAACCAAGCGAACATGAGAACTTACTCTAACAGTGACTCTATACTAGGTTATTTATTATTATGCCTTACTATTTAATAGGAAGTTATTTATTTATTACTATGACTATATAATAGGATTTGTATTGTTCTTGTTTATAATATTAATGGAATATTATCAAATAGAAGTTAATTTTTTTATGTATTGTTATTCGTCATTGAATGTCAATGAATATAAACTAGATTTATTATAAAACTCTTCATATTCTTCTGTAGTTTGTATCATAATTAACTAGTCAGGTCCCACATTCTCTCATCTAGTTTTACCATCGATCCTCAATTGAAATTCCTAGAATAACATTAACCACATAGAGATCCTTCCACCCAATATAGGTTTATTAACCAAATATTTCAAGGCATGATGATTAATAAATAAATCAAAGGGTGTTTCCATAATATAATATCTAAATTGTCATGGCATGAACATGATTGTTAGTGATTCTTGTTATGTCATAGTATAATTTTTCTATAGTTGATAGTTTTTTGCTTTGGAATGTATAGGATGGTCCAATCCACCATCACCTAGCTATGATAACACATATCACACCTTAATACTTGAAACATATATATGAATATGAAATGGATTAGTCCATTCAATAAACACTAATATGGGATATATAACTAACCTTTAATTTATCTCCAAAAATTATTATTAAAACTCTTATGTCTATTCAAAACTTGTATCCATACACAAAAATTTATCCATGGAAACCTAGATATTTGTGTAGCATTTGATAAGCTTTTTATAGTACCCTGTATGACCCAACGATGCTCACACTTTTGTATAAATTTTTGGAGGTGGCATACCCACTATGACTATGATTTTGGCTTGATTAACCAAAATTATTTCACTACATACTATAAGGTCCAAAAAAGCATATAATGGTGTGAAAAACAAGCATTATTTTAAATTTAATGTAATGTGTAGAGCTCTATAGTGTTCTAAGATTAGCCATAATTTGGGAAAGTGGTCTTTGAACAAAATAAATCAAATCAAATCATCTAAATAAGCTTTTAGAAAATCATGAATAAATTATTTGAAAGTGGTCACCATATCCATATAAAATACAACTAGAGAATTATTTAGACCAAATTGAATTAAATTATATGCAAAAAAATATCATTCCATTTCAAATGTTTTTTTTTCTTGATCCTATTCTATGATGGGAATTTTATGATAACCACTAAATATATCTATGAAGTAATATACTTCAACACCTACAACTAATTCCAAAACTTCATCGATGAAAAATATAGGTAGTGAGTCATTGATGTAAACATCATTCAGTTCATGGTAATCCCCACATACCCTAATCACACCTAACATTTTAGTCTTCACAACCATGGGTCTAACTCAATCCACCTTTTCAACTTGATAGATGATACATTATTCCTAGATATGATCTATATCATCCTTCAACTTTAACTTCATGTTGGTATTCAATATATATGGACACTTATTGATAGGCCTTGTGATCTCTTTGAGTTCAAAGTGTATCTCCACCAATCACGTATCTACAGTTTTCACCTCTATAAATTTAGTGGGAAAAATGTTCTAATGATCCCTTAACAGTTTAAATCCTTCTAAAATTTCATTATGAGTCTAGTAATCTCCCAAAGTCACAAGCTTTGGCACAAACTCTATCCCAATATTATCAACAAAATATTTAACAGATACTAATATATCCTATTATATTTACTAGAAATGGATTCTTACGAAGTTATTTATCTTTCCTACTTTAAAATATTCAAATTTTGTAGTGGTTTTTCCTCAATTGTTTATATGATTTGAGATTTTGATGGTTGATATTCTCTTTCTAATTCAGAGAAACCCTTCAAGTCCAAATCACCATCATTATTACTAGACCCTATCAACTCATCTATAATCATATTACAAGGTTGTATAAAAAACTATTCCTTATTTTTACTACCCTTATAGTTTTATATAGTTATATTCAAATTTCAAGTTGTTTCTTGTTGTGATGATGTTTATCATAGTGCTTAGGTCTTTCACTCACCCATTACATAAAAAAAATTCATTTTTCATAAAACACTATGTACTATAGGATTTTCATCTTTAATTATTTTTGGATAAATTATTATTAAACCTACAACGAATGCTTATATCCTACACTCTTAATGCATATACAAAGAATTTAGAATCAATACCAAAGTGTATCTTAAACCATGCACCTAGTACTTGGGTTCAATATAATGCATAAACCATATGTCTATGCACATATATATGTAAGTCTAGACACTATCCTTCTTGAAATAACATCCAATATGCACTAATAGTGATTGGTATATAAAAAAGCACTCATATAAATTCACATGCCTCATTCTATGATAACTAATTTTTCCTATCAAATTTCCACCAAGTGTTTGTAATTCCCTTCAATGCATAATTGAGTGCACCTACTCACTGATCCATATTAGGTACACGATGCTCTAATATTAAATTAAATTGATTGAGATACTCTCAAATTATTTTGTAATTTGGGATTCAATGGTCAAAACCATTCACAAAGGTCACACCTCATGATCACCACTAATCTAGTTCAGCATATGTGTATCTAAGTTACCACTTAACAAAGATATTTATTCCCAAGGTTAGGTACCTTATAAATTAGGGTTTGTGTAATCAATATATTTAACACCTAAATTATATAATAAGTCTAAGTCATAACTAGTTATAGATCATATAGAAAGTGACCTACATTATTCAATATGAAATTGATGTGTTGGTGAATTTTGTATAATCAATCTGTACATAGACTTCTTAATTTGTTGTGAATACATTTGACATTACGACTAAATATTGAATAAATCATATTCAATAGCTCATAGAGTATAATACCATGCCAAAGTTTATGACTTTGAGAGATTACTAGACTTAGAATTAAATTTTATAAGGATTACAATTGTTGATAGATAATTAGGATGTTTTTCCCACTAAATTCATAAAGGTAAAGGTTATTTACATAAGATAATACTTGAACATTAGATAGTGTGAAAACCATTGTTAGTGTTTCTTGTTTTGAAATAGTATAATTTTTCTACAGCTAATAGGTTTTTACTTGAAAAATGGATAGGATGGTCCATTCTACCTTCACCTAGTTATGCTAACACATATCCCACTATAATACATGCAACATATATATGAACATTAAATGACTTAGTCCAAAAAAGAAAGACTAATATGGTAGATATAGATAACATTTGATTTAACTCAAAATATGATTACGTCAACTCTTGTGTCCATTCAAACCTCGTATATTTATAAAAAATTCTAAAAAGATACATAGATAGTCGTGTAACAATTGATAAACTTTTTGTATTACCTTGTACGACCCAAAATTTCTCGCACTTCTATAAAACTATTTTGAGGTGGAATACCCACTATGACTATGATTTTGGCTTGATCAACAAAAATACCTTTGATATAGACTATAAGGTCCATCAAAAAATAAAATGTTATGAAAAATAATTAATTTTTAAAATTTAATGAAATGCATAGGGATTTGTAGTGTCCTAACATTAGTTATAGTTTGTTCAAGTGATCTTTGAACAAATAAAATACACCCCAATCATCTAAATAATCTTCTATAAAATCATGAATAAATTCCTTCAAAGTAGTTACCATATCCATATAATATATAACTAGATCATTATTTATACCAAATGGCATTAGATTATATTGAAAAGTACCTCATTTAGTGGGGAATATTATTTTGGCCTGATCCTATTCTATTATGGTAATTTGATGATATCAACTAAATATATCTATGAAGGAATATACTTCATCACTTTTAGCAAATCTAGAACATCATGGGTGAAAGGTATATGATATGATTCATTGATGTAAACATCATCTAGTGCATGATAAACCCAACATACCCTAATATCACATGATTTCTTAGGCTACATAGCCATGGTACTAACTCAATCCACCTTTTCAACTTCATAGATGATACATTCATACTACATGTAATCTAGATCATCCTTCACATTTAACTTCATGTTAAGATTCAATATATATGAGTAATTCTTGACATGTCTTGTTCTCTCTTTGATTTCAATGTGTATATTCCCCAATGATGGATCTATACCTTTCATATCTATGAATTTGGTGGGAGAAACATCCTAGTAATTCCTCAATAGTTTCAATCCTTCTAAAATTTCATTTTCAGTCTAGTAATCTCCCAAATTCACAAGCTTTGGCATAGACTCTGTCCCAATATTATCAAAACAATTCTTCAAGGGATAATAATATATCCTATTATATTTATTATAAATGGATTCTTTAAAAGTTATTTATTCTTATTAATCTAAAATATTTAAATTTTTTAGTCTTTCTTCCTCAATTTTTTCTATGATTTGGTTTTTTTGATGGTTGAGCTTCTCTTTTTAATTCAAAGAAACCCTTCAAGTCCAAATCCTCATAAATGTTACTAGACCCTATCAACTCATTTTTAATCCTATTACAAGGTTTTATAATAAAATATTCCTTATTTTTACTACCCTTATAATTATATATAGCTACATTCAAATCAAAATTTGTTTCTTCTTATGATGATGTTTATCATATTAATTGGATCTTCCATTCACCTCTTATGTAGAATCATTTTCATTTTTTGTAAAACACTATTTACTATAGGATTTTCATCTTTAATTATTGTTGGATAAATCTTGTTGAACCTATACCCAATTCTTAGTTTATTTCTTATGTTCCTGATGCATTTAAAAATTATTTGGAATAAGTGCCAAAGTGTATCTTAAAACATGCACCTAGTACTTGGGTTCAACACCCTACATAGACCATATGTCTATGCACCTATGTATATGCAACTCCAAACACTATCCTTATTGAAATAATGACCAATCTTCCCTAACAATAATTGGTATATGAAAATTATAAATTCACATGCCTCATCCCATGATAACTAATTTTTCTTATGAATTTCTAACCAATTTGTTTTTAGTTCCCTTCAATTTAAAATTGAGTGCACTTACTATCTGATCCATATTAGGTATGTGATGATTTAATCATAAAAAAAATTGATTGAGATCCTTTGTTTTTAATTATTTTTGAAGTTGGCATTCAGGGGTAAACACCATTCACAAAGGTCCCACCTCATGGCCACCCCTAATCTAGTTTGGCATATATGTATATAAGTCACCACTTACCAAAGATGTTTCTTCCCAAGGTAAGGTACCTTATAGATTAGGTTTTAGGTAACAAATATGATAAACACCTATATTATACAATTATTATACCTCATAAATAGTTAGATATTGTATAAACGGTGACCTATATTCTTCAATTTGAAATTGATGTGTTGGTGACTTTTTTATGTAATGAAATTACTTCAATAATAAAGTAGAATAATATAAATAGATCATAACATGACTGAAATATAGTTGAATATATGAATAAAATACAAGCCACTTTGAGGAGTAAACCTCCTCAAGCTTCAATAATAGTAGAATTCACAATATGATAAACAATTACCCACTACCTCCTATATATAGTTTATCTAGGCCATGGTTACTCCGTAGGCTGACCTAATAACCATATGAATGCATAAATAAATGTGATTTAGCATCAAAGAGGGATATGTAAGCAATAAGATGACTATTTATATCCCAATACATGTGAGAGGTTAGAAGCATAGTATGCCCTTCCCCTAAAAACTAATGTTGTCCTCAACATTAAACAATTATGGATGTTATTAAGCAAAATATTCACCCTCTTAAGTTGCATCCCTCATTGTTCATGTTCTTCCACTTGATTAGATATTCCTTAATCTCTTTGGTTATGAACCTCTTAGTACATGTTTTTAGGATCTTCTCTTGTTCCAAAATGACTCATCCTTCCTCATATAGTTATTGTAGCTTTTTCTAGGCTGAAAATTTCTATCCAATGACCTTATTCAAGTAAGAAACATTAAATAATAGGTGTATGCAAGATGAATGAGTGAAATCCATCTTGTAATCCACACTTTAAATTTTTTTGAAAAACTTGATAAGGGCCATAACACTTAGGATAAAGTTTTTTTATCATATTTATATTATTTCAAGGACATTTGCTTGAAAGGATACAAACATACAAATACCCAATAACCCACGTCAAAATGTTGTTGACTATGGTGCTGATCTATTTTTGGATCTATCATATTTTGTGCCAAGGCCAAATTCACTATCAAACTATCCAAAACCTCTTTTTTATATTGAATTTTCTCATCCATGTCTCAAGACTTAGTATGCACCCTTAATAAAAGTTATGGAAGGTGTATGGTAACCATATAGTGCTAGAAATGGGGACATTTTAGAAGATGTATAGAAAGATGTGTTGTACCACCATTATACAAGTGGTATCTATTTAACCCAAGGTTCCTACTTAAATGATACAAAATAATAGACATGCTCCTATAAACATTTGTTGACCACTTTTATTTTGTCCATCAGATTAGGGTGGTAAGATGAGCTATGATCTAGTTGAGTTCTCAAACAAAAATAGTTTAGTCAAAACATTACTAGTGAAAATATGATCATGATAATTTACAATTATTTTTGGGGGTTCCATGTAATTTTTAGAACAACCTCCATAAAAATAGTTGTTACTATACTTTATTTAAATGTGTGTGAGAGGGCATGAAAAAAGGACATATTTTTTAAGCCTATCCAAAATTACCAAAATAACATTCTTACCTTCATAATAAGGCAAACCTATGATGAAATCCATTAAAACCTCCTACCACCTTTGATTAGGAATTGATAAGGGTTGTAACACACCCTGGATCTTAACTATCTCACAATGGTTTTTGGGCATATCAAGCATTATGCCACAAATTTTTGTACATATCCATTGATTCCTTAACAAAATAATTACCCCTTGATTATATGATAATTTTTTAATAAAATAGAGTGTCTCCTAATTGGATATGCATGCAAATCTAAATAATCTTATGCTTCAACTCTGAATCTTTGTACAAGTATAACTATCCTTACACCACAAGAATTAAATTTACATTGAAATTTTATCATAGGATATAAAACCTTTATGGATATTTTGAAATAAAATTTAGGTATCCTTGTCCTACTCCCAATCTAACCTAGCTTCTTCCACCCAATCTACCTTTAATATGGACATTGCACAAAGTAATGCTTTTGTGAATGTATCCTATCTAGATAGTGCATATGCTACTACATTATATTTACCCTTATTATATATGATTTCAAAATCATAACCCAACATTTTTATTAACCACTTATGTTATTCCCTAGATCATAATATTTACTCCAAAAAGTATTTGAGATTATCATGATCCATTTTTACCTTAACATGTCTACCCATCAGATAGGGCCTCCGATTTTTGACTACATGAAAAATAGTCATCATTTATTTCTCATAGATAGGTTTTTTTTAGATTATTACCTTTGAATTGATGCCTCTCAAATTTAATGGGTCTTCCTTCCTAAATTAGTAGTTTTCCCAACCCTAATCCAAAATCATCTCATTTAATAATGAACATCTTTGAGAAGTCTAGAGTAGCCAAAAATGGGGTGATGCACATAGCTACTTTTAGTTGTTCAATGTTTTACCGGCTTCATCATTTCAATAAAAGGAATCCTTATTTAATAATGTAGTGAGTGGAGATGTTATGATACCATAAAATTTTAAAAATATTTGATATTAACTTATTAGTCCTAAGAACCTTTAGAGGTTTTTGAGAGTTTTGTGTATTGGCCATTTCAACATAGCTTTTATCTTTTTAGGATCAACCTTGACACTTTCATGGGATAAAATGTGGCCCAGTTAATCTAACTCATTTACTCCAAAAATGCATTTAGATGGCTTTGCATAAAGTTGATGCTGCTCCAAAACTATCAACACCTATTTCACATGTTGAAAGTGTGTTTCCCATGTTTTACTGTAAATCAATATGTCATCAAAGAAAAAACAAAAAAAACTTCCTTAAAAAGGCCTAAAAATTGTGGTCATCAAGATATAAAAAGTAGATGGTGCATTTTTAAGAACAAAGGAAATTACTAAAAACTCACCTTGGCCCTCATGAGTTCTAAAAGCAATTTTATGAACATATTAATCCCTAATTATAATTTTTATGGTACCTTGAATGAATATCCATTTTTTAAAAATAAACAACACCATGAAACTATTGGAACACAACTATCTACTAATATCAGGGGTGATTCATTAGATTTACTCACCTAGTCCTTTTAAAAAAAATTTAGTGTAGACTAAAATTATATGTAGAGATCACATGCACACAAATATGCATAACACTAGATATACCATGGAAAATCAAATATGGTAAAAACCACCATGAGAATAGATTCTAGAATTTACTTTTCTAATCCATCCACAAAATCAATAACCTCATTAGTTACAATATTTAAGGACATCGACCCTAAGGAGAGACCAATCCCCTAATTTAAGAGCACCTACTCCAAGGAAGCACTAACTCCCTAACTAAACACCAACTCAACTCTTTTGGTGGAACCTACCAATTAGATCTATATTATGGAGCTATAAATCCATATTATAATATTATTTAATAAATGAATACAATTTTAATTCTCTATTATATGTTTGGTCTATAACTGCTCATGTTCTACACATCTCTCTCTTCTCTTTCGCTTTGCCCCTCTAGTTTTGTGTCTCTATATTTCTCTATTAGACATTATTTAATAAAACTAGAATTATCTTGCTCCTTGTCTCTCTCTCTCTCTCTCTCTCTCTCATCTCTCTCTCTCTCTCACTCTCTCTCTCTCTCTCTCTCTCTCTCTCTCTCTCTCTCTCTCTCTCTCTCTCTCTCTCTCTCTCTCTCTCACAATTCAACTCTATTCAGAAGCAACAACTTGTATCCTAGATGACATATATAAGCAATTGATCTAGGTTTTCTTATCTTCTCTATGTTTATACTTGGTCTGTAAGACATCACACCAATTCTAGATGTGGTTCATATTTATTGAATAATAATTTTATGGTGTCTTAAATTCATTCTCCATCATCATGATTTTTTGTCTCATTACAATTTTTAGCATATATTGGGCTCTATTTTTATGCACATGTCATATTACCTAATTTAGATTAGTCACACCAATCTATATCATGCTCTATGTCATATAATACATGTTCCTCTACTTTAATATTAGGATGAACATATATTTAAATATTGACAATAGATCTTAAGTTTTGAAACATTTTCTCAACTTTAAAACATGTCCATTAGATCAAGTTTTAATAGGCTCATGCACTCTATTTGATCCTTTGATCTAGGCTCCCATGTACCATTATATATTCAAAGTTTTATGAAATTTACCTATATATAATGTTAAACCTCAAGCTCTTAATATCATCTCACTAATTCCTAAGTATTTGGATTGAATACGTTCCATCGATCTCATCAAACTAGCTCAGTCTTTAACTCACCTCTATGTCATTAATATCAAGCACTTGATCCCATTGGGTTCACTCAATCGATTATAAATTCATTGCATGATCACATTCTCACCATTATATCTCTTGATAAGATCAAAATTTATCTCTAAAAATCTCTCGTGAGTGTGACACTTGGCATTCTTACATGCCTTCTACACATTTGTTGTTCATTCCTACTATTGTGACACTTGGCCTTCCTAAATTAATCCTTGATTATTTGACTTTAAACCACTCCATATATATAATGTGCAAGATTTGTCTTTTTTATACTTGTCACTAACATGTTTACTCATAGTTACCTTTAAAAATTAAATTTTCTAAGCTTCATTGGATATTTTTCATATGAATAAGCGCTAACTATTGATCGATTTGGGAAAAATATTAAGTCTAAGACACAAGAAATGTTAAGGTCTTAAAACATTTCTCAATCTAGTAATTACTAGGTTAAAGGGGCCAATTTCACAATGATGAGGAAGACTTAAGTTATAACTTAAGTAACTAGTTCCCATCTATATCCAGTCAACATAAAAATAGAACATGCCTATGAATGCCATGGCTTAAACCCTTAGGGTTTAATTAAGAAAGCTTGTAGTGTCTAAGAGCAAAGATAAATTAATTCTAAGCTATTTTATAATCAATTAAACCTATAGACCATATATTTAAGATGCATTTGAAAAATTGATAACATATCTTCTATTAATTACTCTTCAAGTGGTCCACAAATGGCCTTTGTAAAAACATGCCAATTTTGCACTGTGTAACTTTAAAGCATGCTCTTATCTCCATCAATCCTACCTAATCCTCTGACATCAATTATAATCACAATGTCCCTTTTGACATTAATTATAATCATAGGGCCAACAATATCCCCCTTTGGCATTGATGGAAAATTAAATGCTTTGATATTATAATACTTTGCTCCTTCTCTGACATTACTTACATTGGCTTCTAATGAGCTTGAGTTGAAACTATTCATACCAAACTTAATCTCCCTTAAGAAATGGAACATTTTCCTAAGCTCAACTTGGATATATGTTCTTCTCTTTAAAAAATTTATATCAAGCAAGCATTTTCACTTTTTCTCCCCCTTTGACATCAATGGCAAAGGGACTCCAACTTTCTCATAGTTTATCCAAAATTTTCTTCCCATTCAATAGATAAATGAGTTTGTCCAAGAATTTTCAACCATCAACTCATTATAAATTTTCAAAAATATGCATACCTAAATTTCCTTTTCTCTCTCTTCTTCTAGGGATTGACAATACTTATATGATACTCCCCTTGTACTCATTCCCTATCACTAGAATCTAGTGATGTGATGTAGGAGCCACCACTCCCAATTTCTATCTCAGATACTCAAATTATTCCTTGGGAAGAGGTTTGGTGAATATGTCTAAAACTTGATCATGATTTGGCACATAATCCATAGTGACCTCTTGATCTGAAACCTTTTCTCTTAAGAAGTGATACTTGATTGATATATGCTTAGTTATGGAATGTATCACTAGATTCTTTTATATATTAATAGCACTTGAATTATCACAAAGAATAGAGATTAGTGATTTGTACTCTACCTTGATGTTTTTTAGTTTTTTATTCATCCACAAGAATTGAATGAAACATACCACTATTGCCACATGCTATGCTTCTATTGTAGAAAGAGTATCTATCTTTTGATTTTTGCTCAACCATGAAACAAATTTGTTTCCAAAGAAAAGTGCACCACCACTATTGCTTCTTCTATCATCCAAAATTCCTACCAAATCAGCATTTTTTTTATGTTATCAAAGTGAAATATTCACTTTTAGGATACCATAGGCCATATTCAATTGTACTCTTGATATATCTAAAGATTATTTTCACTTCATTGAGATGTGATTCTTTAGGAGCAAATTGAAATATTACAACCATGCATACTACTTTCATGATATCAGGTCTTGATGTAGTTAGGTATAACAAGCTACCTATCATTTATCTATACAAATTTTAATTTACATCAAAGGAATTATCATGTTTTCTCAACTTATAACCATTAATCATGGGAGTAATAACTAGTTTTATATCTTCCATCCTAAACTTCATGAGAATTTCCTTAGCATACTTGGTTTGAGATATAAATATCTTTTCATCATTTTATGTTATCTTTAGTCTAATGAATAAATAAATTTATACAAGCATATACATCTCAGAAACATTTTTCATTTGAGTAGAAAAGTCTATGCATATTTTGTTTTTGCTACCACCGAAAATGATATCATCTACATAAACAACAACAATCAACATATGCTCACCTTCTAATTTTAAGTACATATTATTATCTGCACATCATTTATTGAATCTTTGTTATTATAGGTAGTATTATAATCTTGAATACCATGCTCTAGGTGTCTATTTTAGACCATATAAAGCTTTATTCAGTCTACACACATAATATTCTTCCTCTGATAGTTGAAAACCTTTAGGTTGTTCTATGTAGACTTCCTCTTCCAGGTTCCCATTCAAGAAATCATACTTAACATCCATTTGATATATTTTGAACTTCTTGTAAACAAATAATGCTAGAAACATTATTATGTATTCTAATATATTAACTGAATAAAATGTTTCCTCAAAATATATGCCCTCAATTTGTGCACATTGTCTACACACCAATCTTTCCTTATTCCTTATAATAGTTCCATCCTCATTGACCTTGTTTATAAATACCCATTTTTTACCTATTACATTCTTGTTTGAAATTCTTGGAACTAATTCCTGAGTTTTGTTCTTTTCAGTTTGTATCAATTCTTCTTCCATGGATTTTAGCCAATTTTCATCCTTGCTAGCTTCAACATATCTCTTAGGATCAATTTAAAACATTGGAGCAAAACTTACTTGCTCCTAGCTCATTGAAACTCTACTCCTTATATGAACTATTTCATTTTTATTGCCAATGATCTACTCTATAAGATGATCCTTTTGAAAAAATCTTGTACGTGCATTTTCATTTACTTTCTCATTCTCTTTATTAATTGCTTCCTCTTCATAATCTGATTCTTCATTACAAAATTTCTCTATCAGGTTTAAAACGTTTCAAGCCTTATTCAATCATGAAAATGGTGGTATCTAAAATATTTTGTATCCTTTTGTTGTAACAAATATAGGATTTGATTTTTGTATAATAACCAATAAATATTCCTTCATCACATATTGATTTAAAGTTTTCCAATTTGTCCTCTTTTCTCCTAATGTAGCATTTGCTTCCAAACACTTTAAAATACTTAATAGAGGTAAGTTTTCCATACCATATTTCATAGGGAGTTTTATCACTATTTACCTTTAGTTGAACTCTATTGAAGATATATACTGATGTTTGGATTACTTCTCTCTAGTATCCATCAGGTAATTTGCCTTTTTTAGTATTATTCTGGTCATCTCCTTGTCTATCCTATTCTTTCCTTCAATAACTCCATTTTTTTATGGAGTCCTTGCTACAGATTAATGCCTTTTAATTCCATGCTTCTCATAATGCTCTATGAACTCATTTGAGTTGAATTCTCCACCTCTATCAAATCTTAGGCATTTTATTTTTCATCCAATCTCATTTTCTACCATGGCCCTAAAGATCTTGAATATTTAAAATACATAAGACTTATCCTTCAAAAAGAATACCCATGTAGTTATTGAATAATCATATACA
>JARHVA010009315.1:0-7500 GCA_037957365.1 Torreya grandis
AACTTGTTTGTCTATGTGTGTGATAGCTTTCATTTTAGTAAAATCATTACAAACTTAAGTGTTATTTGTATCACTTCTATGTATTCATTTTCATATATTTGTAATTGGTCTTAAAACATGTCAAATGTTGTATAATGTGCATAGTGTATGTTTTCAAAATTAGCATAAATATGCATTGATTTTTTGATTGCCATGTTGTTTTCATTTGTATATAGTTCAAGGGTAACTATTCTTGGCATTGGTAAAACAAAAAAATTATATGTCTAATGCATTTTGCATTTTTTAATTACAGTTTCTAGTATGGTGGTGTTCATATAATTTGGATGTGTTTGAATCAAGTATACTTGCATCATAAGTTATGTCATTATTGACAAATATTGTAATGTCTAATTTTTTATCCTTTTCATAAGCTAGTACGAATTCTATCCCTAACATAAAATACATGTGATGACTTCCTCGATTCTTTACTTTTATGATAGAGAAATGATCTTGTAATCACCAAAAAAATATTCATTTTTGTAAATCATTGTTAGCATTACATTTATTATATGTGTATAGCATCATGTACATTAAACAATATCTTTTGTAGTTGAGAAAGAATGATCATTTATATTAAAGATGTTGGTTTTGTCTGTTTCATGATGTTTTAGATAGTTGTTATGCAAATTAGATAATGTATTTGTAATTAGTTCCTAATAATGTTTACCACTTGAGAATGTAAAAAAAAACATTGGTGTTCTTAACTAGCGAATTATTAGAAAAGTATTTTTTCTTAGTTATTGTAGATAATGTGGTGATATTTTTTTTGAAATTGATGTATTCGAGATCAGATTTCAATAGTTTTTATAGATTTGGTCCATATTTGACACCTTTTGCCATAATATTTCTTCCTTTTAATTATCATTTTCTAATATCACCCACATTATTTCCCTCACTTTGTCAATTATAATTTCAATTTCCTTGAAAATATATTCATGATATGATATGAAAATACAACATCTATGTGTTACACTTCTGATTCCAGAATTTTGCCATATGAAAATATAGTTTTTATGTTTCCATTGCATGGTGAACCATAAAAAGGGTTAGGAAGTTCATTTCCTCTTCATAATTATCCTTAAAAAATTTTAAGTGGTTGTTGGCACTCTACTAATGTCACTTTTATAATTTTATCTCATATATCATGAATGCATGTCCACTCTATGAATCCTTACAACATGGCTGAAGTGGGAAAATTATCTTCCTTACTTATTATTTCACTACTTAATGAATTATTTGTAATGTAATGTTTCATGATATCATTAATATGTAATAATTGTTTCTAATCTTTAACAATTTTGACATTTTATGATCAATACAATTTTATCTTACACAATTATTTTAAAGTAAACATCATTATGTTTGGATGAAATTTCCTTTTTGTTATGTGTTTTTATATTCTAAATTTTTCTTTAGTTCAATATAAATTGTTGACGTCTTATTTATTGACTACGGATTTTTTTTTTATGTCAATGTTCGATGGCACATTGATGATTATCTTGGTTAATCCAATCTGTGGTTTTTTGTATCTTAGTTTCCTTATATATAAAATCAATTCATATAGAAACAAGATGATCTTAAATATTTGTTAGCATTTAGACATATGTTAGAGGCATGTTTAGATAGGCATGTGCAGGAAATGAAACTTTTGTTAAAATCTCATTTTTAAATTAAGTATTCATCTAATGCATTTTTTTCTATCATTATTTTATTTTTGTTTGTCAATTTCACATATGTTTCTTTTTATGATTACTTGAAATTCATAATGTTATAGTTTAAGTGTAATTGGTTTAACACCAAACAAGCATTTATTAATGTGCTTCCTATGTTTTTTTATAAATTTATTTGTTCCATTACTTTATTTGTTTCATGTAATCCATTTTAAGACACCAAAATATGTTACTGATGTCTTGCTCAATGCATTATTTGTTTTCTCTTGAATCTCTTGTATAGATTCTCTTCTTGTGTATATTTCCATATATTTTTTAATTTGTTTAAAATTGAGAGAAGGTGTTATACCTACATTTCTCAATGTTATTTATTTCCTATTACATTTAATAAAAATAATTGCATTATGATAATTTCTAGTCAATGGCTCATAGTGAATATGGTTTGTATCTATTTTGAAGAACATTATGTCATAACTATTTTTGGGTTGTAAAGAGTTGTTGTAAGTCTTTAGTATACATGTAATAGTATATGAACAAAGATGAATATTTGAATTTATAACTATGGATATCCACTCAAATTAAAAACCACCTCATTGAGTATTACTTTCATTTAAAGTTTTTCCCAAGCTTACAATATATGTCTACCAACTTTAAATACTACTCATGTTTTGTATTAAGCTAGGTCCTAATTTTATTTCTATGCAGCATAGTACTTTTTATTTTTTTATAATATTTCATTGAAAAATGATTTTTCAAAATAGTGACATAGACATTATACATCAAATTCCAAATCTATCAATTGGAAAATTTAATTAAAAATGCTCTCATCACAATCATAACTACACAGATCAAGCCTTTACAATTTATTGATTTCTAGTTTCATTAAAATGGTTATCCAATATGGATATAGCTATTTACACATATCATATAATTCAATACATGTTAGTGACATATTCTATTGACTTTTTTTTACATTATAATAGATCATAATGACATCAAATAGGATTTTTATCATAAAACAATATTAATTATGAAAGTTTTGGAATTCTTCATTGAATCGAAGGTAGTTTTTCCTTGTAGAGGACCATATGCATATTTGTATGTTGAGTTATCTAGCTAGCCAATGTACATAGAATATTTCTTCCCATAATCCAACTTCATGACCAGGTCAAGTAAGGGATGAAAATCACCATATTCTACAAATATATGCTTTAGTATCGGGTATTCCATGTAATATGTATTGTTCACAATGATATAGTTTTAATTCATATTATTTAATTATAATTGGATCACCAATATGCAATTGATTAAAGAAATTTCAGATGATCCTATTTATTAGTTCTAAGGATGTATATTTAAAATGTAATATCACCTATAATGTATCTAATAGACACTCATGAACACTGTAGTTAAATGCTACACCATAAAAAATATGTTGTTCATCTAAATCATGGTCAACATTATTGTATTATGTTTTTTTTATGGTTCATAGATCTCTAAAATTATAAATCTTTTCATTATTTATACTCTTATTTTTTATGATTCAAATCCTTTGGTTTTATAAACCAAAAAAACTATAGATATATGACCATGTACATACCTTTGGTTTATTGATATGGTGTCCTATTTTTTAAAACAACTGGCTATTGTAACATCTAGTGATGACAATATAACATCTTGTTATAAAGTATTGTATATTTTAACATCACACTCTTATTTATATTCTTCATTATTCACATGCACTATGGCCATTAAGTTAAAACATAGCTATATTTTTTTTATATAATTGAGACTATGATTGATTCGTTATATCTAGAAAAAATTACCAGAGATTATATAGAACTAGTGATAGTTACTTACCTCTAAATGCACTAATTAAACACATGAATGATTATTCAATTAAGTAATAAGGTGAAATTTTTTTTGACATAGATAATAATTTCATAGACATATCTGAAACTAAAGTTAATGAAACGATATACAAAGATGCAAATTAGACATAGTTAAATAATAATAAACCAAATAGTAAAGTAGCATCTTAACTACATGGATTTATTTACAAAGCAAGAGAAAAAAAATGGTGTAGATGCATTAATTTTTTTCATGTATAGTGTCATTACTATAATATCCCAAAAATAGTGAACATAATGTTTTACTTGAAACTACATTTTATTTATAGCACACTTAGCACATAAGAATAAATTTCATATGATTGCCACATATAATACTAGTCTCTATACCAATTAATATGCCACTTAATAATTTTGATGAAATTATATATGTACTAAATTAAACATGAAATTAATAATTTTTTTATAAGTGATTGCAACTATTGTTGAAACATAGTGAAGATATATTCAAAAGTATCAAAAAATTATTTTATTATAGTGGTACATCTTATATGTAATCAAAAATGCATCATGTCTATGAATTAATCCTAGATTAGATAAGATATATCATACCTACACTTCTGATTGGGATACACTTGTTAAGTGGGAGCATGACCAATATGGGGATCTAGTAGACCTGATTAGGGGAACTCTTGTCATAACATATCATGTTGGGAAGGGTTTAAAAGCCTAAAGTTTAACACAATCACAAAAACCTAATGGAGGATTAAGGTTTAAAATATTCACTCTATTATAATAAAAATAAATCTAAATCTAATCTAGTACACACCAAAGCTTGTGGCACAAAGTGGGGATTAGAAACAATAAAACAAAGAACTAAACTAAACATGTATCACAAGATATATACTCATGTCAATGTCTATAGAATCCTAATACATGGGAGAAGAATAAAAATGCATCATCTATATACTCTTACAAAGTATAAATAAATTTAGGAATAATTACCTTTGAATAAGAATCTACCAAGCCTCAATCTCTCCCTTGGTCAAGGTGCTATGAAGAGATTATTGTGGTATGTAAGGATAACCAAGATAAATCATCTCTATGCTACTCAACCTATCTAAGCATCCAAAAGTCTTATCCATAAGACAAGATCCAAATATACAAACAATGTATGGAATCCTAAGATTTATTAATCAAGTAGAATGGTCAGTTAGTAGATGTTCACTTGCACTTATTCACCAATAATTCTTCTCTTATCAAATGATAGGAAATGACCTTGTATATATAAGTAGATCTTACCTTAAATATTTCTGGGAATGTTAGTTGTATAAGGTCTACCAAATGTATTTTTGGGTATAATTTAATAGGTTTATGTTAAGACAACTAAAATGCTAACAAACGAAAAGAGTAAACAATACCCCTAAACCATACTAGGTTAACCTAGTGAACCCAGTATAACTGACAATAAAAAAGGAGGAATGGAAGGAGGAAAATATTAGAATAGGTAGGACTAATAATTAAAAACTTAGGTTAAATTATTTTAGGAGATAAGTGTGTATATGTAAAGTGGAAAAAGGAAAAACAATCTTACGAAGCATCAATGGTTTGTGCACCCCTTTCATGTTTCACCCCTTAAGGTATGCACTCAAAGAGATTGAGACTCAATAGGTTCCTACAAGATATAAAGTGTCACTAATCAATAAAAGTTTGAAAATATTATTTGTATACATATGCCCCACTCGAAGCTCATTACATGTCATGTAAGTGCAACATGGGATGGTGCTTCAAGAAAAGAACATGATAACACACAATATTGATGATAAGTAAAGTTTAGTGAGCATAAAATAATATAAATGAATGGACTGAATTGAAAAACACATACCTTTAACTTACCTTACTGATATAGATAAAGAATTAGACTATATGAAATGTGAAGGTGTCTAATGTAGAGAACAATAGATGAACCTATAGAAGTTAGTGCAAAAAAAATAGCCCAAAATCAAACAATTAGGAGATAGGAAAATGATAGTGTAAAAAAAACTTATACATCATCATGAATCTAACTCATTTTATGATTTGTAAAATGGATGAGTAGAAATAAAGACATAAGCAAAATAGGGAATCTACAGGACAATAATTGAAAGATTTGAATTTGCTAAAAGTGTTTTTAAATAAGAAAAAAAGAGAAGTCATTTGTTATTTTAACTTGTGATAAAGGATAAAATGCACTCTAGAGATAAAGATAAGCAAGGATGGCGAGGAGATGATATGTTAGGTGAGGAGGAACTCTAGATCTGGAAACAAGTACACTTAAGGTATGTAACTAAGAATCTCAAACTAGTTTTTGAAATTTGTGTTGTATTTAGTAAATTTCTAGTAATTTTGAATTTTAAGCATTTATATATATCAAAATGAGAAAAAATTAGTTTTTAGGGGTAAAAAATAAGAAGGTAAGAAATGGGCTTGAAGGATTTAGGAAAAAAATTAATAAAATTAGTATATTTTAGGAAATGCAAGGGATCAGTAGGGAAAAAGCATTGGGTCAAACTAGTCAACCCAATAGGTTGGAAAATAAGTAAAATCCACATTGTTGACCTAGTAGGTATGATCTAACCCTATACATTTTGTAGGTTGAAGGCCTCATTTGAAGTTCTTAAGTAGTCTAAAAGGTATAGAATAGAAAATTAGCATTAGGAAGGGGAAAATAAGGGGTTTGACTTAGATTTTGAGTCAACCAGGTGAAAAGATAGGAAAATTTTAGTCAAACTAGTTTGACCAAAGAGCTAGAATGATACAAAAGGTATGTAAAAGGCTGAAAGAAGGCTCGAATGGACCAAAATGGACAAGTAAGGTCATGAAGGACCAAGAAGTCTAAAATTAAGCTAAAATGAATAAAATAAAGTAATAGAGGCTTATTTTTTATGTAGAAATATAAAAATAATATATTTTGACTATACATGACATGAACGAACTAATACATATTTTATTATTTCTTGGGTGCAGGGATGAAAAAAAAATTTATAACTTATGTATGAAATATGGTTACCATATTTATTAGATAGGTTTTCAAATTAAGATAGGGCTAGAATAAGATCCATAAGCCTAGGTGGGATAGTAGAGATGTGTTAGGTCTCCCTCAGTGCCGAATTATTAGTCATGTTCCTTGGTTATTGGGAATAATTGACTAACACCTTCAAATATGAGTTGGATGGGGATGTAGTAGAGGTAGATATCATGATAGAGGATGTCCATTCCATCTTGGGGCTCCCTATAGTAGGAGTGTAGGTGATTTTAGGGATATCTAGATAATCTAAAGGAGAGGAAAGCCTTAGCCATGTGGGCTATAGTCTCAGATATGATATTACTAGGTAGGAGAGTGAGTATGTTTGATGTCTATACATCATAGATTTTGTATATCTAGAAGGCTATGATAGGCCTTATGACATAGTGGGTGCTATGTCACAAGTGAAACAATAAGGTACAAGTATTTATGGTAGCCTTAAGCAAGATGATCTTACAGGAGAAAGTTTTATATGAATTAGGCTCGATCATTTGGATCTAGCTAGTATATGATATGTACAAGATACTAGTAAGATGGCAAAGGACCATGGGGCCAATCATATTGCTGACATCTTGGATCTATCAAAGGTTTCTTATGTACTAACCAGCTAGGTTGCCCATGTAGTTGATGATAGGTCACCTTGAGTGAGGAGATGGATGGATGACTAGGTAGCATGGACCATGCCCCACATGTTAGTACTATAGTCATTTAGACATATAGATATCATGTGGTAGCCATACAAGCACATAAAAACTACATGGGTGAGTTAGCACATAGTTATACTAGTGACAGAGAGGATAAAGGTTATTGGACACTATTTTTGGTAGAGAGAGACACATCTAGTGGTATGAGTACAAGGACAAATGGGCCTAAATCA